>JBAPLH010001496.1:0-75411 GCA_037897445.1 Ceriops zippeliana | reverse complement strand
TGTAATTTAGTGATAATATTTAATGTCACAATGATCATGTGAAAAAGAGTATTTGGAAACAAAAGACAAGTATTCCAAACCAGAAATGTTGTGAGGGATTCTTTATTTAAAAAATCAACCAATTCACATCAATAAGAAACCCAAATCAAGATTATGGACCCCATTGTTTGTTTAGTATTGAATGCAATTGTATAGATATGGACATTTTTTTTCTTGATGAATAGAGTTGTTAATAAGGAGACAAAAGATAAATTTCGTAGTCATTGCAAGAAAAATAGTGCATGTAACAACAAAAGGAGCCTGATTAGCATGTAGTGAATATAAAGTCTCATTATTTAGGTAATAACCCAATTCACATTAGTACAAAATGCAAATTAGGTTGAATGACTCCGTTGGGGGATGGAACAAAACACATTTACATTTTCAATTGGGCGTCGACACGTTTGTTTTAATTAATATACTGTGTAATTTAGTCATAAAATTTAATCTCACGATGATTGTGTGAAAAAGAGTGTTTGGAAACAAAAGACAAGTCTTCCAAACCAGAAATGTTGTGGGGGATACTTTATTTAAAAAATCAACCAATTCACAACAATTAGAAACCCTATTCAAGATTATGGATCCCTTTGTTTGTTAGTATTTAATGCATTGTATGGATATGGACATTTTTTTCTTGATGAATATAGTTTTTAATACGGAGACAAAAGATAATTTCGTAGTCATTGTAAGAAAAATAGTGCATGTAACAACAAAAGGAGCCTGATTAGCATGTAGTGAATATAAAGTCTCATTATTTAGGTAATAACCCAATTCACATTAGTACAAAATGCAAATGAGGTTGAATGCCTCCGTTGGGTGATGGAACTAAACAAATTTACATTTTCAATTGTGCGTCGACACGTTTGTTTAAATTAATATACTGTGTAATTTAGTCATAAAATTTAACCTCACAATAATTGTGTGAAAAAGAGTGTTTGGAAACAAAAGACAAGTCTTCCAAACCCAGAAATGTTATGAGGGATTCTTTATTGAAAAAAATCAACCAATTCACATCAATAAGAAACCCTAATCAATATGATGGACCCCATTGTTTGTTAGTATTGAATGCATTGTATAGATATGGACATTTTTTTCTTGATGAATATACTTGTTAATAAGGAGGAGACAAAAGATAATTTCGTAGTCATTGCAAGAAAAATAGTGCTTTTAACAACAAAAGGAGCCTGATTAGCATGTAGTGAATATAAAGTCTCATTATTTAGGTAATAACCCAACTCACATTAGTATGAAATGCAAATTAGGTTGAGTGACTCCGTTGGGTGATGGAACTAAACACATTTACTTTTTCAATTGTGCGTCGACACGTTTGTTTTAATTAATATACTGTGTAATTTAGTTATAAAATTTAAATGTCACAATGATCTTGTGTGAAAAAGAGTATTTGGAAACAAAAGACAAGTATTCCAAACCAGAAATGTTGTGAGGGATTCTTTATTTAAAAAATCAACCAATTCACATCAATAAGAAACCCTAATCAAGATTATGGACCCCATTGTTTGTTAGTATTGAATGCATTGTATGGACATGGACATTTTTTTCTTGATGAATATACTTGTTAATAAGGAGACAAAAGATAATTTCGTAGTCATTGCAAGAAAAATAGTGCATGTAACAACAAAAGGAGCCTGATTAGCATGTAGTGAATATAAAGTCTCATTATTTAGGTAATAACCCAATTCACATTAGTACAAAATGCAAATTAGGTTGAATGACTCCGTTGGGGGATGGAACAAAACACATTTACATTTTCAATTGGGCGTCGACACGTTTGTTTTAATTAATATACTGTGTAATTTAGTCATAAAATTTAATCTCACGATGATTGTGTGAAAAAGAGTGTTTGGAAACAAAAGACAAGTCTTCCAAACCAGAAATGTTGTGGGGGATACTTTATTTAAAAAATCAACCAATTCACAACAATTAGAAACCCTATTCAAGATTATGGATCCCCTTGTTTGTTAGTATTTAATGCATTGTATGGATATGGACATTTTTTTTTCTTGATGAATATATAGTTTTTAATACGGAGACAAAAGATAATTTCGTAGTCATTGTAAGAAAAATAGTGCATGTAACAACAAAAGGAGCCTGATTAGCATGTAGTGAATATAAAGTCTCATTATTTAGGTAATAACCCAATTCACATTAGTACAAAATGCAAATTAGGTTGAATGCCTCCGTTGGGTGATGGAACTAAACAAATTTACATTTTCAATTGTGCGTCGACACGTTTGTTTAAATTAATATACTGTGTAATTTAGTCATAAAATTTAACCTCACAATAATTGTGTGAAAAAGAGTGTTTGGAAACAAAAGACAAGTCTTCCAAACCAGAAATGTTATGAGGGATTCTTTATTGAAAAAATCAACCAATTCACATCAATAAGAAACCCTAATCAATATGATGGACCCCATTGTTTGTTAGTATTGAATGCATTGTATAGATATGGACATTTTTTTCTTGATGAATATACTTGTTAATAAGGAGACAAAAGATAATTTCGTAGTCATTGCAAGAAAAATAGTGCTTTTAACAACAAAAGGAGCCTGATTAGCATGTAGTGAATATAAAGTCTCATTATTTAGGTAATAACCCAACTCACATTAGTATGAAATGCAAATTAGGTTGAGTGACTCCGTTGGGTGATGGAACTAAACACATTTACTTTTTCAATTGTGCGTCGACAATTTCTTTTAATTAATATACTGTGTAATTTAGTGATAATATTTAATGTCACAATGATCATGTGAAAAAGAGTATTTGGAAACAAAAGACAAGTATTCCAAACCAGAAATGTTGTGAGGGATTCTTTATTTAAAAAATCAACCAATTCACATCAATAAGAAACCCAAATCAAGATTATGGATCCCATTGTTTGTTAGTATTGAATCAATTGTATAGATACAGACATTTTTTTCTTGATGAATAGAGTTGTTAATACGGAGACAAAAGATAATTTCGTAGTCATTGCAAGAAAAATAGTGCATGTAACAACAAAAGGAGCCTGATTAGCATGTAGTGAATATAAAGTCTCATTATTTAGGTAATAACCCAATTCACATTAGTACAAAATGCAAATTAGGTTGAATGACTCCGTTGGGGGATGGAACAAAACACATTTACATTTTCAATTGGGCGTCGACACGTTTGTTTTAATTAATATACTGTGTAATTTAGTCATAAAATTTAATCTCACGATGATTGTGTGAAAAAGAGTGTTTGGAAACAAAAGACAAGTCTTCCAAACCAGAAATGTTGTGGGGGATACTTTATTTAAAAAATCAACCAATTCACAACAATTAGAAACCCTATTCAAGATTATGGATCCCTTTGTTTGTTAGTATTTAATGCATTGTATGGATATGGACATTTTTTTCTTGATGAATATAGTTTTTAATACGGAGACAAAAGATAATTTCGTAGTCATTGTAAGAAAAATAGTGCATGTAACAACAAAAGGAGCCTGATTAGCATGTAGTGAATATAAAGTCTCATTATTTAGGTAAATAACCCAATTCACATTAGTACAAAATGCAAATTAGGTTGAATGCCTCCGTTGGGTGATGGAACTAAACAAATTTACATTTTCAATTGTGCGTCGACACGTTTGTTTAAATTAATATACTGTGTAATTTAGTCATAAAATTTAACCTCACAATAATTGTGTGAAAAAGAGTGTTTGGAAACAAAAGACAAGTCTTCCAAACCAGAAATGTTATGAGGGATTCTTTATTGAAAAAATCAACCAATTCACATCAATAAGAAACCCTAATCAATATGATGGACCCCATTGTTTGTTAGTATTGAATGCATTGTATAGATATGGACATTTTTTTCTTGATGAATATACTTGTTAATAAGGAGACAAAAGATAATTTCGTAGTCATTGCAAGAAAAATAGTGCTTTTAACAACAAAAGGAGCCTGATTAGCATGTAGTGAATATAAAGTCTCATTATTTAGGTAATAACCCAACTCACATTAGTATGAAATGCAAATTAGGTTGAGTGACTCCGTTGGGTGATGGAACGAAACACATTTACTTTTTCAATTGTGCGTCGACACGTTTGTGTTAATTAATATACTGTGTAATTTAGTTATAAAATTTAATGTCACGATGATCTTGTGAAAAAGAGTATTTGGAAACAAAAGACAAGTATTCCAAACCAGAAATGTTGTGAGGGATTCTTTATTTAAAAAATCAACCAATTCACATCAATAAGAAACCCTAATCAAGATTATGGACCCCATTGTTTGTTAGTATTGAATGCATTGTATAGATATGGACATTTTTTTCTTGATGAATATACTTGTTAATAAGGAGACAAAAGATAATTTCGTAGTCATTGCAAGAAAAATAGTGCATGTAACAACAAAAGGAGCCTGATTAGCATGTAGTGAATATAAAGTCTCATTATTTAGGTAATAACCCAATTCACATTAGTACAAAATGCAAATTAGGTTGAATGACTCCGTTGGGGGATGGAACAAAACACATTTACATTTTCAATTGGGCGTCGACACGTTTGTTTTAATTAATATACTGTGTAATTTAGTCATAAAATTTAATCTCACGATGATTGTGTGAAAAAGAGTGTTTGGAAACAAAAGACAAGTCTTCCAAACCAGAAATGTTGTGGGGGATACTTTATTTAAAAAATCAACCAATTCACAACAATTAGAAACCCTATTCAAGATTATGGATCCCTTTGTTTGTTAGTATTTAATGCATTGTATGGATATGGACATTTTTTTCTTGATGAATATAGTTTTTAATACGGAGACAAAAGATAATTTCGTAGTCATTGTAAGAAAAATAGTGCATGTAACAACAAAAGGAGCCTGATTAGCATGTAGTGAATATAAAGTCTCATTATTTAGGTAATAACCCAATTCACATTAGTACAAAATGCAAATTAGGTTGAATGACTCCGTTGGGTGATGGAACTAAACAAATTTACATTTTCAATTGTGCGTCGACACGTTTGTTTTAAATTAATATACTGTGTAATTTAGTCATAAAATTTAATCTCACAATAATTGTGTGAAAAAGAAGAGTGTTTGGAAACAAAAGACAAGTCTTCCAAACCAGAAATGTTATGAGGGATTCTTTATTGAAAAAATCAACCAATTCACATCAATAAGAAACCCTAATCAATATGATGGACCCCATTGTTTTGTTAGTATTGAATGCATTGTATAGATATGGACATTTTTTTCTTGATGAATATACTTGTTAATAAGGAGACAAAAAGATAATTTCGTAGTCATTGCAAGAAAAATAGTGCTTTTAACAACAAAAGGAGCCTGATTAGCATGTAGTGAATATAAAGTCTCATTATTTAGGTAATAACCCAACTCACATTAGTACAAAATGCAAATTAGGTTGAATGACTCCGTTGGGTGATGGAACTAAACACATTTACTTTTTCAATTGTGCGTCGACACGTTTGTTTTAATTAATATACTGTGTAATTTAGTCATAAAATTTTAATGTCACAATGATCATGTGAAAAAAAGAGTGTTTGGAAAAAAAAGACAAGTATTCCAAACCAGAAATGTTGTGAGGGATTCTTTATTTAAAAAATCAACCAATTCACATCAATAAGAAACCCAAATCAAGATTATGGACCCCATTGTTTGTTAGTATTGAATGAATTGTATAGATATGGACATTTTTTTCTTGATGAATATAGTTTTTAATAAGGAGACAAAAGATAATTTCGTAGTCATTGCAAGAAAAATAGTGCATGTAACAACAAAAGGAGCCTGATTAGCATGTAGTGAATATAAAGTCTCATTATTTAGGTAATAACCCAATTCACATTAGTACAAAATGCAAATTAGGTTGAATGACTCCGTTGGGGGATGGAACAAAAAACACATTTACATTTTCAATTGTGGCGTCGACACGTTTGTTTTAATTAATATACTGTGTAATTTAGTCATAAAATTTAATCTCACGATGATTGTGTGAAAAAAAGAGTGTTTGGAAACAAAAAAGACAAGTCTTCCAAACCAGAAATGTTGTGGGGGATACTTTATTTAAAAAATCAACCAATTCACAACAATAAGAAACCCTATTCAAGATTATGGACCCCATTGTTTGTTAGTATTGAATGCATTGTATGGATATGGACATTTTTTTTCTTGATGAATATATATTGTTTTTTAATACGGAGACAAAAGATAATTTCGTAGTCATTGCAAGAAAAATAGTGCATGTAAACAACAAAAGGAGCCTGATTAGCATGTAGTGAATATAAAGTCTCATTATTTAGGTAATAACCCAATTCACATTAGTACAAAATGCAAATTAGGTTGAATGACTCCGTTGGGTGATGGAACTAAACACATTTTACATTTTCAATTGTGCGTCGACACGTTTGTTTTAATTAATATACTGTGTAATTTAGTCATAAAATTTAATCTCACGATGATTGTGTGAAAAAGAGTTTTGGAAACAAAAGACAAGTCTTCCAAACCAGAAATGTTATGTGAGGGATTCTTTATTTAAAAAATCAACCAATTCACATCAATAAGAAACCCTAATCAAGATTATGGACCCCATTGTTTGTTAGTATTGAATGCATTGTATAGATATGGACATTTTTTTCTTGATGAATATACTTGTTAATAAGGAGACACAAAAGATAATTTCGTAGTCATTGCAAGAAAAATAGTGCTTGTAACAACAAAAGGAGCCTGATTAGCATGTAGTGAATATAAAGTCTCATTATTTAGGTAATAACCCAATTCACATTAGTACAAAATGCAAATTAGGTTGAATGACTCCGTTGGGTGATGGAACTAAAACACATTTACTTTTTCAATTGTGCGTCGACACGTTTGTTTTAAATTAATATACTGTGTAATTTAGTCATAAAATTTTTAATGTCACGATGATTGTGTGAAAAAGAGTTTTTGGAAACAAAAGACAAGTATTCCAAACCAGAAATGTTGTGAGGGATTCTTTATTTAAAAAATCAACCAATTCACATCAATAAGAAACCCTAATCAAGATTATGGACCCCATTGTTTGTTAGTATTGAATGCATTGTATAGATATGGACATTTTTTTTTCTTGATGAATATAGTTGTTTAATACGGAGACAAAAAAATAATTTCGTAGTCATTGCAAGAAAAAATAGTGCATGTAACAACAAAAGGAGCCTGATTAGCATGTAGTGAATATAAAGTCTCATTATTTAGGTAATAACCCAATTCACATTAGTACAAAATGCAAATTAGGTTGAATGACTCCGTTGGGGGATGGAACTAAACACATTTACATTTTCAATTGTGCGTCGACACGTTTGTTTTAATTAATATACTGTGTAATTTAGTCATAAAATTTTAATCTCACGATGATTGTGTGAAAAAGAGTGTTTTTGGAAAACAAAAGACAAGTCTTCCAAACCAGAAATGTTGTGAGGGATTCTTTATTTAAAAAATCAACCAATTCACATCAATAAGAAACCCTAATCAAGATTATGGACCCCATTGTTTGTTAGTATTGAATGCATTGTATAGATATGGACATTTTTTTTCTTGATGAATATAGTTGTTAATACGGAGACAAAAGATAATTTTTCGTAGTCATTGCAAGAAAAATAGTGCATTGTAACAACAAAAGGAGCCTGATTAGCATGTAGTGAATATAAAGTCTCTCATTATTTAGGTAATAACCCAATTCACATTAGTACAAAATGCAAATTAGGTTGAATGACTCCGTTGGGTGATGGAACTAAACAAATTTACATTTTCAATTGTGCGTCGACACGTTTGTTTTTTAATTAATATACTGTGTAATTTTAGTCATAAAATTTAACCTCACGATAATTGTGTGAAAAAGAGTGTTTGGAAACAAAAGACAAGTCTTCCAAACCAGAAATGTTATGAGGGATTCTTTATTTAAAAAAATCAACCAATTCACATCAATAAGAAACCCTAATCAAGATTATGGACCCCATTGTTTGTTAGTATTGAATGCATTGTATAGATATGGACATTTTTTTCTTGATGAATATACTTGTTAATAAGGAGACAAAAGATAATTTCGTAGTCATTGCAAGAAAAATAGTGCTTGTAACAACAAAAGGAGCCTGATTAGCATGTAGTGAATATAAAGTCTCATTATTTAGGTAATAACCCAACTCACATTAGTACGAAATGCAAATTAGGTTGAATGACTCCGTTGGGTGATGCAACTAAACACATTTACTTTTTCAATTGTGCGTCGACAACGTTTGTTTTTTAATTAATATACTGTGTAATTTAGTCATAAAATTTAATCTCACAATGATTGTGTGAAAAAGAGTTTTTGGAAACAAAAGACAAGTATTCCAAACCAGAAATGTTGTGAGGGATTCTTTATTTAAAAAATCAACCAATTCACATCAATAAGAAACCCAAATCAAGATTATGGACCCCATTGTTTGTTAGTATTGAATGAATTGTATAGATATGGACATTTTTTTCTTGATGAATATAGTTTTTAATACGGAGACAAAAGATAATTTCGTAGTCATTGCAAGAAAAATAGTGCATGTAACAACAAAAGGAGCCTGATTAGCATGTAGTGAATATAAAGTCTCATTATTTAGGTAATAACCCAATTCACATTAGTACAAAATGCAAATTAGGTTGAATGTCTCCGTTGGGTGATGGAACTAAACAAATTTACATTTTCAATTGTGCGTCGACACGTTTGTTTTTTTAATTAATATACTGTGTAATTTAGTCATAAAATTTAATCTCACGATGATTGTGTGAAAAAAAGTGTTTGGAAACAAAAGACAAGTCTTCCAAACCAGAAATGTTATGAGGGGATTCTTTATTTAAAAAAAAATCAACCAATTCACATCAATAAGAAACCCTAATCAAGATTATGGATCCCCATTGTTTGTTAGTATTGAATGCATTGTATAGATATGGACATTTTTTTTTCTTGATGAATATATACTTGTTAATAAGGAGACAAAAGATAATTTCGTAGTCATTGCAAGAAAAAATAGTGCTTTTAACAACAAAAGGAGCCTGATTAGCATGTAGTGAATATAAAGTCTCATTATTTAGGTAATAACCCAACTCACATTAGTACAAAATGCAAATTAGGTTGAGTGACTCCGTTGGGTGATGGAACTAAACACATTTACTTTTTCAATTGTGCGTCGACACGTTTGTTTTAATTAATATACTGTGTAATTTAGTTATAAAATTTAAGCTCACGATAATTGTGTGAAAAAGGGTCTTTGGAAACAAAAGACAAGTATTCCAAACCAGAAATGTTGTGAGGGGATTCTTTATTTAAAAAATCAACCAATTCACATCAATAAGAAACCCAAATCAAGATTATGGATCCCATTGTTTGTTAGTATTGAATGCAATTGTATAGATACAGACATTTTTTTTCTTGATGAATATAGTTTGTTAATACGGAGACAAAAGATAATTTCGTAGTCATTGCAAGAAAAATAGTGCATGTAACAACAAAAGGAGCCTGATTAGCATGTAGTGAATATAAAGTCTCATTATTTAGGTAATAACCCAATTCACATTAGTACAAAATGCAAATTAGGTTGAATGACTCCGTTGGGGGATGGAACAAAACACATTTACATTTTCAATTGGGCGTCGACACGTTTGTTTTAATTAATATATACTGTGTAATTTAGTCATAAAATTTAATCTCACGATGATTGTGTGAAAAAAGAGAGTGTTTGGAAACAAAAGACAAGTCTTCCAAACCAGAAATGTTGTGGGGGATACTTTATTTAAAAAATCAACCAATTCACAACAATTAGAAACCCTATTCAAGATTATGGATCCCTTTGTTTGTTAGTATTTAATGCATTGTATGGATATGGACATTTTTTTCTTGATGAATATAGTTTTTAATACGGAGACAAAAGATAATTTCGTAGTCATTGTAAGAAAAATAGTGCATGTAACAACAAAAAGAGCCTGATTAGCATGTAGTGAATATAAAGTCTCATTATTTAGGTAATAACCCAATTCACATTAGTACAAAATGCAAATTAGGTTGAATGCCTCCGTTGGGTGATGGAACTAAACAAATTTACATTTTCAATTGTGCGTCGACACGTTTGTTTAAATTAATATACTGTGTAATTTAGTCATAAAATTTAACCTCACAATAATTGTGTGAAAAAGAGTGTTTGGAAACAAAAGACAAGTCTTCCAAACCAGAAATGTTATGAGGGATTCTTTATTGAAAAAATCAACCAATTCACATCAATAAGAAACCCTAATCAATATGATGGACCCCATTGTTTGTTAGTATTGAATGCATTGTATAGATATGGACATTTTTTTCTTGATGAATATACTTGTTAATAAGGAGACAAAAGATAATTTCGTAGTCATTGCAAGAAAAATAGTGCTTTTAACAACAAAAGGAGCCTGATTAGCATGTAGTGAATATAAAGTCTCATTATTTAGGTAATAACCCAACTCACATTAGTATGAAATGCAAATTAGGTTGAGTGACTCCGTTGGGTGATGGAACTAAACACATTTACTTTTTCAATTGTGCGTCGACACGTTTGTTTTAATTAATATACTGTGTAATTTAGTGATAATATTTAATGTCACGATGATCCTGTGTGAAAAAGAGTATTTGGAAACAAAAGACAAGTATTCCAAACCAGAAATGTTGTGAGGGATTCTTTATTTAAAAAATCAACCAATTCACATCAATAAGAAACCCAAATCAAGATTATGGATCCCATTGTTTGTTAGTATTGAATGAATTGTATAGATATGGACATTTTTTTTTGATGATGAATAGAGTTGTTAATACGGAGACAAAAGATAATTTCGTAGTCATTGCAAGAAAAATAGTGCATGTAACAACAAAAGGAGCCTGATTAGCATGTAGTGAATATAAAGTCTCATTATTTAGGTAATAACCCAATTCACATTAGTACAAAATGCAAATTAGGTTGAATGACTCCGTTGGGGGATGGAACAAAACACATTTACATTTTCAATTGGGCGTCGACACGTTTGTTTTTAAATTAATATACTGTGTAATTTAGTCATAAAATTTAATCTCACGATGATTGTGTGAAAAAGAGTGTTTGGAAACAAAAGACAAGTCTTCCAAACCAGAAATGTTGTGGGGGATACTTTATTTAAAAAATCAACCAATTCACAACAATTAGAAACCCTATTCAAGATTATGGATCCCTTTGTTTGTTAGTATTTAATGCATTGTATGGATATGGACATTTTTTTCTTGATGAATATAGTTTTTAATACGGAGACAAAAGATAATTTCGTAGTCATTGTAAGAAAAATAGTGCATGTAACAACAAAAAAGGAGCCTGATTAGCATGTAGTGAATATAAAGTCTCATTATTTTTAGGTAATAACCCAATTCACATTAGTACAAAATGCAAATTAGGTTGAATGACTCCGTTGGGTGATGGAACTAAACACATTTACATTTTCAATTGTGCGTCGACACGTTTGTTTTAATTAATATACTGTGTAATTTAGTCATAAAATTTAAGCTCACGATAATTGTGTGAAAAAGAGTGTTTGGAAACAAAAGACAAGTCTTCCAAACCAGAAATGTTATGAGGGATTCTTTATTTAAAAAATCAACCAATTCACATCAATAAGAAACCCTAATCAAGATTATGGACCCCCATTGTTTTTTAGTATATTGAATGCATTGTATTGATATGGACATTTTTTTCTTGATGAATATACTTGTTAATAAGGAGACAAAAGATAATTTCGTAGTCATTGCAAGAAAAATAGTGCATGTAACAACAAAAGGAGCCTGATTAGCATGTAGTGAATATAAAGTCTCATTATTTAGGTAATAACCCAATTCACATTAGTACAAAATGCAAATTAGGTTGAATGACTCCGTTGGGTGATGGAACTAAACACATTTACATTTTCAATTGTGCGTCGACACGTTTGTTTTAATTAATATACTGTGTAATTTAGTCATAAAATTTAATGTCACGATGATTGTGTGTGAAAAAGAGTGTTTTTGGAAACAAAAGACAAGTCTTCCAAACCAGAAATGTTGTGAGGGATTCTTTATTTAAAAAATCAACCAATTCACATCAATAAGAAACCCTAAATCAAGATTATGGACCCCATTGTTTGTTAGTATTGAATGCATTGTATAGATATGGACATTTTTTTTTTCTTGATGAATATACTTGTTAATAAGGAGACAAAAGATAATTTTCGTAGTCATTGCAAGAAAAATAGTGCATGTAACAACAAAAGGAGCCTGATTAGCATGTAGTGAATATAAAGTCTCATTATTTAGGTAATAACCCAATTCACATTAGTACAAAATGCAAATTAGGTTGAATGACTCCGTTGGGGATGATGGAACTAAACACATTTACATTTTCAATTGTGCGTCGACACGTTTGTTTTAATTAATATACTGTGTAATTTAGTCATAAAATTTAATCTCACGATGATTGTGTGAAAAAAGAGTGTTTGGAAACAAAAGACAAGTCTTCCAAACCAGAAATGTTGTGAGGGATTCTTTATTTAAAAAATCAACCAATTCACATCAATAAGAAACCCTAATCAAGATTATGGACCCCATTGTTTGTTAGTATTGAATGCATTGTATAGATATGGACATTTTTTTCATGATGAATATACTTGTTAATAAGGAGACAAAAGATAATTTCGTAGTCATTGCAAGAAAAATAGTGCTTTTAACAACAAAAGGAGCCTGATTAGCATGTAGTGAATATAAAGTCTCATTATTTTTAGGTAATAACCCAAACTCACATTAGTAGTATGAAATGCAAATTAGGTTGAATGACTCCGTTGGGTGATGGAACTAAACACATTTACTTTTTCAATTGTGCGTCGACACGTTTGTTTTAATTAATATACTGTGTAATTTAGTCATAAAATTTAATGTCACGATGATTGTGTGAAAAAGAGTATTTGGAAACAAAAGACAAGTATTCCAAACCAGAAATGTTGTGAGGGATTCTTTATTTAAAAAATCAACCAATTCACATCAATAAGAAACCCAAATCAAGATTATGGACCCCATTGTTTGTTAGTATTGAATGCATTGTATAGATATACAGACATTTTTTTTCTTGATGAATAGAGTTTTTAATACGGAGACAAAAGATAATTTCGTAGTCATTGCAAGAAAAATAGTGCATGTAACAACAAAAGGAGCCTGATTAGCATGTAGTGAATATAAAGTCTCATTATTTAGGTAATAACCCAATTCACATTAGTACAAAATGCAAATTAGGTTGAATGACTCCGTTGGGGGATGGAACAAAACACATTTTACATTTTCAATTGGGCGTCGACACGTTTGTTTTAATTAATATACTGTGTAATTTAGTCATAAAATTTAATCTCACGATGATTGTGTGAAAAAGAGTGTTTTTGGAAACAAAAGACAAGTCTTCCAAACCAGAAATGTTGTGGGGGATACTTTATTTAAAAAATCAACCAATTCACAACAATTAGAAACCCTATTCAAGATTATGGATCCCTTTGTTTGTTAGTATTTAATGCATTGTATGGATATGGACATTTTTTTTCTTGATGAATATAGTTTTTTAATATACGGAGACAAAAGATAATTTCGTAGTCATTGTAAGAAAAATAGTGCATGTAACAACAAAAGGAGCCTGATTAGCATGTAGTGAATATAAAGTCTCATTATTTAGGTAATAACCCAATTCACATTAGTACAAAATGCAAATTAGGTTGAATGCCTCCGTTGGGTGATGGAACTAAACAAATTTACATTTTCAATTGTGCGTCGACACGTTTGTTTTTTAATAATATATACTGTGTAATTTAGTCATAAAATTTAACCTCACAATAATTGTGTGAAAAAGAGTGTTTGGAAACAAAAGACAAGTCTTCCAAACCAGAAATGTTATGAGGGATTCTTTATTGAAAAAATCAACCAATTCACATCAATAAGAAACCCTAATCAATATGATGGACCCCATTGTTTGTTAGTATTGAATGCATTGTATAGATATGGACATTTTTTTTCTTGATGAAATATACTTGTTAATAAGGAGACAAAAGATAATTTCGTAGTCATTGCAAGAAAAAAAGTGCTTTTAACAACAAAAGGAGGAGCCTGATTAGCATGTAGTGAATATAAAGTCTCATTATTTAGGTAATAACCCAACTCACATTAGTATGAAATGCAAATTAGGTTGAGTGACTCCGTTGGGTGATGGAACTAAACACATTTACTTTTTCAATTGTGCGTCGACACACGTTTGTTTTAATTAATATACTGTGTAATTTAGTGATAATATTTAATGTCACGATGATCCTGTGAAAAAGAGAGTATTTGGAAACAAAAGACAAGTATTCCAAACCAGAAATGTTGTGAGGGATTCTTTATTTAAAAAATCAACCAATTCACATCAATAAGAAACCCAAATCAAGATTATGGATCCCATTGTTTGTTAGTATTGAATCCATTGTATAGATACAGACATTTTTTTCTTGATGAATATAGTTTGTTAATACGGAGACAAAAGATAATTTCGTAGTCATTGCAAGAAAAAATAGTGCATGTAACAACAAAAGGAGCCTGATTAGCATGTAGTGAATATAAAGTCTCATTATTTAGGTAATAACCCAATTCACATTAGTACAAAATGCAAATTAGGTTGAATGACTCCGTTGGGGGATGGAACAAAACACATTTACATTTTCAATTGGGCGTCGACACGTTTGTTTTAATTAATATACTGTGTAATTTTAGTCATAAAATTTAAATCTCACGATGATTGTGTGAAAAAAGAGTGTTTGGAAACAAAAGACACAAGTCTTCCAAACCAGAAATGTTGTGAGGGATTCTTTATTTAAAAAATCAACCAATTCACATCAATAAGAAACCCTAATCAAGATTATGGACCCCCATTGTTTGTTAGTATTGAATGCATTGTATAGATATGGACATTTTTTTTTCTTGATGAATATACTTGTTAATAAGGAGACAAAAGATAATTTCGTAGTCATTGCAAGAAAAATAGTGCTTTTAAACAACAAAAGGAGCCTGATTAGCATGTAGTGAATATAAAGTCTCATTATTTAGGTAATAACCCAACTCACATTAGTACAAAAAATGCAAATTAGGTTGAATGACTCCGTTGGGTGATGGAACTAAACACATTTACTTTTTCAATTGTGCGTCGACACGTTTTGTTTTAATTAATATACTGTGTGTGTATTTAGTCATAAAATTTAATGTCACGATGATTGTGTGTGAAAAAGAGTGTTTTGGAAACAAAAGACAAGTATTCCAAACCAGAAATGTTGTGAGGGATTCTTTATTTAAAAAATCAACCAATTCACATCAATAAGAAACCCTAATCAAGATTATGGATCCCCATTGTTTGTTAGTATTATTGAATGCATTGTATAGATATGGACATTTTTTTTTTTTTGATGAATATAGTTTTTTAATACGGAGACAAAAAAAGATAATTTCGTAGTCATTGCAAGAAAAATAGTGCATGTAACAACAAAAGGAGCCTGATTAGCATGTAGTGAATATAAAGTCTCATTATTTAGGTAATAACCCAATTCACATTAGTACAAAATGCAAATTAGGTTGAATGACTCCGTTGGGGGATGGAACAAAACACATTTTTACATTTTCAATTGGGCGTCGACACGTTTGTTTTAATTAATATACTGTGTAATTTAGTCATAAAATTTAATCTCACGATGATTGTGTGAAAAAGAGTGTTTGGAAACAAAAGACAAGTCTTCCAAACCAGAAATGTTGTGGGGGATACTTTATTTAAAAAATCAACCAATTCACAACAATTAGAAACCCTATTCAAGATTATGGATCCCTTTGTTTGTTAGTATTTAATGCATTGTATGGATATGGACATTTTTTTCTTGATGAATATAGTTTTTAATACGGAGACAAAAGATAATTTCGTAGTCATTGTAAGAAAAAATAGTGCATGTAACAACAAAAGGAGCCTGATTAGCATGTAGTGAATATAATATAAAGTCTCATTATTTAGGTAATAACCCAATTCACATTAGTACAAAATGCAAATTAGGTTGAATGCCTCCGTTGGGTGATGGAACTAAACAAATTTACATTTTCAATTGTGCGTCGACACGTTTGTTTAAATTAATATACTGTGTAATTTAGTCATAAAAATTTAACCTCACAATAATTGTGTGAAAAAAGAGTGTTTGGAAACAAAAGACAAGTCTTCCAAACCAGAAATGTTATGAGGGATTCTTTATTGAAAAAATCAAACCAATTCACATCAATAAGAAACCCTAATCAATATGATGGACCCCATTGTTTGTTAGTATTGAATGCATTGTATAGATATGGACATTTTTTTTTCTTGATGAATATACTTGTTAATAAGGAGACAAAAGATAATTTCGTAGTCATTGCAAGAAAAATAGTGCTTTTAACAACAAAAGGAGCCTGATTAGCATGTAGTGAATATAAAGTCTCATTATTTAGGTAATAACCCAACTCACATTAGTATGAAATGCAAATTAGGTTGAGTGACTCCGTTGGGTGATGGAACTAAACACATTTTACTTTTTCAATTGTGCGTCGACACACGTTTGTTTTAATTAATATACTGTGTAATTTAGTGATAATATTTAATGTCACGATGATCCTGTGAAAAAAGAGTATTTGGAAACAAAAGACAAGTATTCCAAACCAGAAATGTTGTGAGGGATTCTTTATTTAAAAAATCAACCAATTCACATCAATAAGAAACCCAAATCAAGATTATGGATCCCATTGTTTGTTAGTATTGAATCAATTGTATAGATACAGACATTTTTTTCTTGATGAATAGAGTTGTTAATACGGAGACAAAAGATAATTTCGTAGTCATTGCAAGAAAAAATAGTGCTTTTAACAACAAAAGGAGCCTGATTAGCATGTAGTGAATATAAAGTCTCATTATTTAGGTAATAACCCAATTCACATTAGTACAAAATGCAAATTAGGTTGAATGACTCCGTTGGGGGATGGAACAAAACACATTTACATTTTCAATTGGGCGTCGACACGTTTGTTTTAATTAATATACTGTGTAATTTAGTCATAAAATTTAATCTCACGATGAATGTGTGAAAAAGAGTGTTTGGAAAACAAAAGACACAAGTCTTCCAAACCAGAAATGTTGTGGGGGATACTTTATTTAAAAAAATCAACCAATTCACAACAATTAGAAACCCTATTCAAGATTATGGATCCCTTTGTTTGTTAGTATTTAATGCATTGTATGGATATGGACATTTTTTTCTTGATGAATATAGTTTTTAATACGGAGACAAAAGATAATTTCGTAGTCATTGTAAGAAAAATAGTGCATGTAACAACAAAAGGAGCCTGATTAGCATGTAGTGAATATAAAGTCTCATTATTTAGGTAATAACCCAATTCACATTAGTACAAAATGCAAATTAGGTTGAATGCCTCCGTTGGGTGATGGAACTAAACAAATTTACATTTTCAATTGTGCGTCGACACGTTTGTTTAAATTAATATACTGTGTAATTTAGTCATATAAATTTTAACCTCACAATAATTGTGTGAAAAAAGAGTGTTTGGAAACAAAAGACAAGTCTTCCAAACCAGAAATGTTATGAGGGATTCTTTATTGAAAAAATCAACCAATTCACATCAATAAGAAACCCTAATCAATATGATGGACCCCATTGTTTGTTAGTATTGAATGCATTGTATAGATATGGACATTTTTTTCTTGATGAATATACTTGTTAATAAGGAGACAAAAAAATATAATTTCGTAGTCATTGCAAGAAAAAATAGTGCTTTTAACAACAAAAGGAGCCTGATTAGCATGTAGTGAATATAAAGTCTCATTATTTAGGTAATAACCCAACTCACATTAGTATGAAATGCAAATTAGGTTGAGTGACTCCGTTGGGTGATGGAACGAAACACATTTACTTTTTCAATTGTGCGTCGACACGTTTGTGTTAATTAATATACTGTGTAATTTAGTGATAATATTTAATGTCACGATGATCCTGTGAAAAAGAGTATTTGGAAACAAAAGACAAGTATTCCAAACCAGAAATGTTGTGAGGGATTCTTTATTTAAAAAATCAACCAATTCACATCAATAAGAAACCCAAATCAAGATTATGGATCCCATTGTTTGTTAGTATTGAATCAATTGTATAGATACAGACATTTTTTTCTTGATGAATAGAGTTGTTAATACGGAGACAAAAGATAATTTCGTAGTCATTGCAAGAAAAATAGTGCATGTAACAACAAAAGGAGCCTGATTAGCATGTAGTGAATATAAAGTCTCATTATTTAGGTAATAACCCAATTCACATTAGTACAAAATGCAAATTAGGTTGAATGACTCCGTTGGGGGATGGAACAAAACACATTTACATTTTCAATTGGGCGTCGACACGTGTGTTTTAATTAATATACTGTGTAATTTAGTCATAAAATTTAATCTCACGATGATTGTGTGAAAAAGAGTTTTTGGAAACAAAAGACAAGTCTTCCAAACCAGAAATGTTGTGGGGGATACTTTATTTAAAAAAAATCAACCAATTCACAACAATTAGAAACCCTATTCAAGATTATGGATCCCCCTTTGTTAAGTATTTAATGCATTGTATGGATATGGACATTTTTTTCTTTGATGAATATAGTTTTTAATACGGAGACAAAAGATAATTTCGTAGTCATTGTAAGAAAAATAGTGCATGTAACAACAAAAGGAGCCTGATTAGCATGTAGTGAATATAAAGTCTCATTATTTAGGTAATAACCCAATTCACATTAGTACAAAATGCAAATTAGGTTGAATGCCTCCGTTGGGGTGATGGAACTAAACAAATTTACATTTTCAATTGTGCGTCGACACGTTTGTTTTAATTAATATACTGTGTAATTTAGTCATAAAATTTTTAACCTCACAATAATTGTGTGAAAAAGAGTGTTTGGAAACAAAAAAGACAAGTCTTCCAAACCAGAAATGTTATGAGGGATTCTTTATTGAAAAAATCAACCAATTCACATCAATAAGAAACCCTAATCAATATGATGGACCCCATTGTTTGTTAGTATTGAATGCATTGTATAGATATGGACATTTTTTTTCTTGATGAATATACTTGTTAATAAGGAGACAAAAGATAATTTCGTAGTCATTGCAAGAAAAAATAGTAGTGCTTTTAACAACAAAAGGAGCCTGATTAGCATGTAGTGAATATAAAGTCTCATTATTTAGGTAATAACCCAACTCACATTAGTATGAAATGCAAATTAGGTTGAGTGACTCCGTTGGGTGATGGAACAAAACACATTTACTTTTTCAATTGTGCGTCGACACGTTTGTGTTAATTAATATACTGTGTGTAAATTTAGTGATAATATTTAATGTCACGATGATCCTGTGAAAAAGAGTATTTGGAAACAAAAGACAAGTATTCCAAACCAGAAATGTTGTGAGGGATTCTTTATTTAAAAAATCAACCAATTCACATCAATAAGAAACCCAAATCAAGATTATGGATCCCATTGTTTGTTAGTATTGAATCAATTGTATAGATACAGACATTTTTTTTTTGATGAATAGAGTTGTTAATACGGAGACAAAAGATAATTTCGTAGTCATTGCAAGAAAAATAGTGCATGTAACAACAAAAGGAGCCTGATTAGCATGTAGTGTGAATATAAAGTCTCATTATTTAGGGTAATAACCCAATTCACATTAGTACAAAATGCAAATTAGGTTGAATGACTCCGTTGGGGGATGGAACAAAACACATTTACATTTTCAATTGGGCGTCGACACGTTTGTTTTAATTAATTAATATACTGTGTAATTTAGTCATAAAATTTAATCTCACGATGATTGTGTGTGAAAAAGAGTGTTTGGAAACAAAAAAGACAAGTCTTCCAAACCAGAAATGTTGTGGGGGATACTTTATTTTTAAAAAAAATCAACCAATTCACAACAATTAGAAACCCTATTCAAGATTATGGATCCCTTTGTTTGTTAGTATTTAATGCATTGTATGGATATGGACATTTTTTTCTTGATGAATATAGTTTTTTTTTAATACGGAGACAAAAGATAATTTCGTAGTCATTGTAAAGAAAAATAGTGCATGTAACAACAAAAGGAGCCTGATTAGCATGTAGTGAATATAAAGTCTCATTATTTAGGTAATAACCCAATTCACATTAGTACAAAAAAATGCAAATTAGGTTGAATGCCTCCGTTGGGTGATGGAACTAAACAAATTTACATTTTCAATTGTGCGTCGACACGTTTGTTTTAAATTAATATACTGTGTAATTTAGTCATAAAATTTAACCTCACAATAATTGTGTGAAAAAGTGTGTTTGGAAACAAAAGACAAGTCTTCCAAACCAGAAATGTTATGAGGGATTCTTTATTTAAAAAAAAATCAACCAATTCACATCAATAAGAAACCCCCTATCAATATGATGGACCCCATTGTTTGTTAGTAGTATTGAATGCATTGTATAGATATGGACATTTTTTTCTTGATGAATATACTTGTTAATAAGGAGACAAAAGATAATTTTTCGTAGTCATTGCAAGAAAAATAGTGCTTTTAACAACAAAAAAGGAGCCTGATTAGCATGTAGTGAATATAAAGTCTCATTATTTAGGTAATAACCCAACTCACATTAGTATGAAATGCAAATTAGGTTGAGTGACTCCGTTGGGTGATGGAACGAAACACATTTTACTTTTTCAATTGTGCGTCGACACGTTTGTGTTAATTAATATACTGTGTAATTTAGTGATAATATTTAATGTCACGATGATCCTGTGAAAAAAAGAGTATTTGGAAACAAAAGACAAGTATTCCAAACCAGAAATGTTGTGAGGGATTCTTTATTTTTAAAAAAATCAACCAATTCACATCAATAAGAAACCCAAATCAAGATTATGGATCCCATTGTTTGTTAGTATTGAATCAATTGTATAGATACAGACATTTTTTTCTTGATGAATAGAGTTGTTAATACGGAGACAAAAGATAATTTCGTAGTCATTGCAAGAAAAATAGTGCATGTAACAACAAAAGGAGCCTGATTAGCATGTAGTGAATATAAAGTCTCATTATTTAGGTAATAACCCAATTCACATTAGTACAAAATGCAAATTAGGTTGAATGACTCCGTTGGGGGATGGAACAAAACACATTTACATTTTCAATTGGGCGTCGACACGTTTGTTTTAATTAATATACTGTGTAATTTAGTCATAAAATTTAATCTCACGATGATTGTGTGAAAAAGAGTTTTTGGAAACAAAAGACAAGTCTTCCAAACCAGAAATGTTGTGGGGGATACTTTATTTAAAAAAATCAACCAATTCACAACAATTAGAAACCCTATTCAAGATTATGGATCCCTTTGTTTGTTAGTATTTAATGCATTGTATGGATATGGACATTTTTTTCTTGATGAATATAGTTTTTAATACGGAGACAAAAGATAATTTCGTAGTCATTGTAAGAAAAATAGTGCATGTAACAACAAAAGGAGCCTGATTAGCATGTAGTGAATATAAAGTCTCATTATTTAGGTAATAACCCAATTCACATTAGTACAAAATGCAAATTAGGTTGAATGCCTCCGTTGGGTGATGGAACTAAACAAATTTACATTTTCAATTGTGCGTCGACACGTTTGTTTAAATTAATATACTGTGTAATTTAGTCATAAAATTTAACCTCACAATAATTGTGTGAAAAAGAGTGTTTGGAAACAAAAGACAAGTCTTCCAAACCAGAAATGTTATGAGGGATTCTTTATTGAAAAAATCAACCAATTCACATCAATAAGAAACCCTAATCAATATGATGGACCCCATTGTTTGTTAGTATTGAATGCATTGTATAGATATGGACATTTTTTTCTTGATGAATATACTTGTTTAATAAGGAGACAAAAAGATAATTTCGTAGTCATTGCAAGAAAAAAATAGTGCTTTTAACAACAAAAGGAGCCTGATTAGCATGTAGTGAATATAAAGTCTCATTATTTAGGTAATAACCCAACTCACATTAGTATGAAAAATGCAAATTAGGTTGAGTGACTCCGTTGGGTGATGGAACGAAACACATTTACTTTTTCAATTGTGCGTCGACACGTTTGTGTTAATTAATATACTGTGTAATTTAGTGATAATATTTAATGTCACGATGATCCTGTGAAAAAGAGTATTTGGAAACAAAAGACAAGTATTCCAAACCAGAAATGTTGTGAGGGATTCTTTATTTAAAAAATCAACCAATTCACATCAATAAGAAACCCAAATCAAGATTATGGATCCCATTGTTTGTTAGTATTGAATCAATTGTATAGATACAGACATTTTTTTCTTGATGATGAATATAGTTGTTAATACGGAGAAAAAAGATAATTTCGTAGTCATTGCAAGAAAAATAGTGCATGTAACAACAAAAGGAGCCTGATTAGCATGTAGTGAATATAAAGTCTCATTATTTAGGTAATAACCCAATTCACATTAGTACAAAATGCAAATTAGGTTGAATGACTCCGTTGGGGGATGGAACAAAACACATTTACATTTTCAATTGGGCGTCGACACGTTTGTTTTAATTAATATACTGTGTAATTTAGTCATAAAATTTAATCTCACGATGATTGTGTGAAAAAGAGTTTTTGGAAACAAAAGACAAGTCTTCCAAACCAGAAATGTTGTGGGGGATACTTTATTTAAAAAATCAACCAATTCACAACAATTAGAAACCCTATTCAAGATTATGGATCCCTTTGTTTGTTAGTATTTAATGCATTGTATGGATATGGACATTTTTTTCTTGATGAATATAGTTTTTAATACGGAGACAAAAGATAATTTCGTAGTCATTGTAAGAAAAATAGTGCATGTAACAACAAAAGGAGCCTGATTAGCATGTAGTGAATATAAAGTCTCATTATTTAGGTAATAACCCAATTCACATTAGTACAAAATGCAAATTAGGTTGAATGCCTCCGTTGGGTGATGGAACTAAACAAATTTACATTTTCAATTGTGCGTCGACACGTTTTTTTTTAAATAATATACTGTGTGTAATTTAGTAGTCATAAAATTTAACCTCACAATAATTGTGTGAAAAAGTGTGTTTGGAAACAAAAGACAAGTCTTCCAAACCAGAAATGTTATGAGGGATTCTTTATTGAAAAAATCAACCAATTCACATCAATAAGAAACCCTAATCAATATGATGGACCCCATTGTTTGTTAGTATTGAATGCATTGTATAGATATGGACATTTTTTTTCTTGATGAATATACTTGTTAATAAGGAGACAAAAGATAATTTCGTAGTCATTGCAAGAAAAAAAGTGCTTTTTTTAACAACAAAAGGAGCCTGATTAGCATGTAGTGAATATAAAGTCTCATTATTTAGGTAATAACCCAACTCACATTAGTATGAAATGCAAATTAGGTTGAGTGACTCCGTTGGGTGATGGAACACGAAACACATTTACTTTTTCAATTGTGCGTCGACACGTTTGTGTTTTTTAATATACTGTGTAATTTAGTGATAATATTTAATGTCACACGATGATCCTGTGAAAAAAGAGTATTTGGAAACAAAAGACAAGTATTCCAAACCAGAAATGTTGTGAGGGATTCTTTATTTAAAAAATCAACCAATTCACATCAATAAGAAACCCAAATCAAGATTATGGATCCCATTGTTTGTTAGTATTGAATCAATTGTATAGATACAGACATTTTTTTCTTGATGAATAGAGTTGTTAATACGGAGACAAAAGATAATTTCGTAGTCATTGCAAGAAAAATAGTGCATGTAACAACAAAAGGAGCCTGATTAGCATGTAGTGAATATAAAGTCTCATTATTTAGGTAATAACCCAATTCACATTAGTACAAAATGCAAATTAGGTTGAATGACTCCGTTGGGGGATGGAACAAAACACATTTACATTTTCAATTGGGCGTCGACACGTTTGTTTTAATTAATATACTGTGTAATTTAGTCATAAAATTTAATCTCACGATGATTGTGTGAAAAAGAGTGTTTGGAAAAAAAGACAAGTCTTCCAAACCAGAAATGTTGTGGGGGATACTTTATTTAAAAAAAAATCAACCAATTCACAACAATTAGAAAAACCCTATTCAAGATTATGGATCCCTTTGTTTGTTAGTATTTAATGCATTGTATGGATATGGACATTTTTTTCTTGATGAATATAGTTTTTAATACGGAGACAAAAGATAATTTCGTAGTCATTGTAAGAAAAATAGTGCATGTAACAACAAAAAGAGCCTGATTAGCATGTAGTGAATATAAAGTCTCATTATTTAGGTAATAACCCAATTCACATTAGTACAAAATGCAAATTAGGTTGAATGCCTCCGTTGGGTGATGGAACTAAACAAATTTACATTTTCAATTGTGCGTCGACACGTTTGTTTTAATTTAATATACTGTGTGTAATTTAGTCATAAAATTTAACCTCACAATAATTGTGTGAAAAAGAGTGTGTTTGGAAACAAAAGACAAGTCTTCCAAACCAGAAAATGTTATGAGGGATTCTTTATTGAAAAAATCAACCAATTCACATCAATAAGAAACCCTAATCAATATGATGGACCCCATTGTTTGTTAGTATTGAATGCATTGTATAGATATGGACATTTTTTTCTTGATGAATATACTTGTTAATAAGGAGACAAAAGATAATTTCGTAGTCATTGCAAGAAAAAATAGTGCTTTTAACAACAAAAGGAGCCTGATTAGCATGTAGTGAATATAAAGTCTCATTATTTAGGTAATAACCCAACTCACATTAGTATGAAATGCAAATTAGGTTGAGTGACTCCGTTGGGTGATGGAACGAAACACATTTACTTTTTCAATTGTGCGTCGACACGTTTGTGTTAATTAATATACTGTGTAATTTAGTGATAATATTTAATGTCACGATGATCCTGTGAAAAAGAGTATTTGGAAACAAAAGACAAGTATTCCAAACCAGAAATGTTGTGAGGGATTCTTTATTTAAAAAATCAACCAATTCACATCAATAAGAAACCCAAATCAAGATTATGGATCCCATTGTTTGTTAGTATTGAATCAATTGTATAGATACAGACATTTTTTTCTTGATGAATAGAGTTGTTAATACGGAGAAAAAAGATAATTTCGTAGTCATTGCAAGAAAAATAGTGCATGTAACAACAAAAGGAGCCTGATTAGCATGTAGTGAATATAAAGTCTCATTATTTAGGTAATAACCCCCCAATTCACATTAGTACAAAAAATGCAAATTAGGTTGAATGACTCCGTTGGGGGATGGAACTAAACACATTTACATTTTCAATTGTGCGTCGACACTTTTTTTTTAATTAATATACTGTGTAATTTAGTCATAAAATTTAATCTCACGATGATTGTGTGAAAAAGAGTGTTTGGAAACAAAAGACAAGTCTTCCAAACCAGAAATGTTGTGGGGGATACTTTATTTAAAAAATCAACCAATTCACATCAATAAGAAACCCTATATCAAGATTATGGATCCCTTTGTTTGTTAGTATTAAAATGAATTGTATAGATATGGACATTTTTTTCTTGATGAATATAGTTTTTAATACGGAGACAAAAGATAATTTCGTAGTCATTGCAAGAAAAATAGTGCTTGTAACAACAAAAGGAGCCTAATTAGCATGTAGTGAATATAAAGTCTCATTATTTAGGTAATAACCCAATTCACATTAGTACAAAATGCAAATTAGGTTGAATGACTCCGTTGGGGGATGGAACTAAGCACATTTACATTTTCAATTGTGAGTCGACACGTTTGTTTTAATTAATATATAGTGTAATGTAGTCATAAAATTTAATTTCACGATGATCGTGTGAAAAAGAGTGTTTGAAAACAAAAGACAAGTCTTCCAAACCAGAAATGTTACTGGGGATACTTTATTTAAAAAATCAACCAATTCACATCAATAAGAAACCCTACTCAAGATTATGGACCCCATTGTTTGTTAGTATTGAATGAATTGTATAGATATGGACATTTTTTTTCTTGATGAATATACTTGTTAATAAGGACACAAAAGATAACTTAATTGACATTGCAAGAAAAATAGTGCTTGTAACAACAAAAGGAGCCTGATTAGAATGTAGTGTATATAACGTGTCATTATTTAGGTAATAACCCAATTCACAAAAGTACAAAATGCAAATTAGGTTGAATGACTCCGTTGGGTGATGGAACTAAACACATTTACTTTTTCAATTGTGCGTCGACATTTTGTTTTATTTAATATATTGTTTAATTTAGTCATATAAATTTTAATCTCATGATGATTGTGTAAAAAAGAGTATTTGGAGACAAAAGACAAGTATTCCAAACCAGAAATGTAATGAGGGATTCTTTATTTAAAATATCAACCAATTCACATCAATAAGAAACCCAAATCAAGATTACGGACCCCATTGTTTGTTAGTATTGAATGAATTATATAGATATAGACATTTTTTTCTTAATGAATATAGTAGTTAATACGTAGATAAAAGATAATTTCGTAGTCATTCAAAGAAAAATAGTGCTTGTAACCACAAAAGGAGCCTGATTAGCATGTAGTTAATATAAAGTCTCATTATTCAGGAAATATCCCAACTCACATTAGTACGAAATGCAAATTAGGTTGAATGACTCCATTGGGTGATGGAACTAAACAAATTTACATTTTCAATTGTACGTCGACACGATTATTTTAATTAATATACTGTGTAATTTAGTCATAACATTTAATCTCATGATGATTGCGTGAAAATGAGTATTTGGAAACAAAAGACAAGTATTCCAAACCAGAAATGTTATGAGGGATTCTTTATTTAAAATATTAGCCAATTCACATCAATAAGAAACCCAAATCAAGATTATGGCCCCCATAGTTTGTTACTATTGAATGAATTGTATAGATATGGACATTTGTTTCTTGATGAATATACTTGTTAATAAGGACACAAAAGATAACTTAATTGACATTGCAAGAAAAATAGTGCTTCTAACAACAAAAGGAGCCTGATTAACATGTAGTGAATATAAAGTCTCATTATTTAGGTAATAACCCAATTCACATTAGTACAAAATACAAATTAGGTTGAATGACTCCGTTGGGTGATGGAACTAAACAAATTTACATTTTCAATTGTGCGTCGACACATTTTGTTTTAATTAATATACTGTGTAATTTAGTCAAAAAATTTAATCTCACGATGATTGTGTGAAAAAGAGTGTTTGGAAACAAAAGTCAAGTCTTCCAAACCAGAAATGTTCTGAGGGATTCTTTATTTGAAATATCAACCAATTCACATCAATAAGAAACCCAAATCAAGATTATGGACCCCATTGTTTGTTAGTATTGAATGCATTGTATGGATATGGACATTTTTTTCTTGATAAATATACTTTGTTAATAAGGAGACAAAAGATAATTTCGTAGTCATTGCAAGAAAAATAGTGCTTGTAACAACAAAAGGAGCCTGATTAGCATGTAGTAAATATAAAGTCTCATTATTTAGGTAATAACCCAACTCACATTAGTACGAAATGCAAATTAGGTTGACTGACTCCGTTGGGTGATGGAACTAAACACATTTACTTTTTCAATTGTGCGTCGACAATTTTTTTTAATTAATATACTGTGTAATTTATTGATAATTTTTAATGTCACGATGATTGTGTGAAAAAGAGTATTTGGAAAACAAAAGACAAGTATTCCAAACCTGAAATGTTGTGAGGGATTCTTTATTTAAAAAAATCAACCAATTCACATCAATAAGAAACCCAAATCAAGATTATGGACCCCATTGTTTGTTAGTATTGAATGAATTGTATAGATATGGACTTTTTTTTTCTTGATGAATATTGTTTTTAATGTGGAGACAAAAGATAATTTCGTAGTCATACGAAGAAAAATAGTGCTTGTAACAACAAAAGGAGCCTGTTTAGCATGTAGTGAATATAAAGTCTCATTATTTAGGTAATAACCCAATCCACATTAGTAAAAAATGCAAATTATGTTGAATGTCTCCGTTGGGTCATGGAACTAAACAAATTTACATTTTCAATTGTGCGTCGACACGTTTGTTTTAATTAATATACTTTGTAATTTATTGATAATTTTTAATGTCACGATGATTGTGTGAAAAAGAGTATTTGGAAACAAAAGAGAAGTATTGCAAACCTGAAATGTTGTGAGGGATTCTTTATTTAAAAAAATCAACCAATTCACATCAATAAGAAACCCAAATCAAGATTATGGACCCCATTGTTTGTTAGTATTGAATGAATTGTATAGATATGGACATTTTTTTCTTGATGAATATTGTTGTTAATAATGTGGAGACAAAAGATAATTTCGTAGTCATACGAAGAAAAATAGTGCTCGTAACAACAAAAGGAGCATGATTAGCATGTAGTGAATATAAAGTCTCATTATTTAGGTAATAACCCAATCCACATTAGTACAAAATGTAAATTAGGTTGAATGACTCTGTTGGGTGATGGAAACTAAACACATTTACTTTTTCCATTGTGCGTCGACAATTTCTTTTAATTAATATACTATGTAATTTAGTCATAATTTTTAATCTCACTATGATTGTGTGAAAAAAGAGCATTTGGAAACAAAAGTCAAGTATTCCAAACCAGAAATGTTGTGAGGGATTCTTTATTTAAAAAATCAACCAATTCGCATCAATAAGAAACCCAAATCAACATTATGGACCCCATTGTTTTTTAGTATTAAATGAATTGTATAGATACAGACATTTTTTTCTTGATGAATATAGTTGTTAATACGGAGACAAAAGATAATTTCGTAGTCATTGCAAGAAAAATAGTGCATGTAACAACAAAAGGAGCCTGATTAGCATGTAGTGAATATAAAGTCTCATTATTTAGGTAATAACCCAATTCACATTAGTACAAAATGCAAATTAGGTTGAATGACTCTGTTCGGGGATGGAACTAAACACATTTACATTTTTAATTTGTGCGTCGACACATTTGTTTGTTTTAATTAATATACTGTGTAATTTAGTCATAAAATTTAATCTCACGATGATTGTGTGAAAAAAAAGTGTTTGGAAACAAAAGACAAGTCTTCCAAACCAGAAATGTTGTTGGGGATACTTTATTTAAAAAATCAACCAATTCACAACAATTAGAAACCCTATTCAAGATTATGGACCCCATTGTTTGTTAGTATTTAAAAGCATTGTGTGGATATGGACATTTATTTCTTGATGAATATAGTTCTTAATGAGGAGACAAAAGATAATGTCGTAGTTATTGCTAGAAAAATAGTGCTTGTAACAACAAAAGGAGCCTGATTCGCATGTAGTGAATACAAAGTCTCATTATTTAGGTAATAACCCAACTCACATTAGTACAAAATGCAAATTAGGTTGAATGACTCTGTTGGGTGATGGAACTAAACACATTTACTTTTTCCATTGTGCGTCGACAATTTCTTATAATTAATATACTATGTAATTTAGTCATAATTTTTAATCTCACTATGATTGTGTGAAAAAGAGCATTTGCAAACAAAAGACAAGTATTCCAAACTAGAAATGTTGTGAGGGATTCTTTATTTATAAAATCAACCAATTCACATCAATAAGAAACCCAAATCAAGATTATGGACCCCATTGTTTGTTAGTATTGAATGAATTGTGTAGATACAGACATTTTTTTCTTGATGAATATAGTTGTTAATACGGAGACAAAAGATAATTTCGTAGTCATTGCAAGAAAAATAGTACATGTAACAACAAAAGGAGCCTGATTATCATGTAGTGAATATAAAGTCTCATTATTTAGGTAATAACCCAATTCACATTAGTAAAAAATGCAAATTAGGTTGAATGACTCCGTTGGGTGATGGAACTAAACAAATTTACATTTTCAATTGTGCGTCGACACATTTTGTTTTAATTAATATACTGTGTAATTTAGTCAAAAAATTTAATCTCACGATGATTGTGTGAAAAAGAGTGTTTGGAAACAAAAGTCAAGTCTTCCGAACCAGAAATGTTCTGAGGGATTCTTTATTTGAAATATCAACCAATTCACATCAATAAGAAACCCAAATCAAGATTATGGACCCCATTGTTTGTTAGTATTGAATGCATTGTATGGATATGGACATTTTTTTCTTGATAAATATACTTGTTAATAAGGAGACAAAAGATAATTTCGTAGTCATTGCAAGAAAATAGTGCTTGTAACAACAAAAGGAGCCTGATTAGCATGTAGTAAATATAAAGTCTCATTATTTAGGTAATAACCCAACTCACATTAGTACGAAATGCAAATTAGGTTGACTGACTCCGTTGGGTGATGGAACTAAACACATTTACTTTTTCAATTGTGCGTCGACAATTTCTTTTAATTAATATACTGTGTAATTTATTGATAATTTTTAATGTCACGATGATTGTGTGAAAAAGAGTATTTGGAAACAAAAGACAAGTATTCCAAACCTGAAATGTTGTGAGGGATTCTTTATTTAAAAAATCAACCAATTCACATCAATAAGAAACCCAAATCAAGATTATGGACCCCATTGTTTGTTAGTATTGAATGAATTGTATAGATATGGACTTTTTTTTCTTGATGAATATTGTTGTTAATGTGGAGACAAAAGATAATTTCGTAGTCATACGAAGAAAAATAGTGCTTGTAACAACAAAAGGAGCCTGTTTAGCATGTAGTGAATATAAAGTCTCATTATTTAGGTAATAACCCAATCCACATTAGTAAAAAAAATGCAAATTATGTTGAATGTCTCCGTTGGGTCATGGAACTAAACAAATTTACATTTTCAATTGTGCGTCGACACGTTTGTTTTAATTAATATACTTTGTAATTTATTGATAATTTTTAATGTCACGATGATTGTGTGAAAAAGAGTATTTGGAAACAAAAGAGAAGTATTGCAAACCTGAAATGTTGTGAGGGATTCTTTATTTAAAAAATCAACCAATTCACATCAATAAGAAACCCAAATCAAGATTATGGACCCCATTGTTTGTTAGTATTGAATGAATTGTATAGATATGGACATTTTTTTTCTTGATGAATATTGTTGTTAATGTGGAGACAAAAAAGATAATTTCGTAGTCATACGAAGAAAAATAGTGCTCGTAACAACAAAAGGAGCATGATTAGCATGTAGTGAATATAAAGTCTCATTATTTAGGTAATAACCCAATCCACATTAGTACAAAATGTAAATTAGGTTGAATGACTCTGTTGGGTGATGGAACTAAACACATTTACTTTTTCCATTGTGCGTCGACAATTTCTTTTAATTAATATACTATGTAATTTAGTCATAATTTTTTAATCTCACTATGATTGTGTGAAAAAGAGCATTTGGAAACAAAAGTCAAGTATTCCAAACCAGAAATGTTGTGAGGGATTCTTTATTTAAAAAATCAACCAATTCGCATCAATAAGAAACCCAAATCAACATTATGGACCCCATTGTTTTTTAGTATTAAATGAATTGTATAGATACAGACATTTTTTTCTTGATGAATATAGTTGTTAATACGGAGACAAAAGATAATTTTCGTAGTCATTGCAAGAAAAATAGTGCATGTAACAACAAAAGGAGCCTGATTAGCATGTAGTGAATATAAAGTCTCATTATTTAGGTAATAACCCAATTCACATTTAGTACAAAATGCAAATTAGGTTGAATGACTCTGTTCGGGGATGGAACTAAACACATTTACATTTTTAATTGTGCGTCGACACATTTGTTTTAATTAATATACTGTGTAATTTAGTCATAAAATTTAATCTCACGATGATTGTGTGAAAAAGTGTGTTTTGGAAACAAAAGACAAGTCTTCCAAACCAGAAATGTTGTTGGGGATACTTTATTTAAAAAAATCAACCAATTCACAACAATTAGAAACCCTATTCAAGATTATGGACCCCATTGTTTGTTAGTATTTAAAAGCATTGTGTGGATATGGACATTTATTTCTTGATGAATATAGTTCTTAATGAGGAGACAAAAGATAATGTCGTAGTTATTGCTAGAAAAATAGTGCTTGTAACAACAAAAGGAGCCTGATTCGCATGTAGTGAATACAAAGTCTCATTATTTAGGTAATAACCCAACTCACATTAGTACAAAATGCAAATTAGGTTGAATGACTCTGTTGGGTGATGGAACTAAACACATTTACTTTTTCCATTGTGCGTCGACAATTTCTTATAATTAATATACTATGTAATTTAGTCATAATTTTTAATCTCACTATGATTGTGTGAAAAAGAGCATTTGCAAACAAAAGACAAGTATTCCAAACTAGAAATGTTGTGAGGGATTCTTTATTTATAAAAATCAACCAATTCACATCAATAAGAAACCCAAATCAAGATTATGGACCCCATTGTTTGTTAGTATTGAATGAATTGTGTAGATACAGACATTTTTTTCTTGATGAATATATAGTTGTTAATACGGAGACAAAAGATAATTTCGTAGTCATTGCAAGAAAAATAGTACATGTAACAACAAAAGGAGGAGCCTGATTATCATGTAGTGAATATAAAGTCTCATTATTTAGGTAATAACCCAATTCACATTAGTAAAAAAATGCAAATTAGGTTGAATGACTCCGTTGGGTGATGGAACTAAACAAATTTACATTTTCAATTGTGCGTCGACACATTTTGTTTTAATTAATATATACTGTGTAATTTAGTCAAAAAATTTAATCTCACGATGATTATGTGAAAAAGTGTGTTTGGAAACAAAAGACAAGTCTTCCAAACCAGAAATGTTTCTGAGGGATTCTTTATTTGAAATATCAACCAATTCACATCAATAAGAAACCCAAATCAAGATTATGGACCCCATTGTTTGTGAGTATTGAATGCATTGTATGGATATGGACATTTTTTTCTTGATAAATATACTTGTTAATAAGGAGACAAAAGATAATTTCGTAGTCATCGCAAGAAAATAGTGCTTGTAACAAACAAAAGGAGCCTGATTAGCATGTAGTGAATATAAAGTCTCATTATTTAGGTAATAACCCAACTCACATTAGTACGAAATGCAAATTAGGTTGACTGACTCCGTTGGGTGATGGAACTAAACACATTTACTTTTTCAATTGTGCGTCGACAATTTCTTTTTAATTAATATACTGTGTAATTTATTGATAATTTTTAATGTCACGATGATTGTGTGAAAAAGAGTATTTGGAAACAAAAGACAAGTATTCCAAACCTGAAATGTTGTGAGGGATTCTTTATTTTAAAAAATCAACCAATTCACATCAATAAGAAACCCAAATCAAGATTATGGACCCCATTGTTTGTTAGTATTGAATGAATTGTATAGATATGGACATTTTTTTTCTTGATGAATATTGTTGTTAATGTGGAGACAAAAAGATAATTTCGTAGTCATACGAAGAAAAATAGTGCTTGTAACAACAAAAGGAGCCTGTTTAGCATGTAGTGAATATAAAGTCTCATTATTTAGGTAATAACCCAATCCACATTAGTAAAAAATGCAAATTATGTTGAATGTCTCCGTTGGGTCATGGAACTAAACAAATTTACATTTTCAATTGTGCGTCGACACGTTTGTTTTAATTAATATACTTTGTCATTTATTGATAATTTTTAATGTCACGATGATTGTGTGAAAAAGAGTATTTGGAAACAAAAGAGAAGTATTGCAAACCTGAAATGTTGTGAGGGATTCTTTATTTAAAAAATCAACCAATTCACATCAATAAGAAACCCAAATCAAGATTATGGACCCCATTGTTTGTTAGTATTGAATGAATTGTATAGATATGGACATTTTTTTTCTTGATGAATATTGTTGTTAATGTGGAGACAAAAGATAATTTCGTAGTCATACGAAGAAAAATAGTGCTCGTAACAACAAAAGGAGCATGATTAGCATGTAGTGAATATAAAGTCTCATTATTTAGGTGGTAATAACCCAATCCACATTAGTACAAAATGTAAATTAGGTTGAATGACTCTGTTGGGTGATGGAACTAAACACATTTACTTTTTCCATTGTGCGTCGACAATTTCTTTTAATTAATATACTATGTAATTTAGTCATAATTTTTAATCTCACTATGATTGTGTGAAAAAGAGCATTTGGAAACAAAAGTCAAGTATTCCAAACCAGAAATGTTGTGAGGGATTCTTTATTTAAAAAATCAACCAATTCGCATCAATAAGAAACCCAAATCAACATTATGGACCCCATTGTTTTTTAGTATTAAATGAATTGTATAGATACAGACATTTTTTTCTTGATGAATATAGTTGTTAATACGGAGACAAAAGATAATTTCGTAGTCATTGCAAGAAAAATAGTGCTTGTAACAACAAAAGGAGCCTGATTAGCATGTAGTGAATATAAAGTCTCATTATTTAGGTAATAACCCAACTCACATTAGTACGAAATGCAAATTAGTTGACTGACTCCGTTGGGTGATGGAACTAAACACATTTACTTTTTCAATTGTGCGTCGACAATTTCTTTTAATTAATATACTGTGTAATTTATTGATATTTTTTTAATGTCACGATGATTGTGTGAAAAAGAGTATTTGGAAACAAAAGACAAGTATTCCAAACCTGAAATGTTGTGAGGGATTCTTTATTTAAAAAATCAACCAATTCACATCAATAAGAAACCCAAATCAAGATTATGGACCCCATTGTTTGTTAGTATTGAATGAATTGTATAGATATGGACTTTTTTTTCTTGATGAATATTGTTGTTAATGTGGAGACAAAAGATAATTTCGTAGTCATACGAAGAAAAATAGTGCTTGTAACAACAAAAGGAGCCTGTTTAGCATGTAGTGAATATAAAGTCTCATTATTTAGGTAATAACCCAATCCACATTAGTAAAAAATGCAAATTATGTTGAATGTCTCCGTTGGGTCATGGAACTAAACAAATTTACATTTTCAATTGTGCGTCGACACGTTTGTTTTAATTAATATACTTTGTAATTTATTGATAATTTTTAATGTCACGATGATTGTGTGAAAAAAGAGTATTTGGAAACAAAAGAGAAGTATTGCAAACCTGAAATGTTGTGAGGGATTCTTTATTTAAAAAATCAACCAATTTCACATCAATAAGAAACCCCAAATCAAGATTATGGACCCCATTTGTTTGTTAGTATTGAATGAATTGTATAGATATGGACATTTTTTTCTTGATGAATATTGTTGTTAATGTGGAGACAAAAGATAATTTCGTAGTCATACGAAGAAAAATAGTGCTCGTAACAACAAAAGGAGCATGATTAGCATGTAGTGAATATAAAGTCTCATTATTTAGGTAATAACCCAATCCACATTAGTACAAAATGTAAATTAGGTTGAATGACTCTGTTGGGGTGATGGAACTAAACACATTTACTTTTTCCATTGTGCGTCGACAATTTCTTTTAATTAATATACTATGTAATTTAGTCATAATTTTTAATCTCACTATGATTGTGTGAAAAAGAGCATTTGGAAACAAAAGTCAAGTATTCCAAACCAGAAATGTTGTGAGGGATTCTTTATTTAAAAAATCAACCAATTCGCATCAATAAGAAACCCAAATCAACATTATGGACCCCCATTGTTTTTTTAGTATTAAATGAATTGTATAGATACAGACATTTTTTTCTTGATGAATATAGTTGTTAATACGGAGACAAAAGATAATTTCGTAGTCATTGCAAGAAAAATAGTGCATGTAACAACAAAAGGAGCCTGATTAGCATGTAGTGAATATAAAGTCTCATTATTTAGGTAATAACCCAATTCACATTAGTACAAAATGCAAATTAGGTTGAATGACTCTGTTCGGGGATGGAACTAAACACATTTACATTTTTAATTGTGCGTCGACACATTTGTTTTAATTAATATACTGTGTAATTTAGTCATAAAATTTAATCTCACGATGATTGTGTGAAAAAAGTGTGTTTGGAAAACAAAAGACAAGTCTTCCAAACCAGAAATGTTGTTGGGGATACTTTATTTAAAAAATCAAACCAATTCACAACAATTAGAAACCCCTATTCAAGATTATGGACCCCATTGTTTGTTAGTATTTAAAAGCATTGTGTGGATATGGACATTTATTTCTTGATGAATATAGTTCTTAATGAGGAGACAAAAGATAATGTCGTAGTTATTGCTAGAAAAATAGTGCTTGTAACAACAAAAGGAGCCTGATTCGCATGTAGTGAATACAAAGTCTCATTATTTAGGTAATAACCCAACTCACATTAGTACAAAATGCAAATTAGGTTGAATGACTCTGTTGGGTGATGGAACTAAACACATTTACTTTTTCCATTGTGCGTCGACAATTTCTTATAATTAATATACTATGTAATTTAGTCATAATTTTTAATCTCACTATGATTGTGTGAAAAAGAGCATTTGCAAACAAAAGACAAGTATTCCAAACTAGAAATGTTGTGAGGGATTCTTTATTTATAAAATCAACCAATTCACATCAATAAGAAACCCAAATCAAGATTATGGACCCCATTGTTTGTTAGTATTGAATGAATTGTGTAGATACAGACATTTTTTTCTTGATGAATATAGTTGTTAATACGGAGACAAAAGATAATTTCGTAGTCATTGCAAGAAAAATAGTACATGTAACAACAAAAGGAGCCTGATTATCATGTAGTGAATATAAAGTCTCATTATTTAGGTAATAACCCAATTCACATTAGTAAAAAATGCAAATTAGGTTGAATGACTCCGTTGGGTGATGGAACTAAACAAATTTACATTTTCAATTGTGCGTCGACACATTTTGTTTTAATTAATATATACTGTGTAATTTAGTCAAAAAATTTAATCTCACGATGATTGTGTGAAAAAGAGTGTTTTGGAAACAAAAGTCAAGTCTTCCAAACCAGAAATGTTCTGAGGGATTCTTTATTTGAAATATCAACCAATTCACATCAATAAGAAACCCAAATCAAGATTATGGACCCCATTGTTTGTTAGTATTGAATGCATTGTATGGATATGGACATTTTTTTCTTGATAAATATACTTGTTAATAAGGAGACAAAAGATAATTTCGTAGTCATTGCAAGAAAATAGTGCTTGTAACAACAAAAGGAGCCTGATTAGCATGTAGTAAATATAAAGTCTCATTATTTAGGTAATAACCCAACTCACATTAGTACGAAATGCAAATTAGGTTGACTGACTCCGTTGGGTGATGGAACTAAACACATTTACTTTTTCAATTGTGCGTCGACAATTTCTTTTAATTAATATACTGTGTAATTTATTGATAATTTTTAATGTCACGATGATTGTGTGAAAAAGAGTATTTTTGGAAACAAAAGACAAGTATTCCAAACCTGAAATGTTGTGAGGGATTCTTTATTTAAAAAATCAACCAATTCACATCAATAAGAAACCCAAATCAAGATTATGGACCCCATTGTTTGTTAGTATTGAATGAATTGTATAGATATGGACTTTTTTTTTTCTTGATGAATATTGTTGTTAATGTGGAGACAAAAGATAATTTCGTAGTCATACGAAGAAAAATAGTGCTTGTAACAACAAAAGGAGCCTGTTTAGCATGTAGTGAATATAAAGTCTCATTATTTAGGTAATAACCCAATCCACATTAGTAAAAAATGCAAATTATGTTGAATGTCTCCGTTGGGTCATGGAACTAAACAAATTTACATTTTCAATTGTGCGTCGACACGTTTGTTTTAATTAATATACTTTGTAATTTATTGATAATTTTTAATGTCACGATGATTGTGTGAAAAAGAGTATTTGGAAACAAAAGAGAAGTATTGCAAACCTGAAATGTTGTGAGGGATTCTTTATTTAAAAAATCAACCAATTCACATCAATAAGAAACCCAAATCAAGATTATGGACCCCATTGTTTGTTTAGTATTGAATGAATTGTATAGATATGGACATTTTTTTCTTGATGAATATTGTTGTTAATGTGGAGACAAAAGATAATTTCGTAGTCATACGAAGAAAAATAGTGCTCGTAACAACAAAAGGAGCATGATTAGCATGTAGTGAATATAAAGTCTCATTATTTAGGTAATAACCCAATCCACATTAGTACAAAATGTAAATTAGGTTGAATGACTCTGTTGGGTGATGGAACTAAACACATTTACTTTTTCCATTGTGCGTCGACAATTTCTTTTAATTAATATACTATGTAATTTAGTCATAATTTTTAATCTCACACTATGATTGTGTGAAAAAGAGCATTTGGAAACAAAAGTCAAGTATTCCAAACCAGAAATGTTGTGAGGGATTCTTTATTTAAAAAATCAACCAATTCGCATCAATAAGAAACCCAAATCAACATTATGGACCCCATTGTTTTTTAGTATTAAATGAATTGTATAGATACAGACATTTTTTTCTTGATGAATATAGTTGTTAATACGGAGACAAAAGATAATTTCGTAGTCATTGCAAGAAAAATAGTGCATGTAACAACAAAAGGAGCCTGATTAGCATGTAGTGAATATAAAGTCTCATTATTTAGGTAATAACCCAATTCACATTAGTACAAAATGCAAATTAGGTTGAATGACTCTGTTCGGGGATGGAACTAAACACATTTACATTTTTAATTGTGCGTCGACACATTTGTTTTAATTAATATACTGTGTAATTTAGTCATAAAATTTAATCTCACGATGATTGTGTGAAAAAGTGTGTTTGGAAACAAAAGACAAGTCTTCCAAACCAGAAATGTTGTTGGGGATACTTTATTTAAAAAATCAACCAATTCACAACAATTAGAAACCCTATTCAAGATTATGGACCCCATTGTTTGTTAGTATTTAAAAGCATTGTGTGGATATGGACATTTATTTCTTGATGAATATAGTTCTTAATGAGGAGACAAAAGATAATGTCGTAGTTATTGCTAGAAAAATAGTGCTTGTAACAACAAAAGGAGCCTGATTCGCATGTAGTGAATACAAAGTCTCATTATTTAGGTAATAACCCAACTCACATTAGTACAAAATGCAAATTAGGTTGAATGACTCTGTTGGGTGATGGAACTAAACACATTTACTTTTTCCATTGTGCGTCGACAATTTCTTATAATTAATATACTATGTAATTTAGTCATAATTTTTAATCTCACTATGATTGTGTGAAAAAGAGCATTTGCAAACAAAAGACAAGTATTCCAAACTAGAAATGTTGTGAGGGATTCTTTATTTATAAAATCAACCAATTCACATCAATAAGAAACCCAAATCAAGATTATGGACCCCATTGTTTGTTAGTATTGAATGAATTGTGTAGATACAGACATTTTTTTCTTGATGATGAATATAGTTGTTAATACGGAGACAAAAGATAATTTCGTAGTCATTGCAAGAAAAAATAGTACATGTAACAACAAAAGGAGCCTGATTATCATGTAGTGAATATAAAGTCTCATTATTTAGGTAATAACCCAATTCACATTAGTAAAAAATGCAAATTAGGTTGAATGACTCCGTTGGGTGATGGAACTAAACAAATTTACATTTTCAATTGTGCGTCGACACATTTTGTTTTAATTAATATACTGTGTAATTTAGTCAAAAAATTTAATCTCACGATGATTATGTGAAAAAAGTGTGTTTGGAAACAAAAGACAAGTCTTCCAAACCAGAAATGTTCTGAGGGATTCTTTATTTGAAAATATCAACCAATTCACATCAATAAGAAACCCAAATCAAGATTATGGACCCCATTGTTTGTGAGTATTGAATGCATTGTATGGATATGGACATTTTTTTCTTGATAAAATATACTTGTTAATAAGGAGACAAAAGATAATTTCGTAGTCATCGCAAGAAAATAGTGCTTGTAACAACAAAAAAGGAGCCTGATTAGCATGTAGTGAATAATAAAGTCTCATTATTTAGGTAATAACCCAACTCACATTAGTACGAAATGCAAATTAGGTTGACTGACTCCGTTGGGTGATGGAACTAAACACATTTACTTTTTCAATTGTGCGTCGACAATTTCTTTTAATTAATTATATACTGTGTAATTTATTGATAATTTTTAATGTCACGATGATTGTGTGAAAAAAAGAGTATTTGGAAACAAAAGACAAGTATTCCAAACCTGAAATGTTGTGAGGGATTCTTTATTTAAAAAATCAACCAATTCACATCAATAAGAAACCCAAATCAAGATTATGGACCCCATTGTTTGTTAGTATTGAATGAATTGTATAGATATGGACATTTTTTTCTTGATGAATATTGTTGTTAATGTGGAGACAAAAGATAATTTCGTAGTCATACGAAGAAAAATAGTGCTTGTAACAACAAAAGGAGCCTGTTTAGCATGTAGTGAATATAAAGTCTCATTATTTAGGTAATAACCCAATCCACATTAGTAAAAAATGCAAATTATGTTGAATGTCTCCGTTGGGTCATGGAACTAAACAAATTTACATTTTCAATTGTGCGTCGACACGTTTGTTTTAATTAATATACTTTGTCATTTATTGATAATTTTTAATGTCACGATGATTGTGTGAAAAAGAGTATTTGGAAACAAAAGAGAAGTATTGCAAACCTGAAATGTTGTGAGGGATTCTTTATTTAAAAAATCAACCAATTCACATCAATAAGAAACCCAAATCAAGATTATGGACCCCATTGTTTGTTAGTATTGAATGAATTGTATAGATATGGACATTTTTTTCTTGATGAATATTGTTGTTAATGTGGAGACAAAAGATAATTTCGTAGTCATACGAAGAAAAATAGTGCTCGTAACAACAAAAGGAGCATGATTAGCATGTAGTGAATATAAAGTCTCATTATTTAGGTAATAACCCAATCCACATTAGTACAAAATGTAAATTAGGTTGAATGACTCTGTTGGGTGATGGAACTAAACACATTTACTTTTTCCATTGTGCGTCGACAATTTCTTTTAATTAATATACTATGTAATTTAGTCATAATTTTTAATCTCACTATGATTGTGTGAAAAAGAGCATTTGGAAACAAAAGTCAAGTATTCCAAACCAGAAATGTTGTGAGGGATTCTTTATTTAAAAAATCAACCAATTCGCATCAATAAGAAACCCAAATCAACATTATGGACCCCATTGTTTTTTAGTATTAAATGAATTGTATAGATACAGACATTTTTTTTCTTGATGAATATAGTTGTTAATACGGAGACAAAAGATAATTTCGTAGTCATTGCAAGAAAAATAGTGCTTGTAACAACAAAAGGAGCCTGATTAGCATGTAGTGAATATAAAGTCTCATTATTTAGGTAATAACCCAACTCACATTAGTACGAAATGCAAATTAGGTTGACTGACTCCGTTGGGTGATGGAACTAAACACATTTACTTTTTTCAATTGTGCGTCGACAATTTCTTTTAATTAATATACTGTGTAATTTATTGATAATAATTTTTAATGTCACGATGATTGTGTGAAAAAAAAGAGAGTATTTGGAAACAAAAGACAAGTATTCCAAACCTGAAATGTTGTGAGGGATTCTTTATTTAAAAAATCAACCAATTCACATCAATAAGAAACCCAAATCAAGATTATGGACCCCATTGTTTGTTAGTATTGAATGAATTGTATAGATATGGACTTTTTTTTCTTGATGAATATTGTTGTTAATGTGGAGACAAAAGATAATTTCGTAGTCATACGAAGAAAAATAGTGCTTGTAACAACAAAAGGAGCCTGTTTAGCATGTAGTGAATATAAAGTCTCATTATTTAGGTAATAACCCAATCCACATTAGTAAAAAATGCAAATTATGTTGAATGTCTCCGTTGGGTCATGGAACTAAACAAATTTACATTTTCAATTGTGCGTCGACACGTTTGTTTTAATTAATATACTTTGTAATTTATTGATAATTTTTAATGTCACGATGATTGTGTGAAAAAGAGTATTTGGAAACAAAAGAGAAGTATTGCAAACCTGAAATGTTGTGAGGGATTCTTTATTTAAAAAATCAACCAATTCACATCAATAAGAAACCCAAATCAAGATTATGGACCCCATTGTTTGTTAGTATTGAATGAATTGTATAGATATGGACATTTTTTTCTTGATGAATATTGTTGTTAATGTGGAGACAAAAGATAATTTCGTAGTCATACGAAGAAAAATAGTGCTCGTAACAACAAAAGGAGCATGATTAGCATGTAGTGAATATAAAGTCTCATTATTTAGGTAATAACCCAATCCACATTAGTACAAAATGTAAATTAGGTTGAATGACTCTGTTGGGTGATGGAACTAAACACATTTACTTTTTCCATTGTGCGTCGACAATTTCTTTTAATTAATATACTATGTAATTTAGTCATAATTTTTAATCTCACTATGATTGTGTGAAAAAAGAGCATTTGGAAACAAAAGTCAAGTATTCCAAACCAGAAATGTTGTGAGGGATTCTTTATTTAAAAAATCAACCAATTCGCATCAATAAGAAACCCAAATCAACATTATGGACCCCATTGTTTTTTAGTATTAAATGAATTGTATAGATACAGACATTTTTTTCTTGATGAATATAGTTGTTAATACGGAGACAAAAGATAATTTCGTAGTCATTGCAAGAAAAATAGTGCATGTAACAACAAAAGGAGCCTGATTAGCATGTAGTGAATATAAAGTCTCATTATTTAGGTAATAACCCAATTCACATTAGTACAAAATGCAAATTAGGTTGAATGACTCTGTTCGGGGATGGAACTAAACACATTTACATTTTTAATTGTGCGTCGACACATTTGTTTTAATTAATATACTGTGTAATTTAGTCATAAAATTTAATCTCACGATGATTGTGTGAAAAAGTGTGTTTGGAAACAAAAGACAAGTCTTCCAAACCAGAAATGTTGTTGGGGATACTTTATTTAAAAAATCAACCAATTCACAACAATTAGAAACCCTATTCAAGATTATGGACCCCATTGTTTGTTAGTATTTAAAAGCATTGTGTGGATATGGACATTTATTTCTTGATGAATATAGTTCTTAATGAGGAGACAAAAGATAATGTCGTAGTTATTGCTAGAAAAATAGTGCTTGTAACAACAAAAGGAGCCTGATTCGCATGTAGTGAATACAAAGTCTCATTATTTAGGTAATAACCCAACTCACATTAGTACAAAATGCAAATTAGGTTGAATGACTCTGTTGGGTGATGGAACTAAACACATTTACTTTTTCCATTGTGCGTCGACGACAATTTCTTATAATTAATATACTACTATGTAATTTAGTCATAATTTTTAATCTCACTATGATTGTGTGAAAAAGAGCATTTGCAAACAAAAGACAAGTATTCCAAACTAGAAATGTTGTGAGGGATTCTTTATTTATAAAAATCAACCAATTCACATCAATAAGAAACCCCAAATCAAGATTATGGACCCCATTGTTTGTTAGTATTGAATGAATTGTGTAGATACAGACATTTTTTTCTTGATGAATATAGTTGTTAATACGGAGACAAAAGATAATTTCGTAGTCATTGCAAGAAAAATAGTACATGTAACAACAAAAGGAGCCTGATTATCATGTAGTGAATATAAAGTCTCATTATTTAGGTAATAACCCAATTCACATTAGTAAAAAATGCAAATTAGGTTGAATGACTCCGTTGGGTGATGGAACTAAACAAATTTACATTTTCAATTGTGCGTCGACACATTTTGTTTTAATTAATATACTGTGTAATTTAGTCAAAAAATTTAATCTCACGATGATTATGTGAAAAAGTGTGTTTGGAAACAAAAGACAAGTCTTCCAAACCAGAAATGTTCTGAGGGATTCTTTATTTGAAATATCAACCAATTCACATCAATAAGAAACCCAAATCAAGATTATGGACCCCATTGTTTGTGAGTATTGAATGCATTGTATGGATATGGACATTTTTTTCTTGATAAATATACTTGTTAATAAGGAGACAAAAGATAATTTCGTAGTCATCGCAAGAAAATAGTGCTTGTAACAACAAAAGGAGCCTGATTAGCATGTAGTGAATATAAAGTCTCATTATTTAGGTAATAACCCAACTCACATTAGTACGAAATGCAAATTAGGTTGACTGACTCCGTTGGGTGATGGAACTAAACACATTTACTTTTTCAATTGTGCGTCGACAATTTCTTTTAATTAATATACTGTGTAATTTATTGATAATTTTTAATGTCACGATGATTGTGTGAAAAAGAGTATTTGGAAACAAAAGACAAGTATTCCAAACCTGAAATGTTGTGAGGGATTCTTTATTTAAAAAATCAACCAATTCACATCAATAAGAAACCCAAATCAAGATTATGGACCCCATTGTTTGTTAGTATTGAATGAATTGTATAGATATGGACATTTTTTTCTTGATGAATATTGTTGTTAATGTGGAGACAAAAGATAATTTCGTAGTCATACGAAGAAAAATAGTGCTTGTAACAACAAAAGGAGCCTGTTTAGCATGTAGTGAATATAAAGTCTCATTATTTAGGTAATAACCCAATCCACATTAGTAAAAAATGCAAATTATGTTGAATGTCTCCGTTGGGTCATGGAACTAAACAAATTTACATTTTCAATTGTGCGTCGACACGTTTGTTTTAATTAATATACTTTGTCATTTATTGATAATTTTTAATGTCACGATGATTGTGTGAAAAAGAGTATTTGGAAACAAAAGAGAGAGTATTGCAAACCTGAAATGTTGTGAGGGATTCTTTATTTAAAAAATCAACCAATTCACATCAATAAGAAACCCAAATCAAGATTATGGACCCCATTGTTTGTTAGTATTGAATGAATTGTATAGATATGGACATTTTTTTTCTTGATGAATATTGTTGTTAATGTGGAGACAAAAGATAATTTCGTAGTCATACGAAGAAAAATAGTGCTCGTAACAACAAAAGGAGCATGATTAGCATGTAGTGAATATAAAGTCTCATTATTTAGGTAATAACCCAATCCACATTAGTACAAAATGTAAATTAGGTTGAATGACTCTGTTGGGTGATGGAACTAAACACATTTACTTTTTCCATTGTGCGTCGACAATTTCTTTTAATTAATATATACTATGTAATTTAGTCATAATTTTTTAATCTCACTATGATTGTGTGAAAAAGAGCATTTGGAAACAAAAGTCAAGTATTCCAAACCAGAAATGTTGTGAGGGATTCTTTATTTAAAAAATCAACCAATTCGCATCAATAAGAAACCCAAATCAACATTATGGACCCCATTGTTTTTTAGTATTAAATGAATTGTATAGATACAGACATTTTTTTCTTGATGAATATAGTTGTTAATACGGAGACAAAAGATAATTTCGTAGTCATTGCAAGAAAAATAGTGCTTGTAACAACAAAAGGAGCCTGATTAGCATGTAGTGAATATAAAGTCTCATTATTTAGGTAATAACCCAACTCACATTAGTACGAAATGCAAATTAGGTTGACTGACTCCGTTGGGTGATGGAACTAAACACATTTACTTTTTCAATTGTGCGTCGACAATTTCTTTTAATTAATATACTGTGTAATTTATTGATAATTTTTAATGTCACGATGATTGTGTGAAAAAGAGTATTTGGAAACAAAAGACAAGTATTCCAAACCTGAAATGTTGTGAGGGATTCTTTATTTAAAAAATCAACCAATTCACATCAATAAGAAACCCAAATCAAGATTATGGACCCCATTGTTTGTTAGTATTGAATGAATTGTATAGATATGGACTTTTTTTTCTTGATGAATATTGTTGTTAATGTGGAGACAAAAGATAATTTCGTAGTCATACGAAGAAAAATAGTGCTTGTAACAACAAAAGGAGCCTGTTTAGCATGTAGTGAATATAAAGTCTCATTATTTAGGTAATAACCCAATCCACATTAGTAAAAAATGCAAATTATGTTGAATGTCTCCGTTGGGTCATGGAACTAAACAAATTTACATTTTCAATTGTGCGTCGACACGTTTGTTTTAATTAATATACTTTGTAATTTATTGATAATTTTTAATGTCACGATGATTGTGTGAAAAAGAGTATTTGGAAACAAAAGAGAAGTATTGCAAACCTGAAATGTTGTGAGGGATTCTTTATTTAAAAAATCAACCAATTCACATCAATAAGAAACCCAAATCAAGATTATGGACCCCATTGTTTGTTAGTATTGAATGAATTGTATAGATATGGACATTTTTTTCTTGATGAATATTGTTGTTAATGTGGAGACAAAAGATAATTTCGTAGTCATACGAAGAAAAATAGTGCTCGTAACAACAAAAGGAGCATGATTAGCATGTAGTGAATATAAAGTCTCATTATTTAGGTAATAACCCAATCCACATTAGTACAAAATGTAAATTAGGTTGAATGACTCTGTTGGGTGATGGAACTAAACACATTTACTTTTTCCATTGTGCGTCGACAATTTCTTTTAATTAATATACTATGTAATTTAGTCATAATTTTTAATCTCACTATGATTGTGTGAAAAAGAGCATTTGGAAACAAAAGTCAAGTATTCCAAACGAGAAATGTTGTGAGGGATTCTTTATTTATAAAATCAACCAATTCACATCAATAAGAAACCCAAATCAAGATTATGGACCCCATTGTTTGTTAGTATTGAATGAATTGTGTAGATACAGACATTTTTTTCTTGATGAATATAGTTGTTAATACGGAGACAAAAGATAATTTCGTAGTCATTGCAAGAAAAATAGTACATGTAACAACAAAAGGAGCCTGATTATCATGTAGTGAATATAAAGTCTCATTATTTAGGTAATAACCCAATTCACATTAGTACAACATTCCAATGAGGTTGAATGACTCCGTTGGGGGATGGAACTAAACACATTTACATTTTCAGTTGTGCGGCGACACGTTTGTTTTAATTAATATACTGTGTAATTTAGTCATAAAATTTAATTTCACGATGATCATCTGAAATAGAGTGTTTGAAAACAAAAGACAAGTCTTCCAAACCAGAAATGTTGCAGGGGATACTTTATTTGAAAAATCAACCAATTCACATCAATAAGAAATCCTACTCAAGATTATGGACCCCATTGTTTGTTAGTATTGAATGAATTGTATAGATACAAATAATTTTTTCTTGATGAATATAGTTGTTAATACGGAGACAAAAGATAATTTCGTAGTCATTGCAAGAAAAATAGTGCTTGTAACAACAAAAGGAGCCTGATTAGAATGTAGTGTATATAACGTCTCATTATTTAGGTAATAACCCAACTCACAATAGTACAAAATGCAAATTAAGTTGAAAGACTCCGTTCGGTGATGGAACTAAACCCATTTACTTTTTCCATTGTGCGTCGACATTTTATTTTATTTAATATATTGTGTAATTTAGTCATAAAATTTAATCTCACGATGATTGTGTGAGAAAGAGTGTTTGGAAACAAAAGTCAAGTCTTCCAAACCAGAAATGTTATGAGGGATTCTTTATTTAAAATATCAACCAATTCACATCAATAAGAAACCCAAAGCAAGATTATGGACCCCATTGTTTGTTAGTATTGAATGAATTGTCTAGATATGAACATTTGTTTCTTGATGAATATGTGGTTAATGTGGAGACAAAAGATAATTTTGTAGTCATTCCAAGAAAAATAGTGCTTGTAACAACAAAAGGAGCCTGATTAGCATGTAGTGAATATAAAGTCTCATTATTTAGGTGGTAACCCAATTCACATTAGTACAAAATGCAAATTAGGTTGAATGACTCTGTTGGGTGATGGAACTAAAGATGTTTACTTTTTCCATTGTGCGTCGACAATTTCTTTTAATTAATATACTATGTAATTTAGCCATAATTTTTAATCTCACTATGATTGTGTGAAAAAGAGCATTTGCAAACAAAAGACAAGTATTCCAAACCAGAAATGTTGTGAGGGATTCTTTATTTAAAAAATCAACCAATTCACATCAATAAGAAACCCAAATCAAGATTATGGACCCCATTGTTTGTTAGTATTGAATGAATTGTATAGATATGGACATTTTTTTCTTCATGAATATAGTTGCTAATGTGGAGACAAAAGATAATTTCGTAGTCATTCCAAGAAAAATAGTGCTTGTAACAACAAAAGGAGCCTGATTAGCATGTAGTGAATATAAAGTCTCATTATTTAGGTAATAACCCAATTCACATTAGTACAAAATGCAAATTAGGTTGAATGACTCCGTTGGGTGATGGAAGTAAACAAATTTACATTTTCAATTGTGCGTTGACACATTTTGTTTTTTTTAATATACTGTGTAATTTAGTCATAAAATTTAATCTCACGATGATTGTGTTAAAAAGAGTGTTTGGAAACAAAAGGCAAGTCTTGCAAACCAGAAATGTTATGAGGGATTCGCTATTTAAAATATCAACCAATTCACATCAATAAGAAACCTAAATCAAGATGATGGACCCCATTGTTTGTTAGTATTGAATGCATTGTATGGATATGGACATTTTTTTCTTGATGAATATACTTGTTAATAAGGAGACAAAAGATAATTTTGTAGTCATCGCAAGAAAAATAGTGCTTGTAACAACAAAAGGAGCCTGATTAGCATGTAGTGAATATAAAGTCTCATTATTTATGTAATAACCCAACTCACATTAGTACGAAATGCAAATGAGGTTGAATGACTCCGTTGGGTGATGAAACTATGCACATTTACTTTTTCAATTGTGCGTCGACAATTTCTTTTAATTAATATGTAATTTATTGATAATTTTTAATGTCACGATGATTGTGTGAAAAAAAGTATTTGGAAACAAAAGACAAGTATTCCAAACCGGAATTGTTGTGAGGGATTCTTTATTTAAAAAATCAACCAATTCACATCAATAAGAAACCCAAATCAAGATTATGGACCCCATTGTTTGTTAGTATTGAATGAATTGTATAGATATGGACATTTTTTTCTTGATGACTATAGTTGTTAATGTGGAGGCAAAAGATAATTTCGTAGTCATTGCAAGAAAAATAGTGCTTGTAACAACAAAAGGAGCCTAATTAGAATGTAGTGTATATAACGTCTCATTATTTAGGTAATAACCCAACTCACAATAGTACAAAATGCAAATTAAGTTGAATGATTCCGTTGGGTGATGGAACTAAACCCATTTACTTTTTCCATTGTGCGTCGACATTTTGTTTATTTAATATATTGTGTAATTTATTCATAAAATTTAATCTCACAATGATTGCGTGAGAAAGAGTGTTTGGAAACAAAAGTCAAGTCTTCCAAACCAAAAATGTTATGAGGGATTCTTTATTTAAAATATCAACCAATTCAGATCAATAAGAAACCCAAATCAAGATTATGGACCCCATTGTTTGTTAGTATTGAATGAATTGTATAGATATGAGCATTTGTTTCTTGATGAATATGGTGGTTAATGTGGAGACAAAAGATAATTTTGTAGTCATTCCAATAAAAATATTGCTTGTAACAACAAAAGGAGCCTGATTAGCATGTAGTGAATATAAAGTCTCCTTATTTAGGTAGTAACCCAATTCACATTAGTACAAAATGCAAATTAGGTTGAATGACTCCGTTGGGGGATGGAACTAAACACATTTACATTTTCAATTGTGCGTCGACAAGTTTGTTTTAATTAATATACTGTGTAATTTAGTCATAAAATCTAATCTCACGATGATTGTGTGAAAAAGAGTGTTTGGAAACAAAAGACAAGTCTTCCAAACCAGAAATGTTGTGGGGGGTACTTTATTTAAAAAATCAACCAATTCACAACAATAAGAAACCCTATTCACGATTATGGACCCCATTGTTATTTAAAGCATTGTGTGGATATGGACATTTTTTTCTTGATGAATATACTTGTTAATAAGGAGACAAAAGATAATTTCGTAGTTATTGCTAGAAACATAGTGCTTGTAACAACAAAAGGAGCCTGATTAGCATGTAGTGAATATAAAGTCTCATTATTTAGATAATAACCCAACTCACATTAGTACAAAATGCAAATTAGGTTGAATGACTCTGTTGGCTGATGGAACTAAACACATTTACTTTTTCCATTGTGCGTCCACAATTTCTTATAATTAATATACTATGTAATTTAGTCATAATTTTTAATCTCACTATGATTGTGTGAAAAAGAGCATTTGGAAACAAAAGACAAGTATTCCAAACCAGAAATGTTGTGAGCGATTCTTTATTTAAAAAATCAACCAAATCACATAAATAAGAAACCCAAATCAAGGTTATGGACCCCATTGTTTGTTAGTATTGAATGAATTGTATAGATACAGACATTTTTTTCTTGATGAATATAGTTGTTAATACGGAGACAAAAGATAATTTCGTAGTCATTGCAAGAAAAATAGTACATGTAACAACAAAAGGAGCCTGATTAGCATGTAGTGAATATAAAGTCTCATTATTTAGGTAATAACCCAATTCACATTATTACAAAAAGCAAATTAGGTTGAATGACTCCGTTGGGGGATGGAACTAAACACATTTACATTTTCAATTGTGCGGCGACACGTTTGTTTTAATTAATATACTGTGTAATTTAGTCATAAAATTTAATTTCACGATGATCGTGTGAAAAAGAGTGTTTGAAAACAAAAGACAAGTCTTCCAAACCAGAAATGTTGTGGGGGATACTTTATTTAAAAAATCAACCAATTCACATCAATAAGAAACCCTACTCAAGATTATGGACCCCATTGTTTGTTAGTATTGAATGAATTGTATAGACATGGACATTTTTTTCTTGATGAATATACTTGTTAATAAGGACACAAAAGATAACTTAATTGACATTGCAAGAAAAATAGTCCTTGTAACAACAAAAGGAGCCTGATTAGCATATAGTGAATATAAAGTCTCATTATTTTGGTAATAACCCAATTCACATTAGTACAAAATGCAAATTAGGTTGAATGACTCCGTTGGGTGATGGAACTAAAAAATTTACATTTTCAATTGTGCGTTGACACATTTTGTTTTTATTAATATACTGTGTAATTTAGTCATAAAATTTAATCTCACCATGATTGTGTGAAAAAGAGTGTTTGGAAACAAACGACAAGTCTTCCAAACGAGAAATGTTAGGAGGGATTCTTTACTTAAAATATCAAACAACTCACATCAATAAGAAACCCAAATCAAGATTATGGACCCCATTGTTTGTTAGTATTGAATGCATTGTATGGATATGGACATTTTTTTCTTGATGAATATAGTTGTTAATAAGGAGACAAAAGATAATTTCGTAGTCATTGTAAGAAAAGTAGTGCTTGTAACAACAAGAGGAGCGTGATTAGCATGTAGTGAATATAAAGTCTCGTTATTTACGTAATAACCCGACTCACATTAGTACGAAATGCAAATTAGGTTGAATGACTCCGTTGGGTGATGAAACTAAACACATTTACTTTTTGAATTGTGCGTCGACAATTTCTTTTAATTAATATACTATGTAATTTATTGATAATTTTTAATGTCACGATGATTGTGTGAAAAAGAGTATTTGGAAACAAAAGACAAGTATTCCAAACCGGAAATGTTGTGAGGGATTCTTTATTTAAAAAATCAACCAATTCACATCAATAAGAAACCCAAATCAAGATTATGGACCCCATTGTTTGTTAGTATTGAATGAATTGTATAGATATGGACATTTTTTTCTTGATGAATATAGTTGTTAATGTGGAGACAAAAGATAATTTCGTAGTCATTCCAAGAAAAATACTGCTTGTAACAACAAAAGGAGCCTGATTAGCATGTAGTGAATATAAAGTCTCATTATTTAGGTAATAACCCAATTCACATTAGTACAAAATGCAAATTAGGTTGAATGTCTCCTTTGGGTGATGGAACTAAACAAATTTACATTTTCTATTGTGCATCGACACATTTGTTTTAATTAATATACTGTGTAATTTAGTCATAAAATTTAAGCTCACGATGATTGCGTGAAAAAGAGTATTTGGAAACAAAAGACAAGTATTCCAAACCAGAAATGTTCTGAGGGATTCTTTATTTAAAATCTCAACCAATTCACACCAATAAGAAACCCAAATCAAGATTACGGACCCCATTGTTTGTTAGTATTGAAAGAATTGTATAGAAATGGACATTTCTTTCCTGATGAATATCGTTGTTAATACGGAGCAAAAAGATAATTTCACAGTCATTGCAAGAAAAATAGTGCTTGTAACAACAAAAGGAGCCTGATTAGCATGTAGTGAATATAAAGTCTCATTATTTAGGAAATAACCCAACTCATATTAGTACGAAATGCAAATTAGGTTGAATGACTCAATTGGGTGATGGAACTAAACATATTTACATTTTCAATTGTGCGTCGACACGATTATTTTAATTAATATACTGTGTAATTTAGTCATAACTTTTAAGACAAGTATTCCAAACCAGAAATGTTGTGAGGGATTATTTATTTAAAAAATCAACCAATTCACATCAATAGGAAACCCAAATCAAGATTATGGACCCTATTGTTTGTTAGTATTGAATGAATTGTATAGATACAAACATTTTTTTCTTGATGAATATAGTTGTTAATACGGAGACAAAAGATAATTTCGTAGTCATTGCAAGAAAAATAGTGCTTGTAACAACAAAAGGAGCCTGCTTACAATGTAGTGTATATAACGTCTCATTATTTAGGTAATAACCCAACTCACAATAGTACAAAATGCAAATTAAGTTGAAAGACTCCGTTCGGTGATGGAACTAAACCCATTTACTTTTTCCATTGTGCGTCGACATTTTATTTTATTTAATATATTGTGTAATTTAGTCATAAAATTTAATCTCACGATGATTGTGTGAGAAAGAGTGTTTGGAAACAAAAGTCAAGTCTTCCAAACCAGAAATGTTATGAGGGATTCTTTATTTAAAATATCAACCAATTCACATCAATAAGAAACCCAAAGCAAGATTATGGACCCCATTGTTTGTTAGTATTGAATGAATTGTCTAGATATGAACATTTGTTTCTTGATGAATATGGTGGTTAATGTGGAGACAAAAGATAATTTTGTAGTCATTCCAAGAAAAATAGTGCTTGTAACAACAAAAGGAACCTGATTAGCATGTAGTGAATATAAAGTCTCATTATTTAGGTGGTAACCCAATTCACATTAGTACAAAATGCAAATTAGGTTGAATGACTCCGTTGGGTGATGGAACTAAACAAATTTACATTTTCAAGTGTGCGTCGACACGTTTGTTTTAATTAATATACTGTGTAGTCTAGTGATAAAATTTAAGCTCACGATAATTGTGTGAAAAAGAGTCTTTGGAAACAAAAGACAAGTATTCCAAACTAGAAATGTTGTGAGGGATTCTTTATGTAAAAAATCAACCAATTCACATCAATAAGAAACCCTAATCAAGATTATCGACCCCATTGTTTGTTAGTATTGAATGAATTGTATAGATATGGACATTTTTTTCTTGATGAATATAGTTGTTAATGTGGAGACAAAAGATAATTTCGTAATCATTCCAAGAAAAATAGTGCTTGTAACAACAAAAGGAGCCTGATTAGCATGTAGTGAATATAAAGTCTCATTATTTAGGTAATATCCCAATTGACATTAGTACAAAATGCAAATTAGGTTGAATGACTCCGTTGGGTGATGGAACTAAACAAATTTACATTTTCTATTGTGCGTCGACACATTTTGTTTTTATTAATATACTATGTAATTTAGTCATAAAATTTAATCTCACGATGATTGTGTGAAAAAGAGTGTTTGGAAACAAAAGACAAGTCTTCCAAGCTAGAAATGTTATGAGGGATTCTTTATTTAAAATATCAACCAATTCACATCAATAAGAAACCCAAATCAAGATTATAGACCCCATTGTTTGTTAGTATTGAATGCATTGTATGGATATGGACATTTTTTTCTTGATGAATATACTTGTTAATAAGGAGACAAAGATAATTTCGTAGTCATTGCAAGAAAAATAGTGCTTGTAACAACAAAAGGAGCCTGATTAGCATGTAGTGTATATAAAGTCTCATTATTTAGGTAATAACCCAACTCACATTAGTACGAAATGCAAATTTGGTTGAATGACTCTGTTGGGTGATGAAACTAAACACATTTACTTTTTCAATTGTGCGTCGACAATTTCTTTTAATTAATATACTGTGTAATTTATTGATAATTTTTAATGTCACAATGATTGTGTGAAAAAGAGTATTTGGAAACAAAAGACAAGTATTCCAAACCGGAAATGTTGTGAGGGATTCTTTATTTAAAAAATCAACCAATTCACATCAATAAGAAACCCAAATCAAGATTATGGACCCCATTGTTTGTTAGTTTTGAATGAATTGTATAGATATGGACATTTTTTTCTTGATGAATATAGTTGTTAATGTGGAGACAAAAGATAATTTCGTAGTCATTCCAAGAAAAATAGTGCTTGTAACAACAAAAGGAGCCTTATTAGCATGTAGTGAATATAAAGTCTCATTATTTAGGTAATAACCCAATTCACATTAGTCCAAAATGCAAATGAGGTTGAATGTCTCCGTTGGGTGATGGAACTAAACAAATTTACATTTTCAATTGTGCGTCGACACGTTTGTTTTAATTAATATACTATGTAATTTAGTCATAAAATTTATGCTCACCATAATTGTGAGAAAAAGAGTGTTTGGAAACAAAAGACAAGTCTACCAAACCAGAAATGTTATGAGGGATACTTTATTTAAAAAATCAACCAATTCACAACAATAAGAAACCCTATTCAAGATTATGGACCCCATTGTTTGTTAGTATTTAATTCATTGTGTGGATATGGACATTGTTTTCTGGATGAATATGCTTGTTAATAAGGAGACAAAAGATAATTTCGTAGTTATTGCTAGAAAAATAGTGCTTGTAACAACAAAAGGAGCCTGATTAGCATGTAGTGAATATAAAGTCTCATTCTTTAGGTAATAACCCAACTCACATTAGTACAAAATGCAAATTAGGTTGACTGACTCTGTTGGGTGATGGAACTAAACACATTTACTTTTTCAATTGTGCGTTGACAATTTCTTTTAATTAATATACTGTGTAATTTAGTCATAATTTTTAATCTCACTATGATTGTGTGAAAAAGAGTATTTGGAAACAAAAGACAAGTATTCCAAACCAGAAATGTTGTGAGGGATTCTTTATTTAAAAAATCAACCAATTCACATCAATAAGAAACCCAAATCAACATTATGGACCCCATTGTTTGTTAGTATTGAATGAATTGTATAGATACAGACATTTTTTTCTAGATGAATATAGTTGTTAATACGGAGACAAAAGATAATTTCGTAGTCATTACAAGAAAAATAGTGCATGTAACAACAAAAGGAGCCTGATTAGCATGTAGGGAATATAAAGTCTCATTATTTAGGTACTAACCCAATTCACATTAGTGCAAAATGCAAATTACGTTGAATGACTCCGTTGGGGGATGGAACTAAACACATTTACATTTTCAATTGTGCGTCGACACGTATGTTTTAATTAATAAACTGTGTAATTTAGTCATAAAATTTAATCTCACGATGATTGTGTGAAAAAGAGTGTTTGGAAACAAAAGACAAGTCTTCCAAACCAGAAATGTTGTGGGGGATACTTTATTTAAAAAATCAACCAATTCACAACAATAAGAAACCCTATTCACGATAATGGACCCCATTGTTTGTTAGTATTTAAAGCATTGTGTGGATATGGACATTTTTTTCTTGATGAATATACTTGTTAATAAGGAGACAAAAGATAAATTCGTAGTTATTGCTAGAAACATAGTGCTTGTAACAAGAAAAGGAGCCTGATTAGCATGTAGTGAATATAAAGTCTCATTATTTAGGTAATAACCCAACTCACATTAGTACAAAATGCAAATTAGGTTGAATGACTCTGTTGGGTGATGGAACTAAACACATTTATATTTTCCATTGTGCGTCGGCAATTTCTTATAATTAATATACTGTGTAATTTAGTCATAATTTTTAATCTCACTATGATTGTGTGAAAAAGAGCATTTGGAAACAAAAGACAAGTATTCCAAAGCAGAAATGTTGTGAGGGATTCTTTATTTAAAAAATCAACCAATTCACATCAATAAGAAACCCAAATCAAGATTATGGACCCCATTATTTGTTAGTATTGAATGAATTGTATAGATATAGACATTTTTTTCTTGATGAATATAGTTGTTAATACGGAGACAAAAGATAATTTCGTAGTCATTGCAAGAAAAATAGTACATGTAACAACAAAAGGAGCCTGATTAGCATGTAGTGAATATAAAGTCTCATTATTTAGGTAATAACCCAATTCACATTATTACAAAATGCAAATTAGGTTGAATGACTCCGTTGGGGGATGGAACTAAACACATTTACATTTTCAATTGTGCAGCGACACATTTGTTTTAATTAATATACCGTGTAATTTAGTCATAAAATTTAATTTCACGATCATTGTGTGAAAAAGAGTGTTTGAAAACAAAAGACAAGTCTTCCAAACCAGAATTGTTGTGGGGGATACTTTATTTAAAATATCAACCAATTCACATCAATAAGAAACCCTCCTCAAGATTATGGACCCCATTGTTTGTTAGTATTGAATGAATTGTATAGACATGGACATTTTTTTCTTGATTTATATACTTGTTAATAAGGACACAAAAGATAACTTAATTGACATTGCAAGAAAAATAGTGGTTGTAACAACAAAAGGAGCTTGATTAGAATGTAGTGTATATAACGTCTCATTATTTAGATAATAATGTTCTGAGGGATTCTTTATTTAAAATCTCAACCAATTCACACCAATAAGAAACCCAAATCAAGATTACGGACCCCATTGTTTGTTAGTATTGAAAGAATTGTATAGAAATGGACATTTCTTTCCTGATGAATATTGTTGTTAATACGGAGACAAAAGATAATTTCACAGTCATTGCAAGAAAAATAGTGCTTGTAACAACAAAAGGAGCCTGATTAGGATGTAGTGAATATAAAGTCTCATTATTTAGGAAATAACCCAACTCATATTAGTACGAAATGCAAATTAGGTTGAATGACTCCATTGGGTGATGGAACTAAACATATTTACATTTTCAATTGTGCGTCGACACGATTATTTTAATTAATATACTGTGTAATTTAGTCATAACTTTTAATCTCACGATGATTGTGTGAACAGGAGTATTTGGAAACAAAAGACAAGTATTCCAAACCAGAAATGTTGTGAGGGATTCTTTATTTAAAAAATCAACCATTTCACATCAATAGGAAACCCAAATCAAGATTATGGACCCCATTGTTTGTTAGTATTGAATGAATTGTATAGATACAAACATTTTTTTCTTGATGAATATAGTTGTTAATACGGAGACAAAAGATAATTTCGTAGTCATTGCAAGAAAAATAGTGCTTGTAACAACAAAAGGAGCCTGATTAGAATGTAGTGTATATAACGTCTCATTATTTAGGTAATAACCCAACTCACAATAGTACAAAATGCAAATTAAGTTGAATGACTCCGTTGGGTGATGGAACTAAACCCATTTACTTTTTCCATTGTGCGTCGACATTTTGTTTTATTTAATATATTGTGTAATTTAGTCATAAAATTTAATCTCACGATGATTGTGTGAGAAAGAGTGTTTGGAAACAAAAGTCAAGTCTTCCAAACCAGAAATGTTATGAGGGATTCTTTATTTAAAATATCAACCAATTCACATCAATAAGAAACCCAAATCAAGATTATGGACCCCATTGTTTGTTAGTATTGAATGAATTGTATAGATATGACCATTTTTTTCTTGATGAATATGGTGGTTAATGTGGAGACAAAAGATAATTTTGTAGTCATTCCAAGAAAAATAGTGCTTGTAACAACAAAATGAGCCTGATTAGCATGTAGTGAATATAAAGTCTCATTATTTAGGTAGTAACCCAATTCACATTAGTACAAAATGAAAATTAGGTTGATTGACTCCGTTGGGTGATGGAACTAAACAAATTTCCATTTTCAATTGTGCGTCGACACGTTTGTTTTAATTAATATACTGTGTAATCTAGTGATAAAATTTAAGCTCACGATAATGGTGTGAAAAAGAGTCTTTGGAAACAAAAGACAAGTATTCCAAACCAGAAATGTTGTGAGGGATTCTTTATTTAAAAAATCAACCAATTCACATCAATAAGAAACCCTAATCAAGATTATGGACCCCATTGTTTGTTAGTATTGAATGAATTGTATAGATATGGACATTTTTTTCTTGATGAATATAGTTGTTAATGTGGAGACAAAAGATAATTTCGTAGTCATTCCAAGAAAAATAGTGCTTGTAACAACAAAAGGAGCCTGATTAGCATGTAGTGAATATAAAGTCTCATTATTTAGGTAATAAACCAACTCACATTAGTATGAAATGCAAATTAGGTTGAATGACTCCGTTGGGTGATGAAACTAAACACATTTACATTTTCAATTGTGTGTCGACACGTTTGTTTTAATTAATATACTGTGTAATTTAGTCAGAAAATTTAAGCTCACCATAATTGTATGAAAAAGAGTGTTTGGAAACAAAAGACAAGTCTACCAAACCAGAAATGTTATGAGGGATACTTTATTTAAAAAATCAACCAATTCACATCAATAAGAAACCCAAATCAAGATTATGGACCCCATTGTTTGTTAGTATTGAATGAATTGTATAGATATGGACATTTTTTTCTTGATGAATATAGTTGTTAATGTGGAGACAAAAGATAATTTCGTAGTCATTCCAAGAAAAATAGTGCTTGTAACAACAAAAGGAGCCTGAGTAGCATATAGTGAATATAAAGTCTCATTATTTAGGTAATAACACAATTCACATTAGTACAAAATGCGAATTAGGTTGAATGTCTCCGTTGGGTGATGGAACTAAACAAATTTACATTTTCAATTGTGCGTCGACACGTTTGTTTTAATTAATATACTGTGTAATTTAGTCATAAAATTTAAGCTCACGATGATTGCGTGAAAAAGAGTATTTGGAAACAAAAGACAAGTATTCCAAACCAGAAATGTTCTGAGGGATTCATTATTTAAAATCTCAACCAATTCACACCAATAAGAAACCCAAATCAAGATTACGGACCCCATTGTATGTTAGTATTGAAAGAATTGTATAGAAATGGACATTTCTTTCCTGATGAATATCGTTGTTAATACGGAGACAAAAGATAATTTCACAGTCATTGCAAGAAAAATAGTGCTTGTAACAACAAAAGGAGCCTGATTAGCATGTAGTGAATATAAAGTCTCATTATTTAGGAAATAACCCAACTCACATTACTATGAAATGCAAATTAGGTAGAATGACTCCATTGGGTGATGGAACTAAACATATTTACATTTTCAATTGTGCGTCGACACGATTATTTTAATTAATATACTGTGTAATTTAGTCATAACTTTTAATCTCACGATGATTGTGTGAAAAAGAGTATTTGGAAACAAAAGACAAGTATTCCAAACCAGAAATGTTGTGAGGGATTCTTTATTTAAAAAATCAACCAATTCACATCAATAAGAAACCCAAATCAAGATTATGGACCCCATTGTTTGTTAGTATTGAATGAATTGTATAGATATGGACATTTTTTTATTATGAATATACTTGTTAATAAGGACACAAAACATAACTTAATTGACATTGGAAGAAAAATAGTTCTTGTAACAAGAAAATGAGCCTGATTAGAATGTAGTGTATATAACGTCTCATTATTTACGTAATAACCCAACTCACAATAGTACAAAATGCAAATTAAGTTGAATGACTCCATTGGGTGATGGAACTAAACATATTTACTTTTTCAATTGTGCGTCGACATTTTGTTTTATTTAATATATTGTGTAATTTAGTCATAAAATTTAATCTCACGATGATTGTGTGAAAAAGAGTGTTTGGAAACAAAAGACAAGTCTTCCAAACCAGAAATGTTATGAGGGATTCTTTATTTAAAATATCAACCAATTCACATCAATAAAAAACCCAAATCAAGATTATGGACCCCATTGTTTGTTAGTATTGAATGAATTGTATAGATATGGACATTTTTTTCTTGATGAATATAGTTTTTAATATGGAGACAAATGATAATTTCGTAGTCATTGCAAGAAAAATAGTGCTTGTAACAACAAAAGGAGCCTAATTAGCATGTAGTGAATATAAATTCTCATTATTTAGGTAATAACCCAATTCACATTAGTACAAAATGCAAATTAGGTTGAGTGACTCCGTTCGGCGATGGAACTAAACAAATTTACATTTTCAATTGTGCGTCGACACGTTTGTTTTAATTAATATACTGTGTAATTTAATCATAAAATTTAAGCGCAAGATAATTGTGTGAAAAAAAGTGTTTGGAAACAAAAGACAAGTCTTCCAATCCAGAAATGCTATGACGGATTCTTTATTTAAAAAATCAACCAATTCACATCAATAAGAAACCCAAATCAAGATTATGGGCCCCATTGTTTGTTAATATTGAATGCATTGTATGGATATGGACATTTTTTTCTTGATGAATATACTTGTTAATAAGGAGACAAAAGATAATTTCATAGTCATCCCAAGAAAAATAGTGCTTGTAACGACAAAAGGAGCCTGATTAGCATGTAGTGAATATAAAGTCTCATTATTTATGTAATAACCCAACTCACATTAGTACGAAATGCAAATTAGGTTGAATGACTCCGTTGGGTGATGGAACTAAACACATTTACTTTTTCCATTGTGCGTCGACAATTTCTTTTAATTAATATACTGTGTAATTAAGTCATAATTTTTTTCATCTCACTATGATTGTGTGTGAAAAAGAGTATTTGGAAACAAAACCCAAGTATTCCAAACCAGAAATGTTGTGAGGGATACTTCATTTAAAAAATCAACCAATTCACATCAAGAAGAAACCCTACTCAAGATTATGGACTCCATTGTTTGTTAGTATTTAATGCATTGTATGGATATGGACATTTTTTTCTTGATGAATACACTTTTTAATAAGGAGACAAAAGAAAATTTGGTAGTTATTGCTAGAAAAATAGTGCTTGTAACAACAAAAGGAGCCTGATTAGCATGTAGTGAATATAAAGTCTCATTATTTAGGTAATAACCCAACTCACATAAGTACAAAATGCAAATTAGGTTGAATGACTCTATTGGGTGATGGAACTAAACACATTTACTTTTTCCATTGTGCGTCGACAATTTCTTTTAATTAATATACTGTGTAATTTAGTCATAATTTTTAATCTCACGATGATTTTGTGAAAAAGAGTGTTTGGAAGCAAAAGACAAGTCTTCCAAAGCGGAAATGTTATGAGGGATTCTTTATTTAAAATATCAACCAATTCACATCAATAAGAAACCCAAATCAAGATTATGGACCCCATTGTTTGTTAGTATTGAATGAGTTGTATAGATACGGACATTTTTTTCTTGATGAATATAGTTGTTAATGTGGAGACAAAAGATAATTTCGTAGTCATTCCAAGAAAAATAGTGCTTGTAACAACAAAAGGAGCCTGATTAGCATGTAGTGAATATAAAGTCTCATTATTTAGGTAATAACCCAACTCACATTAGTACGAAATGCAAATTAGGTCGAATGACTCCGTTGGGTGATGGATCTAAACGCATTTACTTTTTCAATTGTGGGTTGACACGTTTGTTTTAATTAATATACTGTGTAATTTAGTCATAAAATTTAATCTCACGATGATTGTGTGAAAAATAGTGTTTGGAAACAAAAGACAAGTCATCAAAACCAGAAATGTTGTGGCGGATACTTTATTAAAAAAATCTACCAATTCACATCAATAAGAAACCCTACTCAAGATTATGGACACCATTGTTTGTTAGTATTGAATGCATTGTATGGATATGGACATTTTTTTGTTGATGAATATACTTTTTAATAAGGAGACAAAAGATAATTTCGTAGTTATTGCTAGAAAAAATAGTGCTTGTAAACAACACAAAACGAGCCTGATTAGCATGTAGTGAATATAAAGTCTCATTATTTAGGTAGTAACCCAACTCACATTAGTATAAAATGCAAATTAGGTTGAATGACTCTGTTGGGTGATGGAACTAAACACATTTACTTTTTCCATTGTGCCTCGACAATTTCTTTTAATTAATATACTGTGTAATTAAGTCATAATTTTTCATCTCACTATGATTGTGTGAAAAAGAGTATTTGGAAACAAAACACAAGTATTCAAAACCAGAAATGTTGTGAGGGATACTTTATTTAAAAAATCAACCAATTCACATCAATAAGAAACCCTACTCAAGATTATGGATCCCATTGTTTGTTAGTATTTAATGCATTGTATGGAGATGGACATTTTTTTCTTGATGAATATACTTTTTAATATGGAGACAAATGATAATTTCGTAGTCATTGCAAGAAAAATAGTGCTTGTAACAACAAAAGGAGCCTAATTAGCATGTAGTGAATATAAATTCTCATTATTTAGGTAATAACCCAATTCACATTAGTACAAAATGCAAATTAGGTTGAGTGACTCCGTTCGGCGATGGAACTAAACAAATTTACATTTTCAATTGTGCGTCGACACGTTTGTTTTAATTAATATACTGTGTAATTTAATCATAAAATTTAAGCGCAAGATAATTGTGTGAAAAAAAGTGTTTGGAAACAAAAGACAAGTCTTCCAATCCAGAAATGCTATGACGGATTCTTTATTTAAAAAATCAACCAATTCACATCAATAAGAAACCCAAATCAAGATTATGGGCCCCATTGTTTGTTAATATTGAATGCATTGTATGGATATGGACATTTTTTTCTTGATGAATATACTTGTTAATAAGGAGACAAAAGATAATTTCATAGTCATCCCAAGAAAAATAGTGCTTGTAACGACAAAAGGAGCCTGATTAGCATGTAGTGAATATAAAGTCTCATTATTTATGTAATAACCCAACTCACATTAGTACGAAATGCAAATTAGGTTGAATGACTCCGTTGGGTGATGGAACTAAACACATTTACTTTTTCCATTGTGCGTCGACAATTTCTTTTAATTAATATACTGTGTAATTAAGTCATAATTTTTCATCTCACTATGATTGTGTGTGTGAAAAGAGTATTTGGAAACAAAACCCAAGTATTCCAAACCAGAAATGTTGTGAGGGATACTTCATTTAAAAAATCAACCAATTCACATCAACAAGAAACCCTACTCAAGATTATGGACTCCATTGTTTGTTAGTATTTAATGCATTGTATGGATATGGACATTTTTTTCTTGATGAATACACTTTTTAATAAGGAGACAAAAGAAAATTTGGTAGTTATTGCTAGAAAAATAGTGCTTGTAACAACAAAAGGAGCCTGATTAGCATGTAGTGAATATAAAGTCTCATTATTTAGGTAATAACCCAACTCACATAAGTACAAAATGCAAATTAGGTTGAATGACTCTATTGGGTGATGGAACTAAACACATTTTTACTTTTTCCATTGTGCGTCGACAATTTCTTTTAATTAATATACTGTGTAATTTAGTCATAATTTTTAATCTCACGATGATTTTGTGAAAAAGAGTGTTTGGAAGCAAAAGACAAGTCTTCCAAAGCGGAAATGTTATGAGGGATTCTTTATTTAAAATATCAACCAATTCACATCAATAAGAAACCCAAAATCAAGATTATGGACCCCATTGTTTGTTAGTATTGAAATGAGTTGTATAGATACGGACATTTTTTTTTCTTGATGAATATATAGTTGTTAATGTGGAGACAAAAGATAATTTCGTAGTCATTCCAAGAAAAAAAAATAGTGCTTGTAACAACAAAAGGAGCCTGATTAGCATGTAGTGAATATAAAGTCTCATTATTTAGGTAATAACCCAACTCACATTAGTACGAAATGCAAATTAGGTCGAATGACTCCGTTGGGTGATGGATCTAAACGCATTTACTTTTTCAATTGTGGGTTGACACGTTTGTTTTAATTAATATACTGTGTAATTTAGTCATAAAAAATTAATCTCACGATGATTGTGTGAAAAATAGTGTTTGGAAACAAAAGACAAGTCATCAAAACCAGAAATGTTGTGGGGGGATACTTTATTAAAAAAATCTACCAATTCACATCAATAAGAAACCCTACTCAAGATTATGGACACCATTGTTTGTTAGTATTTAGAATGCATTGTATGGATATGGACATTTTTTTGTTGATGAATATACTTTTTAATAAGGAGACAAAAGATAATTTCGTAGTTATTGCTAGAAAAATAGTGCTTGTAACAACAAAACGAGCCTGATTAGCATGTAGTGAATATAAAGTCTCATTATTTAGGTAGTAACCCAACTCACATTATTAGTATAAAAATGCAAATTAGGTTGAATGACTCTGTTGGGTGATGGAACTAAACACATTTACTTTTTCCATTGTGCCTCGACAATTTCTTTTAATTAATATACTGTGTAATTAAGTCATAATTTTTCATCTCACTATGATTGTGTGAAAAAGAGTATTTGGAAACAAAACACAAGTATTCAAAACCAGAAATGTTGTGAGGGATACTTTATTTAAAAAATCAACCAATTCACATCAATAAGAAACCCTACTCAAGATTATGGATCCCATTGTTTGTTAGTATTTAATGCATTGTATGGAGATGGACATTTTTTTCTTGATGAATATACTTTTTAATATGGAGACAAATGATAATTTCGTAGTCATTGCAAGAAAAATAGTGCTTGTAACAACAAAAGGAGCCTAATTAGCATGTAGTGAATATAAATTCTCATTATTTAGGTAATAACCCAATTCACATTAGTACAAAATGCAAATTAGGTTGAGTGACTCCGTTCGGCGATGGAACTAAACAAATTTACATTTTCAATTGTGCGTCGACACGTTTGTTTTAATTAATATACTGTGTAATTTAATCATAAAATTTAAGCGCAAGATAATTGTGTGAAAAAAAGTGTTTGGAAACAAAAGACAAGTCTTCCAATCCAGAAATGCTATGACGGATTCTTTATTTAAAAAATCAACCAATTCACATCAATAAGAAACCCAAATCAAGATTATGGGCCCCATTGTTTGTTAATATTGAATGCATTGTATGGATATGGACATTTTTTTCTTGATGAATATACTTGTTAATAAGGAGACAAAAGATAATTTCATAGTCATCCCAAGAAAAATAGTGCTTGTAACGACAAAAGGAGCCTGATTAGCATGTAGTGAATATAAAGTCTCATTATTTATGTAATAACCCAACTCACATTAGTACGAAATGCAAATTAGGTTGAATGACTCCGTTGGGTGATGGAACTAAACACATTTACTTTTTCCATTGTGCGTCGACAATTTCTTTTAATTAATATACTGTGTAATTAAGTCATAATTTTTCATCTCACTATGATTGTGTGAAAAAGAGTATTTGGAAACAAAACCCAAGTATTCCAAACCAGAAATGTTGTGAGGGATACTTCATTTAAAAAATCAACCAATTCACATCAACAAGAAACCCTACTCAAGATTATGGACTCCATTGTTTGTTAGTATTTAATGCATTGTATGGATATGGACATTTTTTTCTTGATGAATATACTTTTTAATAAGGAGACAAAAGAAAATTTGGTAGTTATTGCTAGAAAAATAGTGCTTGTAACAACAAAAGGAGCCTGATTAGCATGTAGTGAATATAAAGTCTCATTATTTAGGTAATAACCCAACTCACATAAGTACAAAATGCAAATTAGGTTGAATGACTCTATTGGGTGATGGAACTAAACACATTTACTTTTTCCATTGTGCGTCGACAATTTCTTTTAATTAATATACTGTGTAATTTAGTCATAATTTTTAATCTCACGATGATTTTGTGAAAAAGAGTGTTTGGAAGCAAAAGACAAGTCTTCCAAAGCGGAAATGTTATGAGGGATTCTTTATTTAAAAATATCAACCAATTCACATCAATAAGAAACCCAAATCAAGATTATGGACCCCATTGTTTGTTAGTATTGAATGAGTTGTATAGATACGGACATTTTTTTCTTGATGAATATAGTTGTTAATGTGGAGACAAAAGATAATTTCGTAGTCATTCCAAGAAAAATAGTGCTTGTAACAACAAAAGGAGCCTGATTAGCATGTAGTGAATATAAAGTCTCATTATTTAGGTAATAACCCAACTCACATTAGTACGAAATGCAAATTAGGTCGAATGACTCCGTTGGGTGATGGATCTAAACGCATTTACTTTTTCAATTGTGGGTTGACACGTTTGTTTTAATTAATATACTGTGTAATTTAGTCATAAAATTTAATCTCACGATGATTGTGTGAAAAATAGTGTTTGGAAACAAAAGACAAGTCATCAAAACCAGAAATGTTGTGGCGGATACTTTATTAAAAAAATCTACCAATTCACATCAATAAGAAACCCTACTCAAGATTATGGACACCATTGTTTGTTAGTATTGAATGCATTGTATGGATATGGACATTTTTTTGTTGATGAATATACTTTTTAATAAGGAGACAAAAGATAATTTCGTAGTTATTGCTAGAAAAATAGTGCTTGTAACAACAAAACGAGCCTGATTAGCATGTAGTGAATATAAAGTCTCATTATTTAGGTAGTAACCCAACTCACATTAGTATAAAATGCAAATTAGGTTGAATGACTCTGTTGGGTGATGGAACTAAACACATTTACTTTTTCCATTGTGCCTCGACAATTTCTTTTAATTAATATACTGTGTAATTAAGTCATAATTTTTCATCTCACTATGATTGTGTGAAAAAGAGTATTTGGAAACAAAACACAAGTATTCAAAACCAGAAATGTTGTGAGGGATACTTTATTTAAAAAATCAACCAATTCACATCAATAAGAAACCCTACTCAAGATTATGGATCCCATTGTTTGTTAGTATTTAATGCATTGTATGGAGATGGACATTTTTTTCTTGATGAATATACTTTTTAATAAGGAGACAAAAGATAATTTGGTAGTTATTGCTAGAAAAATAGTGCTTGTAACAACAAAAGGAGCCTGATTAGCATGTAGTGAATATAAAGTCTCATTATTTAGGTAATAACACAAATCACAATAGTACAAAATGCAAATGAGGTTGAATGACTCCGTTGGCGGATGGAACTAAACACATTTACATTTTCAATTGTGCGTCGACACGTTTGTTTTAATTAATATACTGTGTAATTGAGTCATAAAATTTAATGTCACGACGATTGTGTGAAAAAGATTTTTTGGAAACAAAAGACAAGTCTTCCAAACCAGAAATGTTGTGGGGGATACTTTATTTAAAAAATCAACCAATTCACATCAATAAGAAACCCTATTCAACATTATCGACCCCATTGTTTGTTAGTATTTAATGCATTGTATGGATATGGACATTTTTTTGTTCATGAATATACTTGTTAATAAGGAGACAAAAGATAATTTGGTAGTTATTGCTAGAAAAATAGTGCTTGTAACAACAAAAGAAGCCTGATTAGCATGTAGTGAATATAAAGTCTCATTATTTAGGTAATAACCCAATTCACATTAGTACAAAATGCAAATTAGGTTGAAAGTCTCTGTTGGGTGAAGGAACTAAACAAATTTACATTTTCAATTGTGCGTCAAGACGTTTGTTTTAATTAATATACTGTGTAATTTAGTCATAAAATTTAAGCTCACGATAATTGTGTGAAAAAGAGTGTTTGGAAACAACAGACAAGTCTTTCAAACCAGAAACGTTATGAGGGATTCTTTATTTAAAATATCAACCAATTCACATCAATAAGAAAACCTAATCAAGATTATGGACCCCATTGTTTGTTAGTATTGAATGGATTGTATGGATATGGACATTTTTTTCTTGAGGAATATACTTGTTAATAAGGAGACAAAAGATAATTTCGTAGTCATTGCAAGAAAAATAGTGCTTGTAACGACAAAAGGAGCCTGATTAGCATGTAGTGAATATAAAGTCTCATTATTTATGTTATAACCCAACTCACATTAGTACAAAATGCAAATTAGGTTGAATGACTCCGTTGGGTGATGGAACACATTTACTTTTTCAATTGTGCATCGACATTTTGTTTTATTTAATATATTGTGTAATGTAGTCATAAATTTTAATCTCACGATGATTGCCTGAAAAAGAGTATTTGGAAACAAAAGACAAGTATTCCAAACCAGAAATGTTATGAGGGATTTTTTATTTAAAATCTCAACCAATTCACACCAATACGAAACCCAAATCAAGATTACGGACCCCATTGTTTCTTAGTATTGAATGAATTGTATAGAAATGGACATTTTTTTCCTGATGAATATCGTTGTTAATACGGAGACAAAAGATAATTTCATAGTCATTGCAAGAAAAATAGTGCATGTAACAACAAAAGGAGCCTGATTAGCATGTAGTGAATATAAAGTCTCATTATTTAGGAAATAACCCAACTCACATTAGTACGAAATGCAAATTAGGTTGAATGACTCCATTGGGTGATGGAAGCAAACATATTTACATTTTCAATTGTGCGTCGACACGATTATTTTAATTAATATACTGTGTAATTTAGTCATAACTTTTAATCTCACGATGATTGTGTGTAAAAGAGTATTTGGAAACAAAAGACAAGTATTCCAAACCAGAAATGTTGTGAGGGATTCTTTATTTAAAATATCAACCAATTCACATCAATAAGAAACCCACATCAAGATTATGGACCCCATTGTTTTTTAGTATTGAATGAATTATAGATATGGACATTTTTTTTTATGAATATACTTGTTAAGAACGACACAAAACATAACTTAATTGACATTGCAAGAAAAATAGTGCTTGTAACAAGAAAAGGAGCCTGATTAGAATGTAGTGTATATAACGTCTCATTATTTAGGTAATAATCCAACTCACAATAGTACAAAATGCAAATTAAGTTGAATGACTCCGTTTGGTGATGGAACTAAACACATTTACTTTTTCAATTGTGCGTCGACATTTTGTTTTATTTAATATATTGTGTAATTTAGTCATAAAATTTAATCTCACGATGATTGTGTGAAAAAGAGTGTTTGGAAACAAAAGACAAGTCTTCCAAACCAGAAATGTTATGTGGGATTCTTTATTTAAAATATCAACCAATTCACATCGATAAGAAACCCAAATCAAGATTATGGACCCCATTGTTTGTTAGTATTGAATGAATTGTATAGATATGGACATTTTTTTGTTGATGAATATACTTTTTAATAAGAAGACAAAAGATAATTTCGTAGTTATTGCTAGAAAAATAGTGATTGTAACAACAAAAGGAGCCTGATTAGCATGTTGTGAATATAAAGTCTCATTATTTAGGTAATAACCCAACTCACATTAGTATAAAATGCAAATTAGGTTGAATGACTCTGTTGCATGATGGAACTAAACACATTTACTTTTTCCATTGTGCCTCGACAATTTCTTTTAATTAATATACTGTGTAATTAAGTCATAATTTTTCATCTCACTATGATTGTGTGAAAAAGAGTATTTGGAAACAAAACACAAGTATTCAAAACCAGAAATGTTGTGAGGGATACTTTATTTAAAAAATCAACCAACTCACATCAATAAGAAACCCTACTCAAGATTATGGATCCCATTGTTTGTTAGTATTTAATGCATTGTATGGATATGGACATTTTTTTCTTGATGAATATACTTTTTAATAAGGAGACAAAAGATAATTTGGTAGTTATTGCTAGAAAAATAGTGCTTGTAACAACAAAAGGAGCCTGATTAACATGTAGTGAATATAAAGTCTCATTATTTAGGTAATAACCCAACTCACATAAGTACAAAATGCAAATTAGGTTGAATGACTCTATTGGGTGATGGAACTAAACACATTTACTTTTTCCATTGTGCGTCAACAATTTCTTTGAATTAATATACTGTGTAATTTAGTCATAATTTTTAATCTAACGATGATTGTGAGAAAAAGAGTGTTTGGAAACAAAAGACAAGTCTTCCAAAGCAGAAATGTTATGAGGGATTCTTTATTTAAAATATCAACCAATTCACATCAATAAGAAACCCTAATCAAGATTATGGACCCCATTGTTTGTTAGTATTGAATGCTTTGTATGGACATGGACATTTTTTTCTTGATGAATATACTTGTTAATAAGGAGACAAAAGATAATTTCATAGTCATTGCAAGAAAAATAGTGCTTGTAACAACAAAAGGAGCTTGATTAGCATGTAGTGAATATAAAGTCTCATTATTTAGGTAATAACCCAATTCATATTGGTATGAAATGCAAATTAGGTCGAATGACTCCGTTGGGTGATGGAACTAAACACATTTACTTTTTCCATTGTGCGTCGACAATTTCTTTTAATTAATATACTCTGTAATTTAGTGATAATTTTTAATGTCACGATGATTGTGTGAAAAAGAGTATTTGGAAACAAAAGACAAGTATTCCAAACCAGAAATGTTGTGAGGGATTCATTATTTAAAAAATCAACCAATTCACATCAATAAAAAACCCTAATCAAGATTATGGACCCCATTGTTTGTTAGTATTGAATGCTTTGTATGGACATGGACATTTTTTTCATGATGAATATACTTGTTAATAAGGAGACAAAAGATAATTTCGTAGTCATTTCAAGAAAAATAGTGCTTGTAACAACAAAAGGAGCTTGATTAGCATGTAGTGAATATAAAGTCTCATTATTGAGGTAATAACCCAACTCATATTAGTACGAAATGCAAATTAGGTCGAATGACTCCGTTGGGTGATGGATCTAAACACATTTACATTTTCAATTGTGCATCGACACGTTTGTTTTAATTAATATACTGTGTAATTTAGTCATAAAATTTAATCTCACGATGATTGTGTGTAAAAGAGTTTTTGGAAACAAAAGACAAGTCTTCCAAAGCAGAAATGTTGTGGGGGATACTTTATTTAAAAAATCAACCAATTCACATCAATAAGAAACCCTAATCAAGATTATGGACCCCATTGTTTCTTAGTATTGAATGCATTGTATGGGTATGGACATTTTTTTCTTGATGAATATACTTGTTAATAAGGAGACAAAAGATAATTTCGTAGTCATTGTAAGAAAAATAGTGCTTGTAACAACAAAAGGAGCCTGATTAGCATGTAGTGAATATAAAGTCTCATTATTTATGTAATAACCCAACTCACATTATTACCATATGCAAATTAGGTTGAATGACTCCGTTGGGTGATGGAACTAAACACATTTACATTTTCAATTGTGTGTCGACATTTTGTTTTATTTAATATATTGTGTAATTTAGTCATAAATTTTAATCTCACGATGATTGCGTGAAAAAGAGTATTTGGAAACAAAATACAAGTATTCCAAACCAGAAATGTTATGAGGGATTCTTTATTTAAAATCTCAACCAATTCACACCAATACGAAACCCAAATCAAGATTACGGACCCCATTGTTTCTTAGTATTGAATGAATTGTATAGAAATGGACATTTTTTTCCTGATGAATATCGTTGTTAATACGAAGACAAAAGATAATTTCATAGTCATTGCAAGAAAAATAGTGCGTGTAACAACAAAAGGAGCCTCATTAGCATGTAGTGAATATAAAGTCTCATTATTTAGGAAATAAACCAACTCACATTAGTACGAAATGCAAATTAGGTTGAATGACTCCATTGGGTGATGGAACTAAACATATTTACATTTTCAATTGTGCGTCGACACGATTATTTTAATTAATATACTGTGTAAATTAGTCATAACTTTTAATCTCACGATGATTGTGTGAAAAAGAGTATTTGGACACAAAAGACAAGTATTCCAAACCAGAAATGTTGTGAGGGATTCTTTATTTAAAAAATCAACCAATTCACATCAATAAAAACCCAAATCAAGATTATGGACCCCATTGTTTGTTAGTATTGAATGAATTGTATAGATATGGACATTTTTTTTATGAATATACTTGTTAATAAGGACACAAAACATAACTTAATTGACATTGCAAGAAAAATAGTGCTTGTAACATGAAAAGGAGCCTGATTAGCATGTAGTGAATATAAATTCTCATTATTTAGGTAATAACCAAATTCACATTAGTACGAAATGAAAATTAGGTTGAATGACTCCGTTGGGTGATGGAACTAAACAAATTTACATTTTCAATTGTGCGTCGACATATTTTGTTTTTATTAATATACTGTGTAATTTAGTCATAAAATTTAATCTCATGATGATTGTGCGAAAAAGAGTGTTTGGCAACAAAAGACAAGTCTTCCAAAGTAGAAATGTTATGAGGGATTCTTTATTTAAAATATCAACCAATTCACATCAATAAGAAACCCAAATCAAGATTATGGACCCCATTGTTTGTTAGTATTAAATGAATTGTATAGATATGGACATTTTTTTCTTGATGAATATAGTTGTGAATGTGGAGACAAAAGATAATTTCGTAGTCATTCCAAGAAAAATAGTGCTTGTAACAACAAAAGGAGACTGATTAGCATGTAGTGAATATAAAGTCTCATTATTTAGGTAATAAACCAATTCACATTAGTACAAAATGCAAATTAGGTTGAATGACTCCGTTGGGCGATGGAACTAAACAAATTTACATTTTCAATTGTGCGTCAACACATTTGTTTTAATTAATATACTGTGTAATTTAGTGATAATTTTTAATGTCACGATGATTGTGTGAAAAAGAGTATTTGGAAACAAAAGACAAGTATTCCAAACCAGAAATGTTGTGAGGGATTCATTATTTAAAAAATCAACCAATTCACATCGATAAGAAACCCTAATCAAGATTATGGACCCCATTGTTTGTTAGTATTCAATGCATTGTATGGACATGGACATTTTTTTCTTGATGAATATACTTGTTAATAAGGAGACAAAAGATAATTTTGTAGTCATTCCAAGAAAAATAGTGCTTGTAACAACAAAAGGAGCCTGATTAGCATGTAGTGAATATAAAGTCTCATTATTTATGTAATAACCCAACTCACATTAGTACGAAATGCAAATTAGGTTGAATGACTCCGTTGGGTGATGGAACTAAACACATTTACTTTTTCCATTGTGCGTCGACAACTTTTTTTAATTAATATACTGTTTAATTTAGTGATAATTTTTAATGTCACGATGATTGTGTGAAAAAGAGTATTTGGAAACAAAAGACAAGTATTCCAAACCAGAAATGTTGTGAGGGATTCATTATTTAAAAAATCAACCAATTCACATCAATAAGAAACCCTAATCAAGATTATGGACCCCATTGTTTGTTAGTATTCAATGCATTGTATGGAGATGGACATTTTCTTCTTGATGAATATACTTGTTAATAAGGAGACAAAAGATAATTTCATAGTCATTGCAAGAAAAATAGTGCTTGTAACAACAAAAAGAGCCTGATTAGCATGTAGTGAATATAAAGTCTCATTATTTAGGTAATAACCCAACTCATATTAGTATGAAATGCAAATTAGGTCGAATGACTCCGTTGGGTGATGGATCTAAACATATTTACTTTTTCAATGGTGCGTTGACACGTTTGTTTTAATTAATATACTGTGTAATTTAGTAATAAAATTTAATATCACGATGATTGTGTGAAAAATAGTGTTTGGAAATAAAAGACAAGTCTTCAAAACCAGAAATGTTGTGGCAGATACTTTATTTAAAAAATCTACCAATTCACATCAATAAGAAACCCTACTCAAGATTATGGACACCATTGTTTGTTAGTATTCAATGCATTGTATGGATATGGACATTTTTTTGTTGAAGAATATACTTTTTAATAAGGAGACAAAAGATAATTTGGAAGTTATTGCTAGAAAAATAGTGCTTGTAACAACAAAAGGAGCCTTATTAGCATGTAGTGAATATAAAGTCTCATTATTTAGGTAAGAACCCAACTCACATAAGTACAAAATGCAAATTAGGTTGAATGACTCTATTGGGTGATGGAACTAAACACATTTACTTTTTCCATTGTGCGTTGACAATTTCTTTTAATTAATATATTGTGTAATTTAGTCATAATATTTAATCTCACGGTGATTGTGTGAAAAAGAATGTTTGGAAACAAAAGACAAGTCTTCCAAAGCAGAAATGTTATGAGGGATTCTTTATTTAAAATATCACCCAATTCACATCAATAAGAAACCCAAATCAAGATTATGGACCCCATTGTTTGTTAGTATTGAATGAATTGTATAGATACGGGCATTTTTTTCTTGATGAATATCGTTGTTAATGTGGAGACAAAAGATAATTTCGTAGTCATTCCAAGAAAAATAGTGCTTTTAACAACAAAAGGAGCCTGATTAGCATGTAGTGAATATAAAGTCTCATTATTTAGGTAATAACCCAATTCACAATAGTCCAAAATGCAAATGAGGTTGAATGATTCCGTTGGGGGATGGAACTAAACACATTTAAATTTTCAATTGTGCGTCGACATGTTTGTTTTAATTAATATACTGTGTAATTTAGTCATAAAATTTAATGTCACGATGATTGCGTGAAAAAGAGTTTTTGGAAACAAAAGACAAGTCTTCCAAACCAGAAATGTGTGGGGGATACTTTATTTAAAAAATCAACCAATTCACATCAATAAGAAACCCTACTCAAGATTATGGACCCCATTGTTTGTTAGTATTGAATGCATTGTATGGATATGGACATTTTTTTCCTGATGAATATACTTGTTAATAAGGAGACAAAAGATAATTTCGTAGTCATTGCAAGAAAAATAGTGCTTGTAACAACAAAAGGAGCCTGATTAGCATGTAGTGAATATAAAGTCTCATTATTTAGGTAATAACCCAACTCACATTAGTACAAAATGCAAATTAGGGTGAATGACTCTATTGGGTGATGGAACTAAACACATTTAATTTTTCCATTGTCCGTCAACAATTTCTTTTAATTAAATATACTGTGTAATTAAG
>JBAPLH010001495.1:0-29386 GCA_037897445.1 Ceriops zippeliana | reverse complement strand
TATATCATTGTGAAATCAATGCCACATCGATACCCTCTATACATGAATTCATTCGATCCCCAGCACTTACACATTTCATTGTGATATTATTTTACTTTATCATAGAGCATTAACGTTCCTCTTTGGGTATACTAACAAGGATTGCCTCTTGTCAACAAAAGACCATTTTTTATGCAAAGACTATGACACTATCTTTTATGTCTTGCTTAATGATTATATTCATTGTGAAATCATATGCCAAATAACCATCTATTCAATGAATTCATTCGATTCCAACAAACAATGGGGTACATTTGTTTCTTTATTAGTATTTTCTCATTGATATTAAACGTTAAATTCCAAGAAAAAGGGAGTCCTCCTCCCATCATTTTCTTGTCAATGAGGTTTCCTTTTTTTGATTCCAAACACACTTTTTAATACAATGATCAATAAAATTAACAACTATGCTCTGCAAAACTATCTAGTATATTAATTAAAACAAACAACCAAGTCTAAAAAACACCATTAAAACTCTAAATGTGTTTACTTGTATCATCCAAAGCACGACATTCCTCTTGGTTTGCTGTCCGTACTAATGTTAAGTGGTTTAACTCATGAATAATGATATATTCAATTCGCAAAAATCTAAAAAGGATTGCCTCTTGTCCCAAAGACCATTTTTTTATGCAAAGACTATGAAACTATCTTTTGTGTCTTGCTTAATGATTATATTCATTGTGAAATCAATGCCAATGAACCCTCTATTCAATGAATTCATTCGATTCCAACAAACAATAGTGTCATTGTTCTTTATTAGTATTTCTCATTGATATTAAAATGATAAATTCCATAAAAAAGGAGTCATCTCCCATCATTTCTAGTCAAATGAGGTTCCTTTTTTGATTCCAAACACACTTTTTAATACAATGATCATAAAATTTAACAACTATGGCAAAACTATATCTAGTATATTAATTAAAACACAAGCTAGTCTATAAAAAACACCATTAAAAACCTAAATGTGTTTATTGTATCATCCAAAGCAGTCATTCCTCTTGGTTTGCTGTCCGTACCAATGTTAAGTTGTTTAACTCATGAATAATGATATATTCAATTCGCAAAAAGCTAAAAAGGATTGCCTCTAGTCCCGAAGACCATTTTTTATGCAAAGACTATGAAACTATCTTTTGTGTCTTGCTTAATGATTATATTCATTGTGAAATCAATGCCAATGAACCCTCTATTCGATGAATTCATTCGATTCCAACAAACAATAGTGTCATTGTTTCTTTATTAGTATTTCTCATTGGTATTAAAACGTTAAATTCCAAGAAAAAGGAGTCTCTCCCATCATTTCTAGTCAATGAGGTTCCTTTTTTGATTCCAAACACACTTTTTAATACAACGATCATAAAATTAAACAACTATGGCAAAACTATCTAGTATATTAATTAAAACAAGCAAGTCTAAAAACACCATTAAAACTCTAAATGTGTTTTACTTGTATCATCCAAAGCAGTCATTCCTCTTGGTTTGCTGTCCGTACCAATGTTAAGTGGTTTAACTCATGAATAATGATATATTCAATTCGCAAAAAGCTAAAAAGGATTGCCTCTTGTCCCAAAGACCATTTTTTAATATGCAAAGACTATGAAACTATCTTTTGTGTCTTGCTTAATGATTATATTCATTGTGAAATCAATGCCAAATGAACCCTCTATTCAATGAATTCATTCGATTCCAACAAACAATAGTGTCATTGTTCTTTATTAGTATTTCTCATTGGTATTAAACGTTAAATTCCAAGAAAAAGGAGTCTCTCCCATCATTTCTAGTCAATGAGGTTCCTTTTTTGATTCCAAACACACTTTTTAATACAACGATCATAAAAATTAACAACTATGGCAAAACTATCTAGTATATTAATTAAAACAAGCAAGTCTAAAAACACCATTAAAACTCTAAATGTGTTTACTTGTATCATCCAAAGCAGTCATTCCTCTTGGTTTGCTGTCCGTACCAATGTTAAGTGGTTTAACTCATGAATAATGATATATTCAATTCGCAAAAAGCTAAAAAAGGATTGCCTCTTGTCCCAAAGACCATTTTTTTATGCAAAGACTATGAAACTATCTTTTGTGTCTTGCTTAATGATTATATTCATTGTGAAATCAATGCCAATGAACCCCTCTATTCAATGAATTCATTCGATTCCAACAAACAAATAGTGTCATTGTTCTTTATTAGTATTTCTCATTGATATTAAACGTTAAATTCCAAGAAAAAGGAGTCTCTCCCCATCATTTCTAGTCAATGAGGTTCCTTTTTTTGATTCCAAACACACTTTTTAATACAACGATCATAAAATTAACAACTATGGCAAAACTATCTAGTATATTTAATTAAAACAAGCAAGTCTAAAAACACCATTTAAAACTCTAAATGTGTTTACTTGTATCATCCAAAGCAGTCATTCCTCTTGGTTTGCTGTCCGTACCAATGTTAAGTGGTTTAACTCATGAATAATGATATATTCAATTCGCAAAAAGCTAAAAAGGATTGCCTCTTGCCCCAAAGACCATTTGTTTATGCAAAGACTATGAAACTATCTTTTGTGTCTTGCTTAACGACTATATTCATTGTGAAATCAATGCCAATGAACCCTCTATTCAATGAATTCATTCGATTCCAACAAACAATAGTGTCATTGTTCTTTATTAGTATTTTCTCATTGATATTAAACGTTAAATTCCAAGAAAAAGGAGTCTCTCCCATCATTTCTAGTCAATGAGGTTCCTTTTTTGATTCCAAACACACTTTTTAATACAACGATCATAAAATTAACAACTATGGCAAAACTATCTAGTATATTAATTAAAACAAGCAAGTCTAAAAACACCATTAAAACTCTAAATGTGTTTACTTGTATCATCCAAAGCAGTCATTCCTCTTGGTTTGCTGTCCGTACCAATGTTAAGTGGTTTAACTCATGAATAATGATATATTCAATTCGCAAAAAGCTAAAAAGGATTGCCTCTTGTCCCAAAGACCATTTTTTATGCAAAGACTATGAAACTATCTTTTGTGTCTTGCTTAATGATTATATTCATTGTGAAATCAATGCCAATGAACCCTCTATTCAATGAATTCATTCGATTCCAACAAACAATAGTGTCATTGTTCTTTATTAGTATTTCTCATTGGTATTAAACGTTAAATTCCAAGAAAAAGGAGTCTCTCCCATCATTTCTAGTCAATGAGGTTCCTTTTTTGATTCCAAACACACTTTTTAATACAACGATCATAAAATTAACAACTATGGCAAAACTATCTAGTATATTAATTAAAACAAGCAAGTCTAAAAACACCATTAAAACTCTAAATGTGTTTACTTGTATCATCCAAAGCAGTCATTCCTCTTGGTTTGCTGTCCGTACCAATGTTAAGTGGTTTAACTCATGAATAATGATATATTCAGTTCGCAAAAAGCTAAAAAAGGATTGCCTCTTGTCCCAAAGACCATTTTTTATGCAAAGACTATGAAACTATCTTTTGTGTCTTGCTTAATGATTATATTCATTGTGAAATCAATGCCAATGAACCCTCTATTCAATGAATTCATTCGATTCCAACAAACAATAGTGTCATTGTTCTTTATTAGTATTTCTCATTGGTATTAAACGTTAAATTCCAAGAAAAAGGAGTCTCTCCCCATCATTTCTAGTCAATGAGGTTCCTTTTTTGATTCCAAACACACTTTTTAATACAACGATCATAAAATTAACAACTATGGCAAAACTATCTAGTATATTAATTAAAACAAGCAAGTCTAAAAACACCATTAAAACTCTAAATGTGTTTACTTGTATCATCCAAAGCAGTCATTCCTCTTGGTTTGCTGTCCGTACCAATGTTAAGTGGTTTAACTCATGAATAATGATATATTCAATTCGCAAAAAGCTAAAAAGGATTGCCTCTTGTCCCAAAGACCATTTTTTATGCAAAGACTATGAAACTATCTTTTGTGTCTTGCTTAATGATTATATTCATTGTGAAATCAATGCCAATGAACCCTCTATTCAATGAATTCATTCGATTCCAACAAACAATAGTGTCATTGTTCTTTATTAGTATTTCTCATTGATATTAAACGTTAAATTCCAAGAAAAAGGAGTCTCTCCCATCATTTCTAGTCAATGAGGTTTCTTTTTTTGATTCCAAACACACTTTTTAATACAACGATCATAAAATTAACAACTATGGCAAAACTATCTAGTATATATTAATTAAAACAAGCAAGTCTAAAAACACCATTAAAACTCTAAATGTGTTTACTTGTATCATCCAAAGCAGTCATTCCTCTTGGTTTGCTGTCCGTACCAATGTTAAGTGGTTTAACTCATGAATAATGATATATTCAATTCGCAAAAAGCTAAAAAGGATTGCCTCTTGTCCCAAAGACCATTTTTTATGCAAAGACTATGAAACTATCTTTTGTGTCTTGCTTAATGATTATATTCATTGTGAAATCAATGCCAATGAACCCCTCTATTCAATGAATTCATTCGATTCCAACAAACAATAGTGTCATTGTTCTTTATTAGTATTTCTCATTGATATTAAACGTTAAATTCCAAGAAAAAGGAGTCTCTCCCATCATTTCTAGTCAATGAGGTTCCTTTTTTTGATTCCAAACACACTTTTTAATACAACGATCATAAAATTAACAACTATGGCAAAACTATCTAGTATATTAATTAAAACAAGCAAGTCTAAAAACACCATTAAAACTCTAAATGTGTTTACTTGTATCATCCAAAGCAGTCATTCCTCTTGGTTTGCTGTCCGTACCAATGTTAAGTGGTTTAACTCATGAATAATGATATATTCAATTCGCAAAAAGCTAAAAAGGATTGCCTCTTGTCCCAAAGACCATTTTTTATGCAAAGACTATGAAACTATCTTTTGTGTCTTGCTTAATGATTATATTCATTGTGAAATCAATGCCAATGAACCCTCTATTCAATGAATTCATTCGATTCCAACAAACAATAGTGTCATTGTTCTTTATTAGTATTTCTCATTGATATTAAACGTTAAATTCCAAGAAAAAGGAGTCTCTCCCATCATTTCTAGTCAATGAGGTTCCTTTTTTGATTCCAAACACACTTTTTAATACAACGATCATAAAATTAACAACTATGGCAAAACTATCTAGTATATTAATTAAAACAAGCAAGTCTAAAAACACCATTAAAACTCTAAATGTGTTTACTTGTATCATCCAAAGCAGTCATTCCTCTTGGTTTGCTGTCCGTACCAATGTTAAGTGGTTTAACTCTCATGAATAATGATATATTCAATTCGCAAAAAGCTAAAAAGGATTGCCTCTTGTCCCAAAGACCATTTTTTATGCAAAGACTATGAAACTATCTTTTGTGTCTTGCTTAATGATTATATTCATTGTCAAAATCAAGGCCAATGAACCGTCTATTCAATGAATTCATTCGATTCCAACAAACAATAGTGTCATTGTTCTTTATTAGTATTTCTCATTGATATTAAACGTTAAATTCCAAGAAAAAGGAGTCTCTCCCACCATTTCTAGTCAATGAGGTTCCTTTTTTGATTCCAAACACACTTTTTAATACAACGATCATAAAATTAACAAACTATGGCAAAACTATCTAGTATATTAATTAAAACAAGCAAGTCTAAAAAACACCATTAAAACTCTAAATGTGTTTACTTGTATCATCCAAAGCAGTCATTCCTCTTGGTTTGCTGTCCGTACCAATGTTAAGTGGTTTAACTCATGAATAATGATATATTCAATTCGCAAAAAGCTAAAAAGGATTGCCTCTTGTCCCAAAGACCATTTTTTTTATGCAAAGACTATGAAACTATCTTTTGTGTCTTGCTTAATGATTATATTCATTGTGAAATCAATGCCAATGAACCCTCTATTCAATGAATTCATTCGATTCCAACAAACAATAGTGTCATTGTTCTTTATTAGTATTTCTCATTGATATTAAAACGTTAAATTCCAAGAAAAAGGAGTCTCTCCCATCATTTCTAGTCAATGAGGTTCCTTTTTTGATTCCAAACACACTTTTTAATACAACGATCATAAAATTAACAACTATGGCAAAACTATCTAGTATATTAATTAAAACAAGCAAGTCTAAAAACACCATTAAAACTCTAAATGTGTTTACTTGTATCATCCAAAGCAGTCATTCCTCTTGGTTTGCTGTCCGTACCAATGTTAAGTGGTTTAACTCATGAATAATGATATATTCAATTCGCAAAAAGCTAAAAAGGATTGCCTCTTGTCCCAAAGACCATTTTTTATGCAAAGACTATGAAACTATCTTTTGTGTCTTGCTTAATGATTATATTCATTGTGAAATCAATGCCAATGAACCCTCTATTCAATGAATTCATTCGATTCCAACAAACAATAGTGTCATTGTTCTTTATTAGTATTTCTCATTGATATTAAACGTTAAATTCCAAGAAAAAGGAGTCTCTCCCATCATTTCTAGTCAATGAGGTTCCTTTTTTGATTCCAAACACACTTTTTAATACAACGATCATAAAATTAACAACTATGGCAAAACTATCTAGTATATTAATTAAAACAAGCAAGTCTAAAAACACCATTAAAACTCTAAATGTGTTTTTACTTGTATCATCCAAAGCAGTCATTCCTCTTGGTTTGCTGTCCGTACCAATGTTAAGTGGTTTAACTCATGAATAATGATATATTCAATTCGCAAAAAGCTAAAAAGGATTGCCTCTTGTCCCAAAGACCATTTTTTATGCAAAGACTATGAAACTATCTTTTGTGTCTTGCTTAATGATTATATTCATTGTGAAATCAATGCCAATGAACCCTCTATTCAATGAATTCATTCGATTCCAACAAACAATAGTGTCATTGTTCTTTATTAGTATTTCTCATTGATATTAAAAACGTTAAATTCCAAGAAAAAGGAGTCTCTCCCATCATTTCTAGTCAATGAGGTTCCTTTTTTGATTCCAAACACACTTTTTAATACAACGATCATAAAATTAACAACTATGGCAAAACTATCTAGTATATTTAATTAAAACAAGCAAGTCTAAAAACACCATTAAAAACTCTAAATGTGTTTACTTGTATCATCCAAAGCAGTCATTCCTCTTGGTTTGCTGTCCGTACCAATGTTAAGTGGTTTAACTCATGAATAATGATATATTCAATTCGCAAAAAGCTAAAAAGGATTGCCTCTTGTCCCAAAGACCATTTTTTATGCAAAGACTATGAAACTATCTTTTGTGTCTTGCTTAATGATTATATTCATTGTGAAATCAATGCCAATGAACCCTCTATTCAATGAATTCATTCGATTCCAACAAACAATAGTGTCATTGTTCTTTATTAGTATTTCTCATTGATATTAAACGTTAAATTCCAAGAAAAAGGAGTCTCTCCCATCATTTCTAGTCAATGAGGTTCCTTTTTTGATTCCAAACACACTTTTTAATACAACGATCATAAAATTAACAACTATGGCAAAACTATCTAGTATATTAATTAAAACAAGCAAGTCTAAAAAACACCATTAAAACTCTAAATGTGTTTACTTGTATCATCCAAAGCAGTCATTCCTCTTGGTTTGCTGTCCGTACCAATGTTAAGTGGTTTAACTCATGAATAATGATATATTCAATTCGCAAAAAGCTAAAAAGGATTGCCTCTTGTCCCAAAGACCATTTTTTTATGCAAAGACTATGAAACTATCTTTTGTGTCTTGCTTAATGATTATATTCATTGTGAAATCAATGCCAATGAACCCTCTATTCAATGAATTCATTCGATTCCAACAAACAATAGTGTCATTGTTCTTTATTAGTATTTCTCATTGATATTAAACGTTAAATTCCAAGAAAAAGGAGTCTCTCCCATCATTTCTAGTCAATGAGGTTCCTTTTTTGATTCCAAACACACTTTTTAATACAACGATCATAAAATTAACAACTATGGCAAAACTATCTAGTATATTAATTAAAACAAAGCAAGTCTAAAAACACCATTAAAACTCTAAATGTGTTTACTTGTATCATCCAAAGCAGTCATTCCTCTTGGTTTTTGCTGTCCGTACCAATGTTAAGTGGTTTAACTCATGAATAATGATATATTCAATTCGCAAAAAAAGCTAAAAAGGATTGCCTCTTGTCCCAAAGACCATTTTTTATGCAAAGACTATGAAACTATCTTTTGTGTCTTGCTTAATGATTATATTCATTGTGAAATCAATGCCAATGAACCCTCTATTCAATGAATTCATTCGATTCCAACAAACAATAGTGTCATTGTTCTTTATTAGTATTTCTCATTGGTATTAAACGTTAAATTCCAAGAAAAAGGAGTCTCTCCCATCATTTCTTGTCAATGAGGTTTCTTTTTTTGATTCCAAACACACTTTTTAATACAACGATCATAAAATTAACAACTATGGCAAAACTATCTAGTATATTAATTAAAACAAGCAAGTCTAAAAACACCATTAAAACTCTAAATGTGTTTACTTGTATCATCCAAAGCAGTCATTCCTCTTGGTTTGCTGTCCGTACCAATGTTAAGTGGTTTTACTCATGAATAATGATATATTCAATTCGCAAAAAAGCTAAAAAGGATTGCCTCTTGTCCCAAAGACCATTTTTTATGCAAAGACTATGAAACTATCTTTTGTGTCTTGCTTAATGATTATATTCATTGTGAAATCAATGCCAATGAACCCTCTATTCAATGAATTCATTCGATTCCAACAAACAATAGTGTCATTGTTCTTTATTAGTATTTCTCATTGATATTAAACGATAAATTCCAAGAAAAAGGAGTCTCTCCCATCATTTCTAGTCAATGAGGTTCCTTTTTTGATTCCAAACACACTTTTTAATACAACGATCATAAAATTAACAACTATGGCAAAACTATGTAGTATATTAATTAAAACAAGCAAGTCTAAAAACACCATTAAAACTCTAAATGTGTTTACTTGTATCATCCAAAGCAGTCATTCCTCTTGGTTTGCTGTCCGTACCAATGTTAAGTGGTTTAACTCATGAATAATGATATATTCAATTCGCAAAAAGCTAAAAAGGATTGCCTCTTGTCCCAAAGACCATTTGTTTATGCAAAGACTATGAAACTATCTTTTGTGTCTTGCTTAATGATTATATTCATTGTGAAATCAATGCCAATGAACCCTCTATTCAATGAATTCATTCGATTCCAACAAACAATAGTGTCATTGTTCTTTATTAGTATTTCTCATTGATATTAAACGTTAAATTCCAAGAAAAAGGAGTCTCTCCCATCATTTCTAGTCAATGAGGTTCCTTTTTTGATTCCAAACACACTTTTTAATACAACGATCATAAAATTAACAACTATGGCAAAACTATCTAGTATATTAATTAAAACAAGCAAGTCTAAAAACACCATTAAAACTCTAAATGTGTTTTTACTTGTATCATCCAAAGCAGTCATTCCTCTTGGTTTGCTGTCCGTACCAATGTTAAGTGGTTTAACTCATGAATAATGATATATTCAATTCGCAAAAAGCTAAAAAGGATTGCCTCTTGTCCCAAAGACCATTTTTTATGCAAAGACTATGAAACTATCTTTTGTGTCTTGCTTAATGATTATATTCATTGTGAAATCAATGCCAATGAACCCTCTATTCAATGAATTCATTCGATTCCAACAAACAATAGTGTCATTGTTCTTTATTAGTATTTCTCATTGATATTAAACGTTAAATTCCAAGAAAAAGGAGTCTCTCCCCATCATTTCTAGTCAATGAGGTTCCTTTTTTGATTCCAAACACACTTTTTAATACAACGATCATAAAATTAACAACTATGGCAAAACTATCTAGTATATTAATTAAAACAAGCAAGTCTAAAAACACCATTAAAACTCTAAATGTGTTTACTTGTATCATCCAAAGCAGTCATTCCTCTTGGGTTGCTGTCCGTACCAATGTTAAGTGGTTTAACTCATGAATAATGATATATTCAATTCGCAAAAAGCTAAAAAGGATTGCCTCTTGTCCCAAAGACCATTTTTTATGCAAAGACTATGAAACTATCTTTTGTGTCTTGCTTAATGATTATATTCATTGTGAAATCAATGCCAATGAACCCTCTATTCAATGAATTCATTCGATTCCAACAAACAATAGTGTCATTGTTCTTTATTAGTATTTCTCATTGATATTAAACGTTAAATTCCAAGAAAAAGGAGTCTCTCCCATCATTTCTAGTCAATGAGGTTCTTTTTTTTGATTCCAAACACACTTTTTAATACAACGATCATAAAATTAACAACTATGGCAAAACTATCTAGTATATTAATTAAAACAAGCAAGTCTAAAAACACCATTAAAACTCTAAATGTGTTTACTTGTATCATCCAAAGCAGTCATTCCTCTTGGTTTGCTGTCCGTACCCAATGTTAAGTGGTTTAACTCATGAATAATGATATATTCAATTCGCAAAAAGCTAAAAAGGATTGCCTCTTGTCCCAAAGACCATTTTTTTTATGCAAAGACTATGAAACTATCTTTTGTGTCTTGCTTAAATGATTATATTCATTGTGAAATCAATGCCAATGAACCCTCTATTCAATGAATTCATTCGATTCCAACAAACAATAGTGTCATTGTTCTTTATTAGTATTTCTCATTGATATTAAACGTTAAATTCCAAGAAAAAGGAGTCTCTCCCATCATTTCTAGTCAATGAGGTTCCTTTTTTGATTCCAAACACACTTTTTTAATACAACGATCATAAAATTAACAACTATGGCAAAACTATCTAGTATATTAATTAAAACAAGCAAGTCTAAACACCATTAAAACTCTAAATGTGTTTACTTGTATCATCCAAAGCAGTCATTCCTCTTGGTTTGCTGTCCGTACCAATGTTAAGTGGTTTAACTCATGAATAATGATATATTCAATTCGCAAAAAGCTAAAAAGGATTGCCTCTTGTCCCAAAGACCATTTTTTATGCAAAGACTATGAAACTATCTTTTGTGTCTTGCTTAATGATTATATTCATTGTGAAATCAATGCCAATGAACCCTCTATTCAATGAATTCATTCGATTCCAACAAACAATAGTGTCATTGTTCTTTATTAGTATTTCTCATTGATATTAAACGATAAATTCCAAGAAAAAGGAGTCTCTCCCATCATTTCTAGTCAATGAGGTTCCTTTTTTGATTCCAAACACACTTTTTAATACAACGATCATAAAATTAACAACTATGGCAAAACTATCTAGTATATTAATTAAAACAAGCAAGTCTAAAAACACCATTAAAACTCTAAATGTGTTTACTTGTATCATCCAAAGCAGTCATTCCTCTTGGTTTGCTGTCCGTACCAATGTTAAGTGGTTAAACTCATGAATAATGATATATTCAATTCGCAAAAAGCTAAAAAGGATTGCCTCTTGTCCCAAAGACCATTTTTTATGCAAAGACTATGAAACTATCTTTTGTGTCTTGCTTAATGATTATATTCATTGTGAAATCAATGCCAATGAACCCTCTATATTCAATGAATTCATTCGATTCCAACAAACAATAGTGTCATTGTTCTTTTATTAGTATTTCTCATTGATATTAAACGTTAAATTCCAAGAAAAAGGAGTCTCTCCCATCATTTCTAGTCAATGAGGTTCCTTTTTTTGATTCCAAACACACTTTTTTTAATACAACGATCATAAAATTAACAACTATGGCAAAACTATCTAGTATATTAATTAAAACAAGCAAGTCTAAAAACACCATTAAAACTCTAAATGTGTTTACTTGTATCATCCAAAGCAGTCATTCCTCTTGGTTTGCTGTCCGTACCAATGTTAAGTGGTTTAACTCATGAATAATGATATATTCAATTCGCAAAAAGCTAAAAAGGATTGCCTCTTGTCCCAAAGACCATTTTTTATGCAAAGACTATGAAAACTATCTTTTGTGTCTTGCTTAATGATTATATTCATTGTGAAATCAATGCCAATGAACCCTCTATTCAATGAATTCATTCGATTCCAACAAACAATAGTGTCATTGTTCTTTATTAGTATTTCTCATTGATATTAAACGTTAAATTCCAAGAAAAAGGAGTCTCTCCCATCATTTCTAGTCAATGAGGTTCCTTTTTTTGATTCCAAACACACTTTTTAATACAACGATCATAAAATTAACAAACTATGGCAAAACTATCTAGTATATTAATTAAAACAAGCAAGTCTAAAAACACCATTAAAACTCTAAATGTGTTTACTTGTATCATCCAAAGCAGTCATTCCTCTTGGTTTGCTGTCCGTACCAATGTTAAGTGGTTTAACTCATGAATAATGATATATTCAATTCGCAAAAAGCTAAAAAGGATTGCCTCTTGTCCCAAAGACCATTTTTTATGCAAAGACTATGAAACTATCTTTTGTGTCTTGCTTAATGATTATATTCATTGTGAAATCAATGCCAATGAACCCTCTATTCAATGAATTCATTCGATTCCAACAAACAATAGTGTCATTGTTCTTTATTAGTATTTCTCATTGATATTAAACGTTAAATTCCAAGAAAAAGGAGTCTCTCCCATCATTTCTAGTCAATGAGGTTCCTTTTTTTGATTCCAAACACACTTTTTAATACAACGATCATAAAATTAACAACTATGGCAAAACTATCTAGTATATTAATTAAAACAAGCAAGTCTAAAAACACCATTAAAACTCTAAATGTGTTTACTTGTATCATCCAAAGCAGTCATTCCTCTTGGTTTGCTGTCCGTACCAATGTTAAGTGGTTTAACTCATGAATAATGATATATTCAATTCGCAAAAAGCTAAAAAGGATTGCCTCTTGTCCCAAAGACCATTTTTTATGCAAAGACTATGAAACTATCTTTTGTGTCTTGCTTAATGATTATATTCATTGTGAAATCAATGCCAATGAACCCTCTATTCAATGAATTCATTCGATTCCAACAAACAATAGTGTCATTGTTCTTTATTAGTATTTCTCATTGATATTAAACGTTAAATTCCAAGAAAAAGGAGTCTCTCCCATCATTTCTAGTCAATGAGGTTCCTTTTTTTTTTTGATTCCAAACACACTTTTTAATACAACGATCATAAAATTAACAAATATGGCAAAACTATCTAGTATATTAATTAAAAACAAGCAAGTCTAAAAAACCATTAAAAACTCTAAATGTGTTTACTTGTATCATCCAAAGCAGTCATTCCTCTTGGTTTGCTGTCCGTACCAATGTTAAGTGGTTTAACTCATGAATAATGATATATTCAATTCGCAAAAAGCTAAAAAGGATTGCCTCTTGTCCCAAAGACCATTTTTTTATGCAAAGACTATGAAACTATCTTTTGTGTCTTGCTTAATGATTATATTCATTGTGAAATCAATGCCAATGAACCCTCTATTCAATGAATTCATTCGATTCCAACAAACAATAGTGTCATTGTTCTTTTATTAGTATTTCTCATTGATATTAAACGTTAAATTCCAAGAAAAAGGAGTCTCTCCCATCATTTCTAGTCAATGAGGTTCCTTTTTTGATTCCAAACACACTTTTTAATACAACGATCATAAAATTAACAACTATGGCAAAACTATCTAGTATATTAATTAAAACAAACAAGTCTAAAAACACATTAAAAACTCTAAATGTGTTTACTTGTATCATCCAAAGCAGTCATTCCTCTTGGTTTGCTGTCCGTACCAATGTTAAGTGGTTTAACTCATGAATAATGATATATTCAATTCGCAAAAAGCTAAAAAGGATTGCCTCTTGTCCCAAAGACCATTTTTTATGCAAAGACTATGAAACTATCTTTTGTGTCTTGCTTAATGATTATATTCATTGTGAAATCAATGCCAATGAACCCTCTATTCAATGAATTCATTCGATTCCAACAAACAATAGTGTCATTGTTCTTTATTAGTATTTCTCATTGATATTAAACGTTAAATTCCAAGAAAAAGGAGTCTCTCCCATCATTTCTAGTCAATGAGGTTCCTTTTTTGATTCCAAACACACACATTTTAATACAACGATCATAAAATTAACAACTATGGCAAAACTATCTAGTATATTAATTAAAACAAGCAAGTCTAAAAACACCATTAAAACTCTAAATGTGTTTACTTGTATCATCCAAAGCAGTCATTCCTCTTGGTTTGCTGTCCGTACCAATGTTAAGTGGTTTTAACTCATGAATAATGATATATTCAATTCGCAAAAAGCTAAAAAGGATTGCCTCTTGTCCCAAAGACCATTTTTTATGCAAAGACTATGAAACTATCTTTTGTGTCTTGCTTAATGATTATATTCATTGTGAAATCAATGCCAATGAACCCTCTATTCAATGAATTCATTCGATTCCAACAAACAATAGTGTCATTGTTCTTTATTAGTATTTCTCATTGATATTAAATGTTAAATTCCAAGAAAAAAGGAGTCTCTCCCATCATTTCTAGTCAATGAGGTTCCTTTTTTTGATTCCAAACACACTTTTTAATACAACGATCATAAAATTAACAACTATGGCAAAACTATCTAGTATATTAATTAAAACAAGCAAGTCTAAAAACACATTAAAACTCTAAATGTGTTTACTTGTATCATCCAAAGCAGTCATTCCTCTTGGTTTGCTGTCCGTACCAATGTTAAGTGGTTTAACTCATGAATAATGATATATTCAATTCGCAAAAAGCTAAAAAGGATTGCCTCTTGTCCCAAAGACCATTTTTTATGCAAAGACTATGAAACTATCTTTTGTGTCTTGCTTAATGATTATATTCATTGTGAAATCAATGCCAATGAACCCTCTATTCAATGAATTCATTCGATTCCAACAAACAATAGTGTCATTGTTCTTTTATTAGTATTTCTCATTGATATTAAACGATTAAATTCCAAGAAAAAGGAGTCTCTCCCATCATTTCTAGTCAATGAGGTTCCTTTTTTGATTCCAAACACACTTTTTAATACAACGATCATAAAATTAACAACTATGGCAAAACTATCTAGTAGTATATTATTAAAACAAGCAAGTCTAAAAACACCATTAAAACTCTAAATGTGTTTACTTGTATCATCCAAAGCAGTCATTCCTCTTGGTTTGCTGTCCGTACCAATGTTAAGTGGTTTAACTCATGAATAATGATATATTCAATTCGCAAAAAGCTAAAAAGGATTGCCTCTTGTCCCAAAGACCATTTTTTATGCAAAGACTATGAAACTATCTTTTGTGTCTTGCTTAATGATTATATTCATTGTGAAATCAATGCCAATGAACCCTCTATTCAATGAATTCATTCGATTCCAACAAACAATAGTGTCATTGTTCTTTATTAGTATTTCTCATTGATATTAAACATTAAATTCCAAGAAAAAGGAGTCTCTCCCATCATTTCTAGTCAATGAGGTTCCTTTTTTGATTCCAAACACACTTTTTAATACAACGATCATAAAATTAACAACTATGGCAAAACTATCTAGTATATTAATTAAAACAAGCAAGTCTAAAAACACCATTAAAACTCTAAATGTGTTTACTTGTATCATCCAAAGCAGTCATTCCTCTTGGTTTGCTGTCCGTACCAATGTTAAGTGGTTTAACTCATGAATAATGATATATTCAATTCGCAAAAAGCTAAAAAGGATTGCCTCTTGTCCCAAAGACCATTTTTTATGCAAAGACTATGAAACTATCTTTTGTGTCTTGCTTAATGATTATATTCATTGTGAAATCAATGCCAATGAACCCTCTATTCAATGAATTCATTCGATTCCAACAAACAATAGTGTCATTGTTCTTTATTAGTATTTCTCATTGATATTAAACGTTAAATTCCAAGAAAAAGGAGTCTCTCCCATCATTTCTTCTAGTCAATGAGGTTCCTTTTTTGATTCCAAACACACTTTTTAATACAACGATCATAAAATTAACAACTATGGCAAAACTATCTAGTATATTAATTAAAACAAGCAAGTCTAAAAAACACCATTAAAACTCTAAATGTGTTTACTTGTATATCATCCAAAGCAGTCATTCCTCTTGGTTTGCTGTCCGTACCAATGTTAAGTGGTTTAAACTCATGAATAATGATATATTCAATTCGCAAAAAGCTAAAAAGGATTGCCTCTTGTCCCAAAGACCATTTTTTATGCAAAGACTATGAAACTATCTTTTGTGTCTTGCTTAATGATTATATTCATTGTGAAATCAATGCCAATGAACCCTCTATTCAATGAATTCATTCGATTCCAACAAACAATAGTGTCATTGTTCTTTATTAGTATTTCTCATTGGTATATTAAACGTTAAATTCCAAGAAAAAGGAGTCTCTCCCATCATTTCTAGTCAATGAGGTTCCTTTTTTGATTCCAAACACACTTTTTAATACAACGATCATAAAATTAACAACTATGGCAAAACTATCTAGTATATTAATTAAAACAAAACAAGTCTAAAAACACCATTAAAACTCTAAATGTGTTTACTTGTATCATCCAAAGCAGTCATTCCTCTTGGTTTGCTGTCCGTACCAATGTTAAGTGGTTTAACTCATGAATAATGATATATTCAATTCGCAAAAAGCTAAAAAGGATTGCCTCTTGTCCCAAAGACCATTTTTTATGCAAAGACTATGAAACTATCTTTTGTGTCTTGCTTAATGATTATATTCATTGTGTGAAATCAATGCCAATGAACCCTCTATTCAATGAATTCATTCGATTCCAACAAACAATAGTGTCATTGTTCTTTATTAGTATTTCTCATTGATATTAAACGTTAAATTCCAAGAAAAAGGAGTCTCTCCCATCATTTCTAGTCAATGAGGTTCCTTTTTTGATTCCAAACACACTTTTTAATACAACGATCATAAAATTAACAACTATGGCAAAACTATCTAGTATATTAATTAAAACAAGCAAGTCTAAAAAACACCATTAAAACTCTAAATGTGTTTACTTGTATCATCCAAAGCAGTCATTCCTCTTGGTTTGCTGTCCGTACCAATGTTAAGTGGTTTAAACTCATGAATAATGATATATTCAATTCGCAAAAAGCTAAAAAGGATTGCCTCTTGTCCCAAAGACCATTTTTTATGCAAAGACTATGAAACTATCTTTTGTGTCTTGCTTAATGATTATATTCATTGTGAAATCAATGCCAATGAACCCTCTATTCAATGAATTCATTCGATTCCAACAAACAATAGTGTCATTGTTCTTTATTAGTATTTCTCATTGATATTAAACGTTAAATTCCAAGAAAAAGGAGTCTCTCCCATCATTTCTAGTCAATGAGGTTCCTTTTTTTGATTCCAAACACACTTTTTAATACAACGATCATAAAATTAACAACTATGGCAAAACTATCTAGTATATTAATTAAAACAAGCAAGTCTAAAAAACACCATTAAAACTCTAAATGTGTTTACTTGTATCATCCAAAGCAGTCATTCCTCTTGGTTTGCTGTCCGTACCAAATGTTAAGTGGTTTAAACTCATGAATAATGATATATTCAATTCGCAAAAAGCTAAAAAGGATTGCCTCTTGTCCCAAAGACCATTTTTTATGCAAAGACTATGAAACTATCTTTTGTGTCTTGCTTAATGATTATATTCATTGTGAAATCAATGCCAATGAACCCTCTATTCAATGAATTCATTCGATTCCAACAAACAATAGTGTCATTGTTCTTTATTAGTATTTCTCATTGATATTAAACGTTAAATTCCAAGAAAAAGGAGTCTCTCCCCATCATTTCTAGTCAATGAGGTTCCTTTTTTGATTCCAAACACACTTTTTAATACAACGATCATAAAATTAACAACTATGGCAAAACTATCTAGTATATTAATTAAAACAAGCAAGTCTAAAAACACCATTAAAACTCTAAATGTGTTTACTTGTATCATCCAAAGCAGTCATTCCTCTTGGTTTGCTGTCCGTACCAATGTTAAGTGGTTTAACTCATGAATAATGATATATTCAATTCGCAAAAAGCTAAAAAGGATTGCCTCTTTTTTGTCCCAAAGACCATTTTTTATGCAAAGACTATGAAACTATCTTTTGTGTCTTGCTTAATGATTATATTCATTGTGAAATCAATGCCAATGAACCCTCTATTCAATGAATTCATTCGATTCCAACAAACAATAGTGTGTCATTGTTCTTTATTAGTATTTCTCATTGGTATTAAACGTTAAATTCCAAGAAAAAGGAGTCTCTCCCATCATTTCTAGTCAATGAGGTTCCTTTTTTGATTCCAAACACACTTTTTAATACAACGATCATAAAATTAACAACTATGGCAAAACTATCTAGTATATTAATTAAAACAAGCAAGTCTAAAAACACCATTAAAACTCTAAATGTGTTTACTTGTATCATCCAAAGCAGTCATTCCTCTTGGTTTGCTGTCCGTACCAATGTTAAGTGGTTTAACTCATGAATAATGATATATTCAATTCGCAAAAAGCTAAAAAGGATTGCCTCTTGTCCCAAAGACCATTTTTTATGCAAAGACTATGAAACTATCTTTTGTGTCTTGCTTAATGATTATATTCATTGTGAAATCAATGCCAATGAACCCTCTATTCAATGAATTCATTCGATTCCAACAAACAATAGTGTCATTGTTCTTTATTAGTATTTCTCATTGATATTAAACGTTAAATTCCAAGAAAAAGGAGTCTCTCCCATCATTTCTAGTCAATGAGGTTCCTTTTTTGATTCCAAACACACTTTTTAATACAACGATCATAAAATTAACAACTATGGCAAAACTATCTAGTATATTAATTAAAACAAGCAAGTCTAAAAACACCATTAAAACTCTAAATGTGTTTACTTGTATCATCCAAAGCAGTCATTCCTCTTGGTTTGCTGTCCGTACCAATGTTAAGTGGTTTAAACTCATGAATAATGATATATTCAATTCGCAAAAAAGCTAAAAAGGATTGCCTCTTGTCCCAAAGACCATTTTTTATGCAAAGACTATGAAACTATCTTTTGTGTCTTGCTTAATGATTATATTCATTGTGAAATCAATGCCAATGAACCCTCTATTCAATGAATTCATTCGATTCCAACAAACAATAGTGTCATTGTTCTTTTATTAGTATTTTTCTCATTGATATTAAACGTTAAATTCCAAGAAAAAGGAGTCTCTCCCATCATTTCTAGTCAATGAGGTTCCTTTTTTGATTCCAAACACACTTTTTAATACAACGATCATAAAATTAACAACTATGGCAAAACTATCTAGTATATTAATTAAAACAAGCAAGTCTAAAAAAACACCATTAAAACTCTAAATGTGTTTACTTGTATCATCCAAAGCAGTCATTCCTCTTGGTTTGCTGTCCGTACCCAATGTTAAGTGGTTTTAACTCATGAATAATGATATATTCAATTCGCAAAAAGCTAAAAAGGATTGCCTCTTGTCCCAAAGACCATTTTTTATGCAAAGACTATGAAACTATCTTTTGTGTCTTGCTTAATGATTATATTCATTGTGAAAATCAATGCCAATGAACCCTCTATTCAATGAATTCATTCGATTCCAACAAACAATAGTGTCATTGTTCTTTATTAGTATTTCTCATTGATATTAAACGTTAAATTCCAAGAAAAAGGAGTCTCTCCCATCATTTCTAGTCAATGAGGTTCCTTTTTTGATTCCAAACACACTTTTTAATACAACGATCATAAAATTAACAACTATGGCAAAACTATCTAGTATATTAATTAAAACAAGCAAGTCTAAAAACACCATTAAAACTCTAAATGTGTTTACTTGTATCATCCAAAGCAGTCATTCCTCTTGGTTTGCTGTCCGTACCAATGTTAAGTGGTTTAACTCATGAATAATGATATATTCAATTCGCAAAAAGCTAAAAAGGATTGCCTCTTGTCCCAAAGACCATTTTTTATGCAAAGACTATGAAACTATCTTTTGTGTCTTGCTTAATGATTATATTCATTGTGAAATCAATGCCAATGAACCCTCTATTCAATGAATTCATTCGATTCCAACAAACAATAGTGTCATTGTTCTTTATTAGTATTTCTCATTGATATTAAAAACGTTAAATTCCAAGAAAAAGGAGTCTCTCCCATCATTTCTAGTCAATGAGGTTCCTTTTTTGATTCCAAACACACTTTTTAATACAACGATCATAAAATTAACAACTATGGCAAAACTATCTAGTATATTAATTAAAACAAGCAAGTCTAAAAAACACCATTAAAACTCTAAATGTGTTTACTTGTATCATCCAAAGCAGTCATTCCTCTTGGTTTGCTGTCCGTACCAATGTTAAGTGGTTTAACTCATGAATAATGATATATTCAATTCGCAAAAAGCTAAAAAGGATTGCCTCTTGTCCCAAAGACCATTTTTTATGCAAAGACTATGAAACTATCTTTTGTGTCTTGCTTAATGATTATATTCATTGTGAAATCAATGCCAATGAACCCTCTATTCAATGAATTCATTCGATTCCAACAAACAATAGTGTCATTGTTCTTTATTAGTATTTCTCATTGATATTAAACGTTAAATTCCAAGAAAAAGGAGTCTCTCCCATCATTTCTAGTGAATGAGGTTCTTTTTTTTGATTCCAAACACACTTTTTAATACAACGATCATAAAATTAACAACTATGGCAAAACTATCTAGTATATTAATTAAAACAAGCAAGTCTAAAAACACCATTAAAACTCTAAATGTGTTTACTTGTATCATCCAAAGCAGTCATTCCTCTTGGTTTGCTGTCCGTACCAATGTTAAGTGGTTTAACTCATGAATAATGATATATTCAATTCGCAAAAAGCTAAAAAGGATTGCCTCTTGTCCCAAAGACCATTTTTTTTATGCAAAGACTATGAAACTATCTTTTGTGTCTTGCTTAATGATTATATTCATTGTGAAATCAATGCCAATGAACCCTCTATTCAATGAATTCATTCGATTCCAACAAACAATAGTGTCATTGTTCTTTATTAGTATTTCTCATTGATATTAAACGTTAAATTCCAAGAAAAAGGAGTCTCTCCCATCATTTCTAGTCAATGAGGTTCCTTTTTTTGATTCCAAACACACTTTTTAATACAACGATCATAAAATTAACAACTATGGCAAAACTATCTAGTATATTAATTAAAACAAGCAAGTCTAAAAACACCATTAAAACTCTAAATGTGTTTACTTGTATCATCCAAAGCAGTCATTCCTCTTGGTTTGCTGTCCGTACCAATGTTAAGTGGTTTAACTCATGAATAATGATATATTCAATTCGCAAAAAGCTAAAAAGGATTGCCTCTTGTCCCAAAGACCATTTTTTATGCAAAGACTATGAAACTATCTTTTGTGTCTTGCTTAATGATTATATTCATTGTGAAATCAATGCCAATGAACCCTCTATTCAATGAATTCATTCGATTCCAACAAACAATAGTGTCATTGTTCTTTATTAGTATTTCTCATTGATATTAAACGTTAAATTCCAAGAAAAAGGAGTCTCTCCCATCATTTCTAGTCAATGAGGTTCCTTTTTTGATTCCAAACACACTTTTTAATACAACGATCATAAAATTAACAACTATGGCAAAACTATCTAGTATATTAATTAAAACAAGCAAGTCTAAAAACACCATTAAAACTCTAAATGTGTTTACTTGTATCATCCAAAGCAGTCATTCCTCTTGGTTTGCTGTCCGTACCAATGTTAAGTGGTTTAACTCATGAATAATGATATATTCAATTCGCAAAAAGCTAAAAAGGATTGCCTCTTGTCCCAAAGACCATTTTTTATATGCAAAGACTATGAAACTATCTTTTGTGTCTTGCTTAATGATTATATTCATTGTGAAATCAATGCCAATGAACCCTCTATTCAATGAATTCATTCGATTCCAACAAACAATAGTGTCATTGTTCTTTATTAGTATTTCTCATTGATATTAAACGTTAAATTCCAAGAAAAAGGAGTCTCTCCCATCATTTCTAGTCAATGAGGTTCCTTTTTTGATTCCAAACACACTTTTTAATACAACGATCATAAAATTAACAACTATGGCAAAACTATCTAGTATATTAATTAAAACAAGCAAGTCTAAAAACACCATTAAAACTCTAAATGTGTTTACTTGTATCATCCAAAGCAGTCATTCCTCTTGGTTTGCTGTCCGTACCAATGTTAAGTGGTTTAACTCATGAATAATGATATATTCAATTCGCAAAAAGCTAAAAAGGATTGCCTCTTGTCCCAAAGACCATTTTTTATGCAAAGACTATGAAACTATCTTTTGTGTCTTGCTTAATGATTATATTCATTGTGAAATCAATGCCAATGAACCCTCTATTCAATGAATTCATTCGATTCCAACAAACAATAGTGTCATTGTTCTTTATTAGTATTTCTCATTGATATTAAACGTTAAATTCCAAGAAAAAGGAGTCTCTCCCATCATTTCTAGTCAATGAGGTTCCTTTTTTGATTCCAAACACACTTTTTAATACAACGATCATAAAATTAACAACTATGGCAAAACTATCTAGTATATTAATTAAAACAAGCAAGTCTAAAAAACACCATTAAAACTCTAAATGTGTTTACTTGTATCATCCAAAGCAGTCATTCCTCTTGGTTTGCTGTCCGTACCAATGTTAAGTGGTTTAACTCATGAATAATGATATATTCAATTCGCAAAAAGCTAAAAAGGATTGCCTCTTGTCCCAAAGACCATTTTTTATGCAAAGACTATGAAACTATCTTTTGTGTCTTGCTTAATGATTATATTCATTGTGAAATCAATGCCAATGAACCCTCTATTCAATGAATTCATTCGATTCCAACAAACAATAGTGTCATTGTTCTTTATTAGTATTTCTCATTGATATTAAACGTTAAATTCCAAGAAAAAGGAGTCTCTCCCATCATTTCTAGTCAATGAGGTTCCTTTTTTGATTCCAAACACACTTTTTAATACAACGATCATAAAATTAACAACTATGGCAAAACTATCTAGTATATTAATTAAAACAAACAAGTCTAAAAACACCATTAAAACTCTAAATGTGTTTACTTGTATCATCCAAAGCAGTCATTCCTCTTGGTTTGCTGTCCGTACCAATGTTAAGTGGTTTAAACTCATGAATAATGATATATTCAATTCGCAAAAAGCTAAAAAGGATTGCCTCTTGTCCCAAAGACCATTTTTTATGCAAAGACTATGAAACTATCTTTTGTGTCTTGCTTAATGATTATATTCATTGTGAAATCAATGCCAATGAACCCTCTATTCAATGAATTCATTCGATTCCAACAAACAATAGTGTCATTGTTCTTTATTAGTATTTCTCATTGATATTAAACGTTAAATTCCAAGAAAAAGGAGTCTCTCCCCATCATTTCTAGTCAATGAGGTTCCTTTTTTGATTCCAAACACACTTTTTAATACAACGATCATAAAATTAACAACTATGGCAAAACTATCTAGTATATTAATTAAAAAAACAAGCAAGTCTAAAACACCATTAAAACTCTAAATGTGTTTTACTTGTATCATCCAAAGCAGTCATTCCTCTTGGTTTGCTGTCCGTACCAATGTTAAGTGGTTTAACTCATGAATAATGATATATTCAATTCGCAAAAAGCTAAAAAGGATTGCCTCTTGTCCCAAAGACCATTTTTTTTATGCAAAGACTATGAAACTATCTTTTGTGTCTTGCTTAATGATTATATTCATTGTGAAATCAATGCCAATGAACCCTCTATTCAATGAATTCATTCGATTCCAACAAACAATAGTGTCATTGTTCTTTATTAGTATTTCTCATTGATATTAAACGTTAAATTCCAAGAAAAAGGAGTCTCTCCCATCATTTCTAGTCAATGAGGTTCCTTTTTTGATTCCAAACACACTTTTTAATACAACGATCATAAAATTAACAACTATGGCAAAACTATCTAGTATATTAATTAAAACAAGCAAGTCTAAAAACACACCATAAAACTCTAAATGTGTTTACTTGTATCATCCAAAGCAGTCATTCCTCTTGGTTTGCTGTCCGTACCAATGTTAAGTGGTTTAACTCATGAATAATGATATATTCAATTCGCAAAAAGCTAAAAAGGATTGCCTCTTGTCCCAAAGACCATTTTTTATGCAAAGACTATGAAACTATCTTTTGTGTCTTGCTTAATGATTATATTCATTGTGAAATCAATGCCAATGAACCCTCTATTCAATGAATTCATTCGATTCCAACAAACAATAGTGTCATTGTTCTTTATTAGTATTTCTCATTGATATTAAACGTTAAATTCCAAGAAAAAGGAGTCTCTCCCATCATTTCTAGTCAATGAGGTTCCTTTTTTTGATTCCAAACACACTTTTTAATACAACGATCATAAAATTAACAACTATGGCAAAACTATCTAGTATATTAATTAAAACAAGCAAGTCTAAAAACACCATTAAAACTCTAAATGTGTTTACTTGTATCATCCAAAGCAGTCATTCCTCTTGGTTTGCTGTCCGTACCAATGTTAAGTGGTTTAACTCATGAATAATGATATATTCAATTCGCAAAAAGCTAAAAAAGGATTGCCTCTTGTCCCAAAGACCATTTTTTATGCAAAGACTATGAAACTATCTTTTGTGTCTTGCTTAATGATTATATTCATTGTGAAATCAATGCCAATGAACCCTCTATTCAATGAATTCATTCGATTCCAACAAACAATAGTGTCATTGTTCTTTATTAGTATTTCTCATTGATATTAAACGTTAAATTCCAAGAAAAAAAAGGAGTCTCTCCCATCATTTCTAGTCAATGAGGTTCCTTTTTTTGATTCCAAACACACTTTTTAATACAACGATCATAAAATTAACAACTATGGCAAAACTATCTAGTATATTAATTAAAACAAGCAAGTCTAAAAACACCATTAAAACTCTAAATGTGTTTACTTGTATCATCCAAAAGCAGTCATTCCTCTTGGTTTGCTGTCCGTACCAATGTTAAGTGGTTTAACTCATGAATAATGATATATTCAATTCGCAAAAAGCTAAAAAGGATTGCCTCTTGTCCCAAAAGACCATTTTTTATGCAAAGACTATGAAACTATCTTTTGTGTCTTGCTTAATGATTATATTCATTGTGAAATCAATGCCAATGAACCCTCTATTCAATGAATTCATTCGATTCCAACAAACAATAGTGTCATTGTTCTTTATTAGTATTTCTCATTGATATTAAACGTTAAATTCCAAGAAAAAGGAGTCTCTCCCATCATTTTCTAGTCAATGAGGTTCCTTTTTTGATTCCAAACACACTTTTTAATACAACGATCATAAAATTAACAACTATGGCAAAACTATCTAGTATATTAATTAAAACAAGCAAGTCTAAAAACACCATTAAAACTCTAAATGTGTTTACTTGTATCATCCAAAGCAGTCATTCCTCTTGGTTTGCTGTCCGTACCAATGTTAAGTGGTTTAACTCATGAATAATGATATATTCAATTCGCAAAAAGCTAAAAAGGATTGCCTCTTGTCCCAAAGACCATTTTTTATGCAAAGACTATGAAACTATCTTTTGTGTCTTGCTTAATGATTATATTCATTGTGAAATCAATGCCAATGAACCCTCTATTCAATGAATTCATTCGATTCCAACAAACAATAGTGTCATTGTTCTTTATTAGTATTTCTCATTGGTATTAAACGTTAAATTCCAAGAAAAAGGAGTCTCTCCCATCATTTCTAGTCAATGAGGTTCCTTTTTTGATTCCAAACACACTTTTTAATACAACGATCATAAAATTAACAACTATGGCAAAACTATCTAGTATATTAATAAAACAAGCAAGTCTAAAAACACCATTAAAACTCTCTAAATGTGTTTACTTGTATCATCCAAAGCAGTCATTCCTCTTGGTTTGCTGTCCGTACCAAATGTTAAGTGGTTTAACTCATGAATAATGATATATTCAATTCGCAAAAAGCTAAAAAGGATTGCCTCTTGTCCCAAAGACCATTTTTTATGCAAAGACTATGAAACTATCTTTTGTGTCTTGCTTAATGATTATATTCATTGTGAAATCAATGCCAATGAACCCTCTATTCAATGAATTCATTCGATTCCAACAAACAATAGTGTCATTGTTCTTTATTAGTATTTCTCATTGATATTAAACGTTAAATTCCAAGAAAAAGGAGTCTCTCTCCCATCATTTCTAGTCAATGAGGTTCCTTTTTTGATTCCAAACACACTTTTTAATACAACGATCATAAAATTAACAACTATGGCAAAAACTATCTAGTATATTAATTAAAACAAGCAAGTCTAAAAACACCATTAAAACTCTAAATGTGTTTACTTGTATCATCCAAAGCAGTCATTCCTCTTGGTTTGCTGTCCGTACCAATGTTAAGTGGTTTAACTCATGAATAATGATATATTCAATTCGCAAAAAAGCTAAAAAGGATTGCCTCTTGTCCCAAAGACCATTTTTTTATGCAAAGACTATGAAACTATCTTTTGTGTCTTGCTTAATGATTATATTCATTGTGAAATCAATGCCAATGAACCCTCTATTCAATGAATTCATTCGATTCCAACAAACAATAGTGTCATTGTTCTTTATTAGTATTTCTCATTGATATTAAACGTTAAATTCCAAGAAAAAGGAGTCTCTCCCATCATTTCTAGTCAATGAGGTTCCTTTTTTGATTCCAAACACACTTTTTAATACAACGATCATAAAATTAACAACTATGGCAAAACTATCTAGTATATTAATTAAAACAAGCAAGTCTAAAAAACACCATTAAAACTCTAAATGTGTTTACTTGTATCATCCAAAGCAGTCATTCCTCTTGGTTTGCTGTCCGTACCAATGTTAAGTGGTTTAACTCATGAATAATGATATATTCAATTCGCAAAAAGCTAAAAAGGATTGCCTCTTGTCCCAAAGACCATTTTTTATGCAAAGACTATGAAACTATCTTTTGTGTCTTGCTTAATGATTATATTCATTGTGAAATCAATGCCAATGAACCCTCTATTCAATGAATTCATTCGATTCCAACAAACAATAGTGTCATTGTTCTTTATTAGTATTTCTCATTGATATTAAACGTTAAATTCCAAGAAAAAGGAGTCTCTCCCATCATTTCTAGTCAATGAGGTTCCTTTTTTGATTCCAAACACACTTTTTAATACAACGATCATAAAATTAACAACTATGGCAAAACTATCTAGTATATTAATTAAAACAAGCAAGTCTAAACACCATTAAAACTCTAAATGTGTTTACTTGTATCATCCAAAGCAGTCATTCCTCTTGGTTTGCTGTCCGTACCAATGTTAAGTGGTTTAACTCATGAATAATGATATATTCAATTCGCAAAAAGCTAAAAAGGATTGCCTCTTGTCCCCAAAGACCATTTTTTTATGCAAAGACTATGAAACTATCTTTTGTGTCTTGCTTAATGATTATATTTCATTGTGAAATCAATGCCAATGAACCCTCTATTCAATGAATTCATTCGATTCCAACAAACAATAGTGTCATTGTTCTTTATTAGTATTTCTCATTGGTATTAAAACGTTAAAATTCCAAGAAAAAGGAGTCTCTCCCATCATTTCTAGTCAATGAGGTTCCTTTTTTTGATTCCAAACACACTTTTTAATACAACGATCATAAAATTAACAACTATGGCAAAACTATCTAGTATATTAATTAAAACAAGCAAGTCTAAAAAACACCATTAAAACTCTAAATGTGTTTACTTGTATCATCCAAAGCAGTCATTCCCTCTTGGTTTGCTGTCCGTACCAATGTTAAGTGGTTTAAACTCATGAATAATGATATATTCAATTCGCAAAAAGCTAAAAAGGATTGCCTCTTGTCCCAAAGACCATTTTTTTATGCAAAGACTATGAAACTATCTTTTGTGTCTTGCTTAATGATTATATTCATTGTGAAATCAATGCCAATGAACCCTCTATTCAATGAATTCATTCGATTCCAACAAACAATAGTGTCATTGTTCTTTATTAGTATTTCTCATTGATATTAAACGTTAAATTCCAAGAAAAAGGAGTCTCTCCCATCATTTCTAGTCAATGAGGTTCCTTTTTTTGATTCCAAACACACTTTTTAATACAACGATCATAAAATTAACAACTATGGCAAAACTATCTAGTATATTAATTAAAACAAACAAGTCTAAAAAACACCATTAAAACTCTAAAATGTGTTTTACTTGTATCATCCAAAGCAGTCATTCCTCTTGGTTTGCTGTCCGTACCAATGTTAAGTGGTTTAAACTCATGAATAATGATATATTCAATTCGCAAAAAGCTAAAAAGGATTGCCTCTTGTCCCAAAGACCATTTTTTATGCAAAGACTATGAAACTATCTTTTGTGTCTTGCTTAATGATTATATTCATTGTGAAATCAATGCCAATGAACCCTCTATTCAATGAATTCATTCGATTCCAACAAACAATAGTGTCATTGTTCTTTATTAGTATTTCTCATTGGTATTAAACGTTAAATTCCAAGAAAAAGGAGTCTCTCCCATCATTTCTAGTCAATGAGGTTCCTTTTTTGATTCCCAAACACACTTTTTAATACAACGATCATAAAAATTAACAACTATGGCAAAACTATCTAGTATATTAATTTAAAACAAACAAGTCTAAACACCCATTAAAACTCTAAATGTGTTTACTTGTATCATCCAAAGCAGTCATTCCTCTTGGTTTGCTGTCCGTACCAATGTTAAGTGGTTTAACTCATGAATAATGATATATTCAATTCGCAAAAAAGCTAAAAAGGATTGCCTCTTGTCCCAAAGACCATTTTTTATGCAAAGACATATGAAACTATCTTTTGTGTCTTGCTTAATGATTATATTCATTGTGAAATCAATGCCAATGAACCCTCTATTCAATGAATTCATTCGATTCCAACAAACAATAGTGTCATTGTTCTTTATTAGTATTTTCTCATTGGTATTAAACGTTAAATTCCAAGAAAAAGGAGTCTCTCCCATCATTTCTAGTCAATGAGGTTCCTTTTTTGATTCCAAAAACACTTTTTAATACAGCGATCATAAAATTAACAACTATGGCTAAACTATCAAGTATATTAATTAAAAACAAACAAGTCTAAACAACACCATTAAAACTCTAAATGTGTTTACTTATATCATCCAAAAGCACTCATTCCTCTTGGTTTGCTGCCCGTACTAATGTTAAGTGTTTAACTC
>JBAPLH010001494.1:0-31209 GCA_037897445.1 Ceriops zippeliana | reverse complement strand
ATAGGAGGGCTACTTGATTTGGAATTCAACGAATTAATATCTATAAGAAATGCTAATCAAGATCAAGGAAACCATTGTTTGTTGGAATTGAATGAATTCAGTTTCTAGATGGTTCATGGATATTGTTTTTAGAATGAATATTGTTCTTGAAAACAACACAAAGCATAATTTCATGGTCCTTGCATGAAAAAAGTCCTTATAACAAAAAGAGGAGCCTGATTAGCATGAGGAGACTACAAAGTCTCATTGATTGGGAATGAAACCACTTAATATTAGTGTGAAATGCAAACCAAGAATAATGAGTACATTTGTTGATGGAGGTATCTACATTTAGAGTTTTAATCGTGTTTCGGCTTACTTGTTTTGTTTAATATACAAGGTAGGATAGCCACAATTGTTAATTTCATGACCAATGTATATAAAAGGGTGTTTGGAACCGAAAAGGAAGCATTGCTTATCAGAAATAATAGGAGGGCTACTTTATTTTGGAATTCAACCAATTAATATCAATAAGAAATGCTAATCAAGATCAAGGAAACCATTGTTTGTTGGAATTGAATGAATTCAGTTTCTAGATGGTTCATGGACATTGTTTTTACAATGAATATTGTTGTTGAAAACAACACAAAACATAATTTCCTGGTCCTTGCATGAAAAAAGTCCTTATAACAAAAAGAGGAGCCTGATTAGCATGAGGAGAATACAAAGTCTCATTGATTAGGAATGAAACCACTTAATATTAGTGTGAAATGCAAACGAAGAAGAATGAGTACATTTCTTGATGGAAGTAACTACATTTAGAGTTTTAATGGTGTTTCGGCTTACTTATTTTGATTAATATACAAGGTAGGATAGCCACAATTGTGAATTTCATGATCAATGTATAAAAAAGGGTGTTTGTAACCAAAAGGGAAGCATTGCTTATCAGAAATAATAGGAGGGATACTTTATATTGGAATTCGACCAATTAATATCAATCAGAAATGCTAATCAAGATCAAGGAAACCACTGTTTATTGGAATTGAATGAATTCAGTTTCTAGATGGTTCATGGACATTGTTTTTACAATGAATATTGACCTTGAAAACAACACAAAACATAATTTCATGGTCGTTGCATGAAAAAAGTCCTTATAACAAAAAGAGGAGCCTGATTAGCATGAGGAAACTACAAAGTCTCATTGATTAGGAATGAAACCACTTAATATTAGCACAAAAATGCAAATCAAGAAGAATGAGTATATTTGTTGATGGATGTAACTACATTTAGAGTTTTAATGGTGTTTCGGCTTACTTGTTTTGTTTAATATAGAAGGTAGGGTAGCCACAATTGTTAATTTCATGATCAATGTATAAAAAAGGGTGTTTGGAACCAAAAGGGAAGCATTGCTTATCAGAAATAATAGGAGGGATACTTTATTTTGGAATTCGACCAATTAATATCAATCAGAAATGCTAATCATGATCAAGGACACCATTGTTTTGTTGGAATTGAATTATTTCAGTTTGTAGATGGTTCATGGACATTGTTTTTACAATGAATATTGTTGTTGAAAACAACACAAAACATAATTTCATGGTCCTTGCATGAAAAAAGTCCTTATAACAAAAAGAGGAGCCTGATTAGCATGAGGAGATTACAAAGTCTCATTGATTAGGAATGAGACCACTTAATATTAGTGTGAAATGCAAACCAAGAAGAATGGGTACATTTCTTGATGGACATAACTACATTTAGAGTTTTAATGGTGTTTCGACTTACTTGTTTTGTTTAATATACAAGGTAGGATATCCACAATTGTTAATTTCATGATCAATGTATAAAGAAGGGTGTTTGGAACCAAAAGGGAAGCATTGCTTATCAGAAATAATAGGAGGGCTACTTTATTTTGGAATTCAACCAATTAATCTCAATAAGAAATGCTAATCAAGATCAAGGACACCATTGTTTTGTTGGAATTGAATTATTTCAGTTTGTAGATGGTTCATGGACATTGTTTTTACAATGAATATTGTTGTTGAAAACAACACAAAACATAATTTCATGGTCCTTGCATGAAAAAAGTCCTTATAACAAAAAGAGGAGCCTGATTAGCATGAGGAGACTACAAAGTCTCATTGATTAGGAATGAGACCACTTAATATTAGTGTGAAATGCAAACCAAGAAGAATGGGTACATTTCTTGATGGACATAACTACATTTAGAGTTTTAATGGTGTTTCGGCTTACTTGTTTTGATTAATATACTTGGTAGGATAGCCACAATTGTTAATTTCATGATCAATGTATAACAAAGTTTTTTCGGAAGGTAAATGGATGCATTGTTTTCCAGAAATGAAAGGAGGGACACAATATATTTGAATTTAACCAATTAATATCAATAAGAAATGCTAAACAAGATAACGGACACCATTGTATCTTGGAATTGAATGAATTCACCGTCTAGATGGTTCATCGTCATTGTTTTTACAATGAATATTGTATTTAAGAAGGACACAAAACATAATTTCATGGTCCTTGCATGAAAAAAGTCCTTATAACAAAAAGAGGAACCTGATTAGCATGAGGAGACTTCAAAGTCTCATTGATCAGGAATGAAATGCAAATCAAGAAGAATGAGTACATTTGTTGATGGATGTAACTACATTTATAGTTTTAATGGTGTTTCGGCTTACTTGTTTTGATTAATATACAAGGTAGAATAGCCACAATTGTTAATTTCATGATCAATGTATAAGAAAGGGTGTTTGGAACCAAAAGGGAAGCATTGCTTATCAGAAATAATACGGGGGCTACTTTATTTTTGAATTCAACAAATTAATATCAATAAGAAATGCTAATCAAGATCAAGGACACAATTGTTTTGTTGGAATTGAATGTATTATGTTTCTAGATGGTTCATGGACATTGTTTTTACAATGAATATTGTTGTTGAAAACAACACAAAACATAATTTCATGGTCCTTTCATGAAAAAAGTCCTTATAACAAAAAGAGGAGCCCGATTAGCATGAGGAGACTACAAAGTCTCATTGATTAGGAATGAAACCACTTAATATTAGTGTGAAATGCAAACCAAGAAGAATGAGTACATTTATTGATGGAAGTAACTACATTTAGAGTTTTAATGGTGTTTCGGCTTACTTATTTTGATTAATATACAAGGTAGGATAGCCACAATTGTGAATTTCATGATCAATGTATAAAAAAGGGTGTTTCTAACCAAAAGGGAAGCATTGCTTATTAGAAATAATAGGAGGGATACTTTATTTTGGAATTCAACCAATTAATATCAATAAGAAATTCTAAACAAGATCAAGGAAACCATTGTTTGTTGGAATTGAATGAATTCAGTTTCTAGATGGTTCATGGACATTGTTTTTACAATGAATATTGTTCTTGAAAACAACACAAAACATAATTTCCTGGTCCTTGCATGAAAAAAGTCCTTATAACAAAAAGAGGAGCCTGATTAACATGAGGAGACTACAAAGTCTCATTGATTAGGAATGAAACCACTTAGTATTAGCACGAAATGCAAATCAAGAAGAATGAGTACATTTGTTGATGGATGTAACTACATTTAGAGTTTTAATGGTGTTTCGGCTTACTTGTTTTGATTAATATACAAGGTAGAATAGCCACAATTGTTAATTTCATGATCAATGTATAAAAAAGGGTGTTTGGAACCAGAAGGGAAGCATTGCTTATCAGAAATAATACGGGGGCTACTTTGTTTTCAAATTCAACAAATTAATATCAATAAGAAATGCTAATCAAGATCAAGGACACCATTGTTTTGTTGGAATTGAATTAATTCAGTTTCTAGATGGTTCATGGACATTGTTTTTACAATGAATATTGTTGTTGAAAACAACACAAAACATAATTTCATGGTCCTTGCATGAAAAAAGTCCTTATAACAAAAAGAGGAGCCTGATTAGCATGAGGAGACTACAAAGTCTCATTGATTAGTAATGAAACCACTTAATATTAGCACGGAATGCAAATCAAGAAGAATGAGTACATTTGTTGATGGAAGTAACTACATTTAGAGTTTTAATGGTGTTTCGGCATACTTGTTTTGTTTAATATACAAGGTAGGATATCCACAATTGTTAATTTCATGATCAATGTATGAAAAAGGGTGTTTGGAACCAAAAGGGAAGCATTGCTTATCAGAAATAATAGGAGGGCTACTCTATTTTGGAATTCAACCAATTAATCTCAATAAGAAATGCTAATCAAGATCAAGGACACCATTGTTTTGTTGGAATTGAATTATTTCAGTTTGTAGATGGTTCATGGACATTGTTTTTACAATGAATATTGTTGTTGAAAACAACACAAAACATAATTTCATTGTCCTTGCATGAAAAAAGTCCTTATAACAAAAAGAGGAGCCTGATTAGCATGAGGAGACTACAAAGTCTCATTGATTAGGAATGAGACCACTTAATATTAGTGTGAAATGCAAACCAAGAAGAATGGGTACATTTCTTGATGGACATCACTACATTTAGAGTTTTAATGGTGTTTCGGCTTACTTGGTTTGATTAATATACTTGGTAGGATAGCCACAATTGTTAATTTCATGATCAATGTATAACAAAGTTTTTTCGGAAGGAAAATGGATGCATTGTTTTCCAGAAATGAAAGGAGGGACACAATATATTTGAATTTAACCAATTAATATCAATAAGAAATGCTAAACAAGATAACGGACACCATTGTATCTTGGAATTGAATGAATTCACCGTCTAGATGGTTCATCGACATTCTTTTTACAATGAATATTGTTGTTAAGAAGGACACAAAACATAATTTCATGGTCCTTGCATGAAAAAAGTCCTTATAACAAAAAGAGGAACCTGATTAGCATGAGGAGACTTCAAAGTCTCATTGATCAGGAATGAAATGCAAATCAAGAAGAATGAGTACATTTGTTGATGGATGTAACTACATTTAGAGTTTTAATGGTGTTTCGGCTTACTTGTTTTGATTAATATACAAGGTAGAATAGCCACAATTGTTAATTTCATGATCAATGTATAAAAAAGGGTGTTTGGAACCAAAAGGGAAGCATTGCTTATCAGAAATAATACGGGGGCTACTTTCTTTTCAAATTCAACAAATTATTATCAATAAGAAATGCTAATCAAGATCAAGGACACCATTGTTTTGTTGGAATTGAATTAATTCAGTTTCTAGATGGTTCATGGACATTGTTTTTACAATGAATATTGTTGTTGAAAACAACACAAAACATAATTTCATGGTCCTTGCATGAAAAAAGTCCTTATAACAAAAAGAGGAGCCTGATTAGCATGAGGAGACTACAAAGTCTCATTGATTAGGAATGAAACCACTTAATATTAGCACGAAATGCAAATCAAGAAGAATGATTACATTTGTTGATGGAAGTAACTACATTTAGAGTTTTAATGGTGTTTCGGCTTACTTATTTTGATTAATATACAAGGTAGGATAGCCACAATTGTGAATTTCATGATCAATGTATAAAAAACGGTGTTTGGAACCAAAAGGGAAGCATTGCTTATCAGAAATAATAGGAGGGATACTTTATTTTGGAATTCAACCAATTAATATCAATAAGAAATGCTAATCAAGATCAAGGAAACCATTGTTTGTTGGAATTGAATGAATTCAGTTTCTAGATGGTTCATGGACATTGTTTTTACAATGAATATTGTTGTTGAAAACAACACAAAACATAATTTCATGGTCCTTGCATGAAAAAAGCCCTTATAACAAAAAGTCGATCCTGATTAGCATGAGGAGACTACAAAGTCTCATTGATTAGGAATGAAACCACTTAATATTAGCACGGAATGCAAATCAAGAAGAATGAGTACATTTGTTGATGGAAGTAACTACATGTAGAGTTTTAATGGTGTTTCGGCTTACTTGTTTTGATTAATATGCAAGGTAGGATAGCCACAATTGTTAATTTCATGATCAATGTATAAAAAAGGGTGTTTGGAACCAAAAGGGAAGCATTGCTTATCAGAAATAATAGGAGGGATACTTTATTTTGGAATTCAACCAATTAATATCAATAAGAAATGCTAATCAAGATCAAGGAAACCATTGTTTTGTTGGAATTGAATGAATTCAGTTTCTAGATGGTTCATGGACATTGTTTTTACAATGAATATTGTTGTTGAAAACAACACAAAACATAATTTCATGGTCCTTGCTTGAAAAAAGTCCTTATAACAAAAAGTGGATCCTGATTAGCATGAGGAGACTACAAAGTCTCATTGATTAGGAATGAAACCACTTAATATTAGTGTGAAATGCAAACCAAGAATAATGAGTACATTTTTTGATGGAAGTAACTACATTTAGAGTTTTAATGGTGTTTCGGCTTACTTGTTTTGATTAATATACAAGGTAGGATAGCCACAATTGTTAATTTCATGATCAATGTATAAAAAAGGGTGTTTGGAACCAAAAGGGAAGCATTGCTTATCAGAAATAATACGGGGGCTACTTTATTTTGGAATTCAACAAATTAATATCAATAAGAAATGCTAATCATGATCAAGGACACCATTGTTTTGTTGGAATTGAATGAATTCTGTTTCTAGATGGTTCAGGGACATTGTTTTTACAATGAATATTGTTGTTGAAAACAACACAAAACATAATTTCCTGGTCCTTGCATGAAAAAAGTCCTTATAACAAAAAGAGGAGCCTGATTAGCATGAGGAGACAACAAAGTCTCATTGATTAGGAATGAAACCACTTAATATTAGTGTGAAATGCAAACCAAGAATAATGAGTACATTTTTTTGATGGAAGTAACTACATTAAGAGTTTTAATGGTGTTTCGGCTTACTTGTTTTGATTAATATACAAGGTAGGATAGCCACAATTGTTAATTTCATGATCAATGTATAAAAAAGGGTGTTTGGAAACCAAAAGGGAAGCATTGCTTATCAGAAATAATAGGGGGGATACTTTATTTTTGAATTCAACAAATTAATATCAATAAGAAATGCTAATCAAGATCAAGGACACCATTGTTTTGTTGGAATTGAATGAATTCAGTTTCTAGATGGTTCATGGACATTGTTTTTACAATGAATATTGTTGTTGAAAACAACACAAAACATAATTTCATGGTCCTTGCATGAAAAAAGTCCTTATAACAAAAAGAGGAGCCTGATTAGCATGAGGAGACTACAAAGTCTCATTGATTAGGAATGAAACCACTTAATATTAGCACGAAATGCAAATCAAGAAGAATGAGTACATTTGTTGATGGAAGTAACTACATTTAGAGTTTTAATGGTGTTTCGGCTTACTTATTTGATTTAATATACAAGGTAGGATAGCCACAATTGTGAATTTCATGATCAATGTATAAAAAAAGGGTGTTTGGAACCAAAAGGGAAGCATTGCTTATCAGAAATAATAGGAGGGATACTTTATTTTTGGAATTCAACCAATTAATATCAATAAGAAATGCTAATCAAGATCAAGGAAACCATTGTTTGTTGGAATTGAATGAATTCAGTTTTCTAGATGGTTCATGGACATTGTTTTTTACAATGAATATTGTTGTTGAAAACAACACAAAACATAATTTCATGGTCCTTGCATGAAAAAAGTCCTTATAACAAAAAGAGGAGCCTGATTAGCATGAGGAGACTACAAAGTCTCATTGATTAGGAATGAAACCACTTAATATTAGCACGAAATGCAAATCAAGAAGAATGAGTACATTTGTTGATGGAAGTAACTACATTTAGAGTTTTAATGGTGTTTCGGCTTACTTGTTTTGATTAATATACAAGGTAGGATAGCCACAATTGTTAATTTCATGATCAATGTATAAAAAAAGGGTGTTTGGAACCAAAAGGGAAGCATTGCTTATCAGAAATAATAGGAGGGATACTTTATTTTGGAATTCAACCAATTAATATCAATAAGAAATGCTAATCAAGATCAAGGAAACCATTGTTTGTTGGAATTGAATGAATTCAGTTTCTAGATGGTTCATGGACATTGTTTTTACAATGAATATTGTTGTTGAAAACAACACAAAACATAATTTCATGGTCCTTGCATGAAAAAAGTCCTTATAACAAAAAGAGGAGCCTGATTAGCATGAGGAGACTACAAAGTCTCATTGATTAGGAATGAAACCACTTAATATTAGTGTGAAATGCAAATCAAGAAGAATGAGTACATTTTTTGATGGAAGTAACTACATTTAGAGTTTTAATGGTGTTTCGGCTTACTTGTTTTGATTAATATACAAGGTAGGATAGCCCACAATTGTTAATTTCATGATCAATGTATAAAAAAAGGGTGTTTGGAACCAAAAGGGAAGCATTGCTTATCAGAAATAATAGGGGGGCTACTTTATTTTGGAATTCAACAAATTAATATCAATAAGAAATGCTAATCAAGATCAAGGACACCATTGTTTTGTTGGAATTGAATGAATTCAGTTTCTAGATGGTTCATGGACATTGTTTTTACAATGAATATTGTTGTTGAAAACAACACAAAACATAATTTCCTGGTCCTTGCATGAAAAAAGTCCTTATAACAAAAAGAGGAGCCTGATTAGCATGAGGAGACTACAAAGTCTCATTGATTTGGAATGAAACCACTTAATATTAGTGTGAAATGCAAACCAAGAATAATGAGTACATTTTTTTGATGGAAGTAACTACATTAAGAGTTTTAATGGTGTTTCGGCTTACTTGTTTTGATTAATATACAAGGTAGGATAGCCACAATTGTTAATTTCATGATCAATGTATAAAAAAGGGTGTTTGGAACCAAAAGGGAAGCATTGCTTATCAGAAATAATACGGGGGATACTTTATTTTTGGAATTCAACAAATTAATATCAATAAGAAATGCTAATCAAGATCAAGGACACCATTGTTTTGTTGGAATTGAATGAATTCAGTTTCTAGATGGTTCATGGACATTGTTTTTTTACAATGAATATTGTTGTTGAAAACAACACAAAACATAATTTCATGGTCCTTTCATGAAAAAAGTCCTTATAACAAAAAGAGGAGGAGCCGATTAGCATGAGGAGACTACAAAGTCTCATTGATTAGGAATGAAACCACTTAATATTAGTGTGAAATGCAAATCAAGAAGAATGAGTACATTTGTTGATGGAAGTAACTACATTTAGAGTTTTAATGGTGTTTCGGCTTACTTGTTTTGATTAATATACAAGGTAGGATAGCCACAATTGTGAATTTCATGATCAATGTATAAAAAAGGGTGTTTGGAACCAAAAGGGAAGCATTGCTTATCAGAAATAATAGGAGGGATACTTTATTTTGGAATTCAACCAATTAATATCAATAAGAAATGCTAATCAAGATCAAGGAAACCATTGTTTTGTTGGAATTGAATGAATTCAGTTTCTAGATGGTTCATGGACATTGTTTTTACAATGAATATTGTTCTTGAAAAACAACACAAAACATAATTTCATGGTCCTTGCATGAAAAAAGTCCTTATAACAAAAAGAGGAGCCTGATTAGCATGAGGAGACTACAAAGTCTCATTGATTAGGAATGAAACCACTTAATATTAGCACGAAATGCAAATCAAGAAGAATGAGTACATTTGTTGATGGAAGTAACTACATTTAGAGTTTTAATGGTGTTTCGGCTTACTTGTTTTGATTAATATACAAGGTAGGATAGCCACAATTGTTAATTTCATGATCAATGTATAAAAAAAGGGTGTTTGGAACCAAAAGGGAAGCATTGCTTATCAGAAATAATACGGGGGCTACTTTATTTTGGAATTCAACAAATTAATATCAATAAGAAATGCTAATCAAGATCAAGGACACCATTGTTTTGTTGGAATTGAATGAATTCAGTTTCTAGATGGTTCATGGACATTGTTTTTACAATGAATATTGTTGTTGAAAACAACACAAAACATAATTTCATGGTCCTTGCATGAAAAAAGTCCTTATAACAAAAAGAGGAGCCTGATTAGCATGAGGAGACTACAAAGTCTCATTGATTAGTAATGAAACCACTTAATATTAGCACGGAATGCAAATCAAGAAGAATGAGTACATTTGTTGATGGAAGTAACTACATTTAGAGTTTTAATGGTGTTTCGGCTTACTTGTTTTGATTAATATACAAGGTAGGATAGCCACAATTGTTAATTTCATGATCAATGTATAAAAAAGGGTGTTTGGAACCAAAAGGGAAGCATTGCTTATCAGAAATAATAGGAGGGATACTTTATTTTGGAATTCAACCAATTAATATCAATAAGAAATGCTAATCAAGATCAAGGAAACCATTGTTTGTTGGAATTGAATGAATTCAGTTTCTAGATGGTTCATGGACATTGTTTTTACAATGAATATTGTTGTTGAAAACAACACAAAACATAATTTCATGGTCCTTGCTTGAAAAAAGTCCTTATAACAAAAAGTGGATCCTGATTAGCATGAGGAGACTACAAAGTCTCATTGATTAGGAATGAAACCACTTAATATTAGTGTGAAATGCAAACCAAGAATAATGAGTACATTTTTTGATGGAAGTAACTACATTTAGAGTTTTAATGGTGTTTCGGGCTTACTTGTTTTGATTAATATACAAGGTAGGATAGCCACAATTGTTAATTTCATGATCAATGTATAAAAAAAGGGTGTTTGGAACCAAAAGGGAAGCATTGCTTATCAGAAATAATACGGGGGCTACTTTATTTTGGAATTCAACAAATTAATATCAATAAGAAATGCTAATCATGATCAAGGACACCATTGTTTTGTTGGAATTGAATGAATTCTGTTTCTAGATGGTTCATGGACATTGTTTTTTTACAATGAATATTGTTGTTGAAAACAACACAAAAACATAATTTCATGGTCCTTGCATGAAAAAAGTCCTTATAACAAAAAGAGGAGCCTGATTAGCATGAGGAGACTACAAAGTCTCATTGATTAGGAATGAAACCACTTAATATTAGTGTGAAATGCAAACCAAGAAGAATGAGTACATTTTTTTGATGGAAGTAACTACATTTAGAGTTTTAAATGGTGTTTCGGCTTACTTGTTTTGATTAATATACAAGGTAGGATAGCCACAATTGTTAATTTCATGATCAATGTATAAAAAAAGGGTGTTTGGAACCAAAAGGGAAGCATTGCTTATCAGAAATAATAGGAGGGGCTACTTTATTTTTGAATTCAACAAATTAATATCAATAAGAAATGCTAATCAAGATCAAGGACACCATTGTTTTGTTGGAATTGAATGAATTCAGTTTCTAGATGGTTCATGGACATTGTTTTTACAATGAATATTGTTGTTGAAAACAACACAAAACATAATTTCATGGTCCTTGCATGAAAAAAGTCCTTATAACAAAAAGAGGAGCCTGATTAGCATGAGGAGACTACAAAGTCTCATTGATTAGGAATGAAACCACTTAATATTAGTGTGAAATGCAAACCAAGAAGAATGAGTACATTTCTTGATGGAAGTAACTACATTTAGAGTTTTAATGGTGTTTCGGCTTACTTATTTTGATTAATATACAAGGTAGGATAGCCACAATTGTGAATTTCATGATCAATGTATAAAAAAGGGTGTTTGGAACCAAAAGGGAAGCATTGCTTATTAGAAATAATAGGAGGGATACTTTATTTTGGAATTCAACCAATTAATATCAATAAGAAATGCTAATCAAGATCAAGGAAACCATTGTTTGTTGGAATTGAATGAATTCAGTTTCTAGATGGTTCATGGACATTGTTTTTACAATGAATATTGTTGTTGAAAACAACACAAAAACATAATTTCATGGTCCTTGCATGAAAAAAGTCCTTATAACAAAAAGAGGAGCCTGATTAGCATGAGGAGACTACAAAGTCTCATTGATTAGGAATGAAACCACTTAATATTAGCACGAAATGCAAATCAAGAAGAATGAGTACATTTGTTGATGGAAGTAACTACATTTAGAGTTTTAATGGTGTTTCGGCTTACTTGTTTTGATTAATATACAAGGTAGGATAGCCACAATTGTTAATTTCATGATCAATGTATATAAAAAAGGTGTGTTTGGAACCAAAAGGGAAGCATTGCTTATCAGAAATAATACGGGGGCTACTTTATTTTTGGAATTCAACCAAATTAATATCAATAAGAAATGCTAATCAAGATCAAGGACACCATTGTTTTGTTGGAATTGAATGAATTCAGTTTCTAGATGGTTCATGGACATTGTTTTTACAATGAATATTGTTGTTGAAAACAACACAAAACATAATTTCATGGTCCTTGCATGAAAAAAGTCCTTATAACAAAAAGAGGAGCCTGATTAGCATGAGGAGACTACAAAGTCTCATTGATTAGGAATGAAACCACTTAATATTAGTGTGAAATGCAAACCAAGAAGAATGAGTACATTTGTTGATGGAAGTAACTACATTTAGAGTTTTAATGGTGTTTCGGCTTACTTGTTTTGATTAATATACAAGGTAGGATAGCCACAATTGTTAATTTCATGATCAATGTATAAAAAAGGGTGTTTGGAACCAAAAGGGAAGCATTGCTTATCAGAAATAATAGGAGGGATACTTTATTTTGGAATTCAACCAATTAATATCAATAAGAAATGCTAATCAAGATCAAGGAAACCATTGTTTGTTGGAATTGAATGAATTCAGTTTCTAGATGGTTCATGGACATTGTTTTTACAATGAATATTGTTGTTGAAAACAACACAAAACATAATTTCATGGTCCTTGCATGAAAAAAGTCCTTATAACAAAAAGAGGAGCCTGATTAGCATGAGGAGACTACAAAGTCTCATTGATTAGGAATGAAACCACTTAATATTAGTGTGAAATGCAAACCAAGAATAATGAGTACATTTTTTGATGGAAGTAACTACATTTAGAGTTTTAATGGTGTTTCGGCTTACTTGTTTTGATTAATATACAAGGTAGGATAGCCACAATTGTTAATTTCATGATCAATGTATAAAAAAGGGTGTTTGGAACCAAAAGGGAAGCATTGCTTATCAGAAATAATACGAGGGCTACTTTATTTTGAAATTCAACAAATTAATATCAATAAGAAATGCTAATCAAGATCAAGGACACCATTGTTTTGTTGGAATTGAATGAATTCAGTTTCTAGATGGTTCATGGACATTGTTTTTACAATGAATATTGTTGTTGAAAACAACACAAAACATAATTTCATGGTCCTTGCATGAAAAAAGTCCTTATAACAAAAAGAGGAGCCTGATTAGCATGAGGAGACTACAAAGTCTCATTGATTAGGAATGAAACCACTTAATATTAGCACGAAATGCAAATCAAGAAGAATGAGTACATTTGTTGATGGAAGTAACTACATTTAGAGTTTTAATGGTGTTTCGGCTTACTTGTTTTGATTTAATATACAAGGTAGGATAGCCACAATTGTTAATTTCATGATCAATGTATAAAAAAAGGGTGTTTGGAACCAAAAGGGAAGCATTGCTTATCAGAAATAATAGGAGGGATACTTTATTTTGGAATTCAACCAATTAATATCAATAAGAAATGCTAATCAAGATCAAGGAAACCATTGTTTTGTTGGAATTGAATGAATTCAGTTTCTAGATGGTTCATGGACATTGTTTTTACAATGAATATTGTTGTTGAAAAACAACACAAAACATAATTTCATGGTCCTTGCATGAAAAAAGTCCTTATAACAAAAAGAGGAGCCTGATTAGCATGAGGAGACTACAAAGTCTCATTGATTAGGAATGAAACCACTTAATATTAGTGTGAAATGCAAATCAAGAAGAATGAGTACATTTGTTGATGGAAGTAACTACATTTAGAGTTTTAATGGTGTTTCGGCTTACTTGTTTTGATTAATATACAAGGTAGGATAGCCACAATTGTTAATTTCATGATCAATGTATAAAAAAGGGTGTTTGGAACCAAAAGGGAAGCATTGCTTATCAGAAATAATAGGAGGGATACTTTATTTTGGAATTCAACCAATTAATATCAATAAGAAATGCTAATCAAGATCAAGGAAACCATTGTTTGTTGGAATTGAATGAATTCAGTTTCTAGATGGTTCATGGACATTGTTTTTACAATGAATATTGTTGTTGAAAACAACACAAAACATAATTTCATGGTCCTTGCATGAAAAAAAGTCCTTATAACAAAAAGAGGAGCCTGATTAGCATGAGGAGACTACAAAGTCTCATTGATTAGGAATGAAACCACTTAATATTAGTGTGAAATGCAAACCAAGAAGAATGAGTACATTTCTTGATGGAAGTAACTACATTTAGAGTTTTAATGGTGTTTCGGCTTACTTGTTTTGATTAATATACAAGGTAGGATAGCCACAATTGTTAATTTCATGATCAATGTATAAAAAAAGGGTGTTTGGAACCAAAAGGGAAGCATTGCTTATCAGAAATAATAGGAGGGGGCTACTTTATTTTGGAATTCAACAAATTAATATCAATAAGAAATGCTAATCAAGATCAAGGACACCATTGTTTTGTTGGAATTGAATGAATTCACCGTCTAGATGGTTCATGGACATTGTTTTTACAATGAATATTGTTGTTGAAAACAACACAAAAACATAATTTCATGGTCCTTGCATGAAAAAAAGTCCTTATAACAAAAAGAGGAGCCTGATTAGCATGAGGAGACTTCAAAGTCTCATTGATTAGGAATGAAACCACTTAATATTAGTGTGAAATGCAAACCAAGAATAATGAGTACATTTTTTGATGGAAGTAACTACATTAAGAGTTTTAATGGTGTTTCGGCTTACTTGTTTTGATTAATATACAAGGTAGGATAGCCACAATTGTTAATTTCATGATCAATGTATAAAAAAGGGTGTTTGGAACCAAAAGGGAAGCATTGCTTATCAGAAATAATACGGGGGCTACTTTATTTTTGAATTCAACAAATTAATATCAATAAGAAATGCTAATCAAGATCAAGGACACCATTGTTTTGTTGGAATTGAATGAATTCAGTTTCTAGATGGTTCATGGACATTGTTTTTACAATGAATATTGTTGTTGAAAACAACACAAAACATAATTTCATGGTCCTTTCATGAAAAAAGTCCTTATAACAAAAAGAGGAGCCCGATTAGCATGAGGAGACTACAAAGTCTCATTGATTAGGAATGAAACCACTTAATATTAGTGTGAAATGCAAACCAAGAAGAATGAGTACATTTATTGATGGAAGTAACTACATTTAGAGTTTTAATGGTGTTTCGGCTTACTTATTTTGATTAATATACAAGGTAGGATAGCCACAATTGTGAATTTCATGATCAATGTATAAAAAAGGGTGTTTCTAACCAAAAGGGAAGCATTGCTTATTAGAAATAATAGGAGGGATACTTTATTTTGGAATTCAACCAATTAATATCAATAAGAAATTCTAATCAAGATCAAGGAAACCATTGTTTGTTGGAATTGAATGAATTCAGTTTCTAGATGGTTCATGGACATTGTTTTTACAATGAATATTGTTCTTGAAAACAACACAAAACATAATTTCCTGGTCCTTGCATGAAAAAAGTCCTTATAACAAAAAGAGGAGCCTGATTAACATGAGGAGACTACAAAGTCTCATTGATTAGGAATGAAACCACTTAGTATTAGCACGAAATGCAAATCAAGAAGAATGAGTACATTTGTTGATGGATGTAACTACATTTAGAGTTTTAATGGTGTTTCGGCTTACTTGTTTTGATTAATATACAAGGTAGAATAGCCACAATTGTTAATTTCATGATCAATGTATAAAAAAAGGGTGTTTTGGAACCAAAGGGAAGCATTGCTTATCAGAAATAATACGGGGGCTACTTTGTTTTCAAATTCAACAAATTAATATCAATAAGAAATGCTAATCAAGATCAAGGACACCATTGTTTTGTTGGAATTGAATTAATTCAGTTTCTAGATGGTTCATGGACATTGTTTTTACAATGAATATTGTTGTTGAAAACAACACAAAACATAATTTCATGGTCCTTGCATGAAAAAAGTCCTTATAACAAAAAGAGGAGCCTGATTAGCATGAGGAGACTACAAAGTCTCATTGATTAGTAATGAAACCACTTAATATTAGCACGGAATGCAAATCAAGAAGAATGAGTACATTTGTTGATGGAAGTAACTACATTTAGAGTTTTAATGGTGTTTCGGCATACTTGTTTTGTTTAATATACAAGGTAGGATATCCACAATTGTTAATTTCATGATCAATGTATGAAAAAGGGTGTTTGGAACCAAAAGGGAAGCATTGCTTATCAGAAATAATAGGAGGGCTACTCTATTTTGGAATTCAACCAATTAATCTCAATAAGAAATGCTAATCAAGATCAAGGACACCATTGTTTTGTTGGAATTGAATTATTTCAGTTTGTAGATGGTTCATGGACATTGTTTTTACAATGAATATTGTTGTTGAAAACAACACAAAACATAATTTCATTGTCCTTGCATGAAAAAAGTCCTTATAACAAAAAGAGGAGCCTGATTAGCATGAGGAGACTACAAAGTCTCATTGATTAGGAATGAGACCACTTAATATTAGTGTGAAATGCAAACCAAGAAGAATGGGTACATTTCTTGATGGACATAACTACATTTAGAGTTTTAATGGTGTTTCGGCTTACTTGGTTTTGATTAATATACTTGGTAGGATAGCCACAATTGTTAATTTCATGATCAATGTATAACAAAGTTTTTTCGGAAGGAAAATGGATGCATTGTTTTCCAGAAATGAAAGGAGGGACACAATATATTTGAAATTTAACCAATTAATATCAATAAGAAATGCTAAACAAGATAAAGGACACCATTGTATCTTGGAATTGAATGAATTCACCGTCTAGATGGTTCATCGACATTGTTTTTACAATGAATATTGTTGTTAAGAAGGACACAAAACATAATTTCATGGTCCTTGCATGAAAAAAGTCCTTATAACAAAAAGAGGAACCTGATTAGCATGAGGAGACTTCAAAGTCTCATTGATCAGGAATGAAATGTACGAAATCAAATCAAGAAGAATGAGTACATTTGTTGATGGATGTAACTACATTTAGAGTTTTAATGGTGTTTCGGCTTACTTGTTTTGATTAATATACAAGGTAGAATAGCCACAATTGTTAATTTCATGATCAATGTATAAAAAAGGGTGTTTGGAACCAAAAGGGAAGCATTGCTTATCAGAAATAATACGGGGGCTACTTTATTTTCAAATTCAACAAATTATTATCAATAAGAAATGCTAATCAAGATCAAGGACACCATTGTTTTGTTGGAATTGAATTAATTCAGTTTCTAGATGGTTCATGGACATTGTTTTTACAATGAATATTGTTGTTGAAAACAACACAAAACATAATTTCATGGTCCTTGCATGAAAAAAGTCCTTATAACAAAAAGAGGAGCCTGATTAGCATGAGGAGACTACAAAGTCTCATTGATTAGGAATGAAACCACTTAATATTAGCACGAAATGCAAATCAAGAAGAATGAGTACATTTGTTGATGGAAGTAACTACATTTAGAGTTTTAATGGTGTTTCGGCTTACTTGTTTTGATTAATATACAAGGTAGGATAGCCACAATTGTGAATTTCATGATCAATGTATAAAAAAAGGGTGTTTGGAACCAAAAGGGAAAGCATTGCTTATCAGAAATAATAGGAGGGATACTTTATTTTGGAATTCAACCAATTAATATCAATAAGAAATGCTAATCAAGATCAAGGAAACCATTGTTTGTTTGGAATTGAATGAATTCAGTTTCTAGATGGTTCATGGACATTGTTTTTACAATGAATATTGTTGTTGAAAACAACACAAAACATAATTTCATGGTCCTTGCATGAAAAAAAAGTCCTTATAACAAAAAAGAGGAGCCTGATTAGCATGAGGAGACTACAAAGTCTCATTGATTAGGAATGAAACCACTTAATATTAGCACGAAATGCAAATCAAGAAGAATGAGTACATTTGTTGATGGAAGTAACTACATTTAGAGTTTTAATGGTGTTTCGGCTTACTTGTTTTGATTAATATACAAGGTAGGATAGCCACAATTGTTAATTTCATGATCAATGTATAAAAAAAGGTGTTTTTGGAACCAAAAGGGAAGCATTGCTTATCAGAAATAATAGGAGGGATACTTAATTTTGGAATTCAACCAATTAATATCAATAAGAAATGCTAATCAAGATCAAGGAAACCATTGTTTGTTGGAATTGAATGAATTCAGTTTCTAGATGGTTCATGGACATTGTTTTTTTACAATGAATATTGTTGTTGAAAAAACAACACAAAACATAATTTCATGGTCCTTGCATGAAAAAAGTCCTTATAACAAAAAGAGGAGCCTGATTAGCATGAGGAGACTACAAAGTCTCATTGATTAGGAATGAAACCACTTAATATTAGTGTGAAATGCAAACCAAGAATAATGAGTACATTTTTTGATGGAAGTAACTACATTTAGAGTTTTAATGGTGTTTCGGCTTACTTGTTTTGATTAATATACAAGGTAGGATAGCCACAATTGTTAATTTCATGATCAATGTATAAAAAAGGGTGTTTGGAACCAAAAGGGAAGCATTGCTTATCAGAAATAATACGGGGGCTACTTTATTTTGGAATTCAACAAATTAATATCAATAAGAAATGCTAATCATGATCAAGGACACCATTGTTTTGTTGGAATTGAATGAATTTTGTTTATAGATGGTTCATGGACATTGTTTTTACAATGCATATTGTTGTTGAAAACAACACAAAACATAATTTCCTGGTCCTTGCATGAAAAAAGTCCTTATAACAAAAAGAGGAGCCTGATTAGCATGAGGAGACTACAAAGTCTCATTGATTAGGAATGAAACCACTTAATATTAGCACGAAATGCAAATCAAGAAGAATGAGTACATTTGTTGATGGAAGTAACTACATTTAGAGTTTTAATGGTGTTTCGGCTTACTTGTTTTGATTAATATACTTGGTAGGATAGCCACAATTGTTAATTTCATGATCAATGTATAACAAAGTTTGTTCGGAAGGAAAATGGATGCATTGTTTTCTAGAAATGAAAGGAGGGACACAATATTTTTGAATTCAACCAATTAATATCAATAAGAAATGCTAATCAAGATAAAGGACACCATTGTATCTTGGAATTGAATGAATTCACTGTCTAGATGGTTCATCGACATTGTTTTTTTACATGAATATTGTTGTTAAAAAAAGGACACAAAACATAATTTCATGGTCCTTGCATGAAAAAAGTCCTTATAACAAAAAGAGGACCTGATTAGCATGAGGAGACTTCAAAGTCTCATTGATCAGGAATGAAAGCACTTAATATTAGTACGAAATGCAAATCAAGAAGAATGAGTACATTTGTTGATGGAAGTAACTACATTTAGAGTTTTAATGGTGTTTCGACTTACTTGTTTTCATTAATATACAAGGTAGGATAGCCACAATTGTGAATTTCATGATCAATGTATAAAAAAGGGTGTTTGGAACCAAAAGGGAAGCATTGCTTATCAGAAAAATATAGGAGGGATACTTTATTTTGGAATTCAACAATTAATATCAATAAGAAATGCTAATCAAGATCAAGGAAACCATTGTTTGTTGGAATTGAATGAATTCAGTTTCTAGATGGTTCATGGACATTGTTTTTACAATGAATATTGTTGTTGAAAAAAACAACACAAAACATAATTTCATGGTCCTTGCATGAAAAAAGTCCTTATAACAAAAAGAGGAGCCTGATTAGCATGAGGAGACTACAAAGTCTCATTGATTAGGAATGAAACCACTTAATATTAGTGTGAAATGCAAACAAGAAGAATGAGTACATTTTTTTGATGGAAGTAACTACATTTAGAGTTTTAATGGTGTTTCGGCTTACTTGTTTTGATTAATATACAAGGTAGGATAGCCACAATTGTTAATTTCATGATCAATGTATAAAAAAGGGTGTTTGGAACCAAAAGGGAAGCATTGCTTATCAGAAATAATACGGGGGCTACTTTATTTTGGAATTCAACAAATTAATATCAATAAGAAATGCTAATCAAGATCAAGGAAACCATTGTTTTGTTGGAATTGAATGAATTCAGTTTCTAGATGGTTCATGGACATTGTTTTTACAATGAATATTGTTGTTGAAAAACAACACAAAAACATAATTTCATGGTCCTTGCATGAAAAAAGTCCTTATAACAAAAAGAGGAGCCTGATTAGCATGAGGAGACTACAAAGTCTCATTGATTAGGAATGAAACCACTTAATATTAGTGTGAAATGCAAACCAAGAAGAATGAGTACATTTCTTGATGGAAGTAACTACATTTAGAGTTTTAATGGTGTTTCGGCTTACTTATTTTGATTAATATACAAGGTAGGATAGCCACAATTGTGAATTTCATGATCAATGTATAAAAAAGGGTGTTTGGAACCAAAAGGGATGCATTGCTTTCTAGAAATGAAAGGAGGGACACTTTATTTTTGAATTCAACCAATTAATATCAATAAGAAATGCTAATCAAGATCAAGGACACCATTGTTTCTTGGAATTGAATGAATTCACTGTCTAGATGGTTCATGGACATTGTTTTTACAATGAATATTGTTGTTGAAAAACAACACAAAAAATAAATTTCATGGTCCTTGCATGAAAAAAGTCCTTATAACAAAAAGAGGAGCCTGATTAGCATGAGGAGGAGACTTCAAAGTCTCATTGATTAGGAATGAAAGCACTTAATATTAGTACGAAATGCAAATCAAGAAGAATGAGTACATTTGTTGATGGAAGTAACTACATTTAGAGTTTTTTAATGGTGTTTCGGCTTACTTGTTTTTGATTAATATACAAGGTAGGATAGCCACAATTGTGAATTTCATGATCAATGTATAAAAAAAAAAGGGTGTTTTTGGAACCAAAAGGGAAGCATTGCTTATCAGAAATAATAGGAGGGATACTTTATTTTGGAATTCAACCAATTAATATCAATAAGAAATGCTAATCATGATCAAGGACACCATTGTTTTGTTGGAATTGAATGAATTCTGTTTCTAGATGGTTCATGGACATTGTTTTTACAATGAATATTGTTGTTGAAAACAACACAAAACATAAATTTCATGGTCCTTGCATGAAAAAAGTCCTTATAACAAAAAGAGGAGCCTGATTAGCATGAGGAGACTACAAAGTCTCATTGATTAGGAATGAAACCACTTAATATTAGTGTGAAATGCAAACCAAGAAGAATGAGTACATTTCTTGATGGAAGTAACTACATTTAGAGTTTTAATGGTGTTTCGGCTTACTTGTTTTGATTAATATACTTGGTAGGATAGCCACAATTGTTAATTTCATGATCAATGTATAACAAAGTTTGTTCGGAAGGAAAATGGATGCATTGTTTTCTAGAAATGAAAGGAGGGACACAATATTTTTGAATTCAACCAATTAATATCAATAAGAAATGCTAATCAAGATAAAGGACACCATTGTATCTTGGAATTGAATGAATTCACTGTCTAGATGGTTCATCGACATTGTTTTTACAATGAATATTGTTGTTAAAAAGGACACAAAACATAATTTCATGGTCCTTGCATGAAAAAAGTCCTTATAACAAAAAAAGAGGACCCTGATTAGCATGAGGAGACTTCAAAGTCTCATTGATCAGGAATGAAAGCACTTAATATTAGTACGAAATGCAAATCAAGAAGAATGAGTACATTTGTTGATGGAAGTAACTACATTTAGAGTTTTAATGGTGTTTCGACTTACTTGTTTTCATTAATATACAAGGTAGGATAGCCACAATTGTGAATTTCATGATCAATGTATAAAAAAGGGTGTTTGGAACCAAAAGGGAAGCATTGCTTATCAGAAATAATAGGAGGGATACTTTATTTTGGAATTCAACCAATTAATATCAATAAGAAATGCTAATCAAGATCAAGGAAACCATTGTTTTGTTGGAATTGAATGAATTCAGTTTCTAGATGGTTCATGGACATTGTTTTTACAATGAATATTGTTGTTGAAAACAACACAAAACATAATTTCATGGTCCTTGCATGAAAAAAGTCCTTATAACAAAAAGAGGAGCCTGATTAGCATGAGGAGACTACAAAGTCTCATTGATTAGGAATGAAACCACTTAATATTAGCACGAAATGCAAATCAAGAAGAATGAGTACATTTGTTGATGGAAGTAACTACATTTAGAGTTTTAATTGTGTTTCGGCTTACTTGTTTTGATTAATATACAAGGTAGGATAGCCACAATTGTGAATTTCATGATCAATGTATAAAAAAAAAAGTGTTTGGAACCAAAAGGGAAGCATTGCTTATCAGAAATAATAGGAGGGATACTTTATTTTGGAATTCAACCAATTAATATCAATAAGAAATGCTAATCAAGATCAAGGAAACCATTGTTTGTTGGAATTGAATGAATTCAGTTTCTAGATGGTTCAGGGACATTGTTTTTACAATGAATATTGTTGTTGAAAACAACACAAAACATAATTTCCTGGTCCTTGCATGAAAAAAGTCCTTATAACAAAAAGAGGAGCCTGATTAGCATGAGGAGACAACAAAGTCTCATTGATTAGGAATGAAACCACTTAATATTAGTGTGAAATGCAAACCAAGAATAATGAGTACATTTTTTTGATGGAAGTAACTACATTAAGAGTTTTAATGGTGTTTCGGCTTACTTGTTTTGATTAATATACAAGGTAGGATAGCCACAATTGTTAATTTCATGATCAATGTATAAAAAAGGGTGTTTGGAACCAAAAGGGAAGCATTGCTTATCAGAAATAATACGGGGGCTACTTTATTTTGGAATTCAACAAATTAATATCAATAAGAAATGCTAATCATGATCAAGGACACCATTGTTTTGTTGGAATTGAATGAATTCTGTTTCTAGATGGTTCATGGACATTGTTTTTTACAATGAATATTGTTGTTTGAAAACAACACAAAAACATAATTTCATGGTCCTTGCATGAAAAAAGTCCTTATAACAAAAAGAGGAGCCTGATTAGCATGAGGAGACTACAAAGTCTCATTGATTAGGAATGAAACCACTTAATATTAGTGTGAAATGCAAACCAAGAAGAATGAGTACATTTCTTGATGGAAGTAACTACATTTAGAGTTTTAATGGTGTTTTCGGCTTACTTGTTTTGATTAATATACTTGGTAGGATAGCCACAATTGTTAATTTCATGATCAATGTATAACAAAGTTTGTTTGGAAGGAAAATGGATGCATTGTTTTCTAGAAATGAAAGGAGGGACACAATATTTTTGAATTCAACCAATTAATATCAATAAGAAAATGCTAATCAAGATAAAGGACACCATTGTATCTTGGAATTGAATGAATTCACTGTCTAGATGGTTCATCGACATTGTTTTTACAATGAATATTGTTGTTAAAAAAGGGACAAAACATAATTTCATGGTCCTTGCATGAAAAAAGTCCTTATGACAAAAAGAGGACCTTGATTAGCATGAGGAGACTTCAAAGTCTCATTGATCAGGAATGAAAGCACTTAATATTAGTACGAAATGCAAATCAAGAAGAATGAGTACATTTGTTGATGGAAGTAACTACATTTAGAGTTTTAATGGTGTTTCGACTTACTTGTTTTCATTAATATACAAGGTAGGATAGCCACAATTGTGAATTTCATGATCAATGTATAAAAAAGGGTGTTTGGAACCAAAAGGGAAGCATTGCTTATCAGAAATAATAGGAGGGATACTTTATTTTGGAATTCAAACCAATTAATATCAATAAGAAATGCTAATCAAGATCAAGGAAACCATTGTTTGTTGGAATTGAATGAATTCAGTTTCTAGATGGTTCATGGACATTGTTTTTACAATGAATATTGTTGTTGAAAACAACACAAAACATAATTTCATGGTCCTTGCATGAAAAAAGTCCTTATAACAAAAAGAGGAGCCTGATTAGCATGAGGACACTACAAAGTCTCATTGATTAGGAATGAAACCAATTAATATTAGCACAAAATGCAAATCAAGAAGAATGAGTACATTTGTTGATGGAAGTAACTACATTTAGAGTTTTAATTGTGTTTCGGCTTACTTGTTTTGATTAATATACAAGGTAGGATAGCCACAATTGTGAATTTCATGATCAATGTATAAAAAAAAGTGTGTGTTTGGAACCAAAAAAGGGAAGCATTGCTTATCAGAAATAATAGGAGGGGGATACTTTATTTTGGAATTCAACCAATTAATATCAATAAGAAATGCTAATCAAGATCAAGGAAACCATTGTTTGTTGGAATTGAATGAATTCAGTTTCTAGATGGTTCAGGGACATTGTTTTTACAATGAATATTGTTGTTGAAAACAACACAAAACATAATTTCCATGGTCCTTGCATGAAAAAAGTCCTTATAACAAAAAGAGGAGCCTGATTAGCATGAGGAGACAACAAAGTCTCATTGATTAGGAATGAAACCACTTAATATTAGTGTGAAATGCAAACCAAGAATAATGAGTACATTTTTTTGATGGAAGTAACTACATTAAGAGTTTTAATGGTGTTTCGGCTTACTTGTTTTGATTAATATACAAGGTAGGATAGCCACAATTGTTAATTTCATGATCAATGTATAAAAAAGGGTGTTTGGAACCAAAAGGGAAGCATTGCTTATCAGAAATAATACGGGGGCTACTTTATTTTGGAATTCAACAAATTAATATCAATAAGAAATGCTAATCATGATCAAGGACACCATTGTTTTGTTGGAATTGAATGAATTCTGTTTCTAGATGGTTCATGGACATTGTTTTTACAATGAATATTGTTGTTGAAAACAACACAAAACATAATTTCATGGTCCTTGCATGAAAAAAGTCCTTATAACAAAAAGAGGAGCCTGATTAGCATGAGGAGACTACAAAGTCTCATTGATTAGGAATGAAACCACTTAATATTAGTGTGAAATGCAAACCAAGAAGAATGAGTACATTTCTTGATGGAAGTAACTACATTTAGAGTTTTAATGGTGTTTCGGCTTACTTGTTTTGATTAATATACTTGGTAGGATAGCCACAATTGTTAATTTCATGATCAATGTATAACAAAGTTTGTTCGGAAGGAAAATGGATGCATTGTTTTCTAGAAATGAAAGGAGGGACACAATATTTTTGAATTCAACCAATTAATATCAATAAGAAATGCTAATCAAGATAAAGGACACCATTGTATCTTGGAATTGAATGAATTCACTGTCTAGATGGTTCATCGACATTGTTTTTACAATGAATATTGTTGTTAAAAAGGACACAAAACATAATTTCATGGTCCTTGCATGAAAAAAGTCCTTATGACAAAAAGAGGACCGTGATTAGCATGAGGAGACTTCAAAGTCTCATTGATCAGGAATGAAAGCACTTAATATTAGTACGAAATGCAAATCAAGAAGAATGAGTACATTTGTTGATGGAAGTAACTACATTTAGAGTTTTAATGGTGTTTCGACTTACTTGTTTTCGATTAATATACAAGGTAGGATAGCCACAATTGTGAATTTCATGATCAATGTATAAAAAAGGGTGTTTGGAACCAAAAGGGAAGCATTGCTTATCAGAAATAATAGGAGGGATACTTTATTTTGGAATTCAACCAATTAATATCAATAAGAAATGCTAATCAAGATCAAGGAAACCATTGTTTGTTGGAATTGAATGAATTCAGTTTCTAGATGGTTCATGGACATTGTTTTTACAATGAATATTGTTGTTGAAAACAACACAAAACATAATTTCATGGTCCTTGCATGAAAAAAGTCCTTATAACAAAAAGAGGAGCCTGATTAGCATGAGGACACTACAAAGTCTCATTGATTAGGAATGAAACCAATTAATATTAGTGTGAAATGCAAATCAAGAAGAATGAGTACATTTGTTGATGGAAGTAACTACATTTAGAGTTTTAATGGTGTTTCGGCTTACTTGTTTTGATTAATATACTTGGTAGGATAGCCACAATTGTTAATTTCATGATCAATGTATAACAAAAGTTTGTTTGGAACCAGAAAATGGATGCATTGTTTTCTAGAAATGAAAGGAGGGACACAATATTTTTGAATTCAACCAATTAATATCAATAAGAAATGCTAATCAAGATAAAGGACACCATTGTATCTTGGAATTGAATGAATTCACTGTCTAGATGGTTCATCGACATTGTTTTTACAATGAATATTGTTGTTAAAAAAAAGGACACAAAACATAATTTCATGGTCCTTGCATGAAAAAAGTCCTTATAACAAAAAGAGGAGCCTGATTAGCATGAGGAGACTTCAAAGTCTCATTGATCAGGAATGAAAGCACTTAATATTAGTACGAAATGCAAATCAAGAAGAATGAGTACATTTGTTGATGGAAGTAACTACATTTAGAGTTTTAATGGTGTTTCGGCTTACTTGTTTTGATTAATATACAAGGTAGGATAGCCACAATTGTGAATTTCATGATCATGATCAATGTATAAAAAAAAGGGTGTTTGGAACCAAAAGGGAAGCATTGCTTATCAGAAATAATAGGAGGGATACTTTATTTTGGAATTCAACCAATTAATATCAATAAGAAATGCTAATCAAGATCAAGGAAACCATTGTTTGTTGGAATTGAATGAATTCAGTTTCTAGATGGTTCATGGACATTGTTTTTACAATGAATATTGTTGTTGAAAACAACACAAAACATAATTTCATGGTCCTTGCATGAAAAAAAGTCCTTATAACAAAAAGAGGAGCCTGATTAGCATGAGGAGACTACAAAGTCTCATTGATTAGGAATGAAACCACTTAATATTAGTGTGAAATGCAAACCAAGAAGAATGAGTACATTTGTTGATGGAAGTAACTACATTTAGAGTTTTAATGGTGTTTTTCGGCTTACTTGTTTTTGATTAATATACAAGGTAGGATAGCCACAATTGTGAATTTCATGATCAATGTATAAAAAAAAGTTTGTTTGGAACCAAAAGGGAAGCATTGCTTATCAGAAATAATAGGAGGGATACTTTATTTTGGAATTCAACCAATTAATATCAATAAGAAAATGCTAATCAAGATCAAGGAAACCATTGTTTGTTGGAATTGAATGAATTCAGTTTCTAGATGGTTCATGGACATTGTTTTTACAATGAATATTGTTGTTGAAAACAACACAAAAACATAATTTCATGGTCCTTGCATGAAAAAAGTCCTTATAACAAAAAAAGAGGAGCCTGATTAGCATGAGGAGACTACAAAGTCTCATTGATTAGGAATGAAACCACTTAATATTAGTGTGAAATGCAAATCAAGAAGAATGAGTACATTTGTTGATGGAAGTAACTACATTTAGAGTTTTTAATGGTGTTTCGGCTTACTTGTTTTGATTAATATACAAGGTAGGATAGCCACAATTGTGAATTTCATGATCAATGTATAAAAAAGGGTGTTTTGGAACCAAAAGGGAAGCATTGCTTATCAGAAATAATAGGAGGGATACTTTATTTTGGAATTCAACAAATTAATATCAATAAGAAATGCTAATCAAGATCAAGGAAACCATTGTTTGTTGGAATTGAATGAATTCAGTTTCTAGATGGTTCATGGACATTGTTTTTTACAATGAATATTGTTGTTTGAAAACAACACAAAACATAATATTTCATGGTCCTTGCATGAAAAAAAAAGTCCTTATAACAAAAAGAGGAGCCTGATTAGCATGAGGAGACTACAAAGTCTCATTGATTAGGAATGAAACCACTTAATATTAGTGTGAAAATGCAAACCAAGAAGAATGAGTACATTTGTTGATGGAAGTAACTACATTTAGAGTTTTAATGGTGTTTCGGCTTACTTGTTTTGATTAATATACAAGGTAGGATAGCCACAATTGTTAATTTCATGATCAATGTATAACAAAGTTTGTTTTTGAAAGGAAAAAGGGATGCATTGTTTTTCTAGAAATGAAAGGAGGGACACAATATTTTTGAATTCAACCAATTAATATCAATAAGAAATGCTAATCAAGATAAAGGACACCATTGTATCTTGGAATTGAATGAATTCACTGTCTAGATGGTTCATCGACATTGTTTTTACAATGAATATTGTTGTTAAAAAGGACACAAAACATAATTTCATGGTCCTTGCATGAAAAAAGTCCTTATAACAAAAAGAGGAGCCTGATTAGCATGAGGAGACTTCAAAGTCTCATTGATCAGGAATGAAAGCACTTAATATTAGTACGAAATGCAAATCAAGAAGAATGAGTACATTTGTTGATGGAAGTAACTACATTTAGAGTTTTAATGGTGTTTCGGCTTACTTGTTTTGATTAATATACAAGGTAGGATAGCCACAATTGTGAATTTCATGATCAATGTATAAAAAAAGGTGTTTTTGGAACCAAAAGGGAAGCATTGCTTATCAGAAATAATAGGAGGGATACTTTATTTTGGAATTCAACCAATTAATATCAATAAGAAATGCTAATCAAGATCAAGGAAACCATTGTTTGTTGGAATTGAATGAATTCAGTTTCTAGATGGTTCATGGACATTGTTTTTACAATGAATATTGTTGTTGAAAACAACACAAAACATAATTTCATGGTCCTTGCATGAAAAAAGTCCTTATAACAAAAAGAGGAGCCTGATTAGCATGAGGAGACTACAAAGTCTCATTGATTAGGAATGAAACCACTTAATATTAGTGTGAAATGCAAACCAAGAAGAATGAGTACATTTCTTGATGGAAGTAACTACATTTAGAGTTTTAATGGTGTTTTCGGCTTACTTGTTTTGATTAATATACTTGGTAGGATAGCCACAATTGTTAATTTCATGATCAATGTATAACAAAGTTTGTTTGGAAGGAAAATGGATGCATTGTTTTCTCAGAAATGAAAGGAGGGACACAATATTTTTGAATTCAACCAATTAATATCAATAAGAAATGCTAATCAAGATAAAGGACACCATTGTATCTTGGAATTGAATGAATTCACTGTCTAGATGGTTCATCGACATTGTTTTTACAATGAATATTGTTGTTAAAAAGGACACAAAACATAATTTCATGGTCCTTGCATGAAAAAAGTCCTTATAACAAAAAGAGGAGCCTGATTAGCATGAGGAGACTTCAAAGTCTCATTGATCAGGAATGAAAGCACTTAATATTAGTACGAAATGCAAATCAAGAAGAATGAGTACATTTGTTGATGGAAGTAACTACATTTAGAGTTTTAATGGTGTTTCGGCTTACTTGTTTTGATTAATATACAAGGTAGGATAGCCACAATTGTGAATTTCATGATCAATGTATAAAAAAGGGTGTTTGGAACCAAAAGGGAAGCATTGCTTATCAGAAATAATAGGAGGGATACTTTATTTTGGAATTCAACCAATTAATATCAATAAGAAATGCTAATCAAGATCAAGGAAACCATTGTTTGTTGGAATTGAATGAATTCAGTTTCTAGATGGTTCATGGACATTGTTTTTACAATGAATATTGTTGTTGAAAAAACAACACAAAACATAATTTTCATGGTCCTTGCATGAAAAAAGTCCTTATAACAAAAAAAGAGGAGCCTGATTAGCATGAGGAGACTACAAAAAGTCTCATTGATTAGGAATGAAACCACTTAATATTAGTGTGAAATGCAAACCAAGAAGAATGAGTACATTTGTTGATGGAAGTAACTACATTTAGAGTTTTAATGGTGTTTCGACTTACTTGTTTTGATTAATATAGAAGGTAGGATAGCCACAATTGTGACTTTCATGATCAATGTATAAAAAAAGGGTGTTTGGAACCAAAAGGGAAGCATTGCTTATCAGAAATAATAGGAGGGGATACTTTATTTTGGAATTCAACCAATTAATATCAATAAGAAATGCTAATCAAGATCAAGGACACCATTGTTTTGTTGGAATTGAATGAATTCAGTTTCTAGATGGTTCATGGACATTGTTTTTACAATGAATATTGTTGTTGAAAAACAACACAAAACATAATTTCATGGTCCTTGCATGAAAAAAGTCCTTATAACAAAAAGAGGAGCCTGATTAGCATGAGGAGACTACAAAGTCTCATTGATTAGGAATGAAACCACTTAATATTAGTACGAAATGCAAATCAAGAAGAATGAGTACATTTGTTGATGGAAGTAACTACATTTAGAGTTTTAATGGTGTTTCGGCTTACTTGTTTTGATTAATATACAAGGTAGGATAGCCACAATTGTGAATTTCATGATCAATGTATAAAAAAAGGGTGTTTGGAACCAAAAGGGAAGCATTGCTTATCAGAAATAATAGGAGGGATACTTTATTTTGGAATTCAACCAATTAATATCAATAAGAAATGCTAATCAAGATCAAGGAAACCATTGTTTTGTTGGAATTGAATGAATTCAGTTTCTAGATGGTTCATGGACATTGTTTTTTACAATGAATATTGTTGTTGAAAAACAACACAAAACATAATTTCATGGTCCTTGCATGAAAAAAGTCCTTATAACAAAAAGAGGAGCCTGATTAGCATGAGGAGACTACAAAGTCTCATTGATTAGGAATGAAACCACTTAATATTAGTGTGAAATGCAAACCAAGAAGAATGAGTACATTTCTTGATGGAAGTAACTACATTTAGAGTTTTAATGGTGTTTTTCGGCTTACTTGTTTTGATTAATATACTTGGTAGGATAGCCACAATTGTTAATTTCATGATCAATGTATAACAAAGTTTGTTCGGAAGGAAAATGGATGCATTGTTTTCTAGAAATGAAAGGAGGGACACAATATTTTTGAATTCAACCAATTAATATCAATAAGAAATGCTAATCAAGATAAAGGACACCATTGTATCTTGGAATTGAATGAATTCACTGTCTAGATGGTTCATCGACATTGTTTTTTACAATGAATATTGTTGTTAAAAAGGACACAAAACATAATTTCATGGTCCTTGCATGAAAAAAAGTCCTTATGACAAAAAGAGGACCTTGATTAGCATGAGGAGACTTCAAAGTCTCATTGAT
>JBAPLH010001493.1:0-27330 GCA_037897445.1 Ceriops zippeliana | reverse complement strand
GTTAAATTGAATGCATTCGTGTGATAGATGGATCCACGGGGCATTTTTTTTTTCATAATGAGGAATAGTCATTAAGGAATGAAGCAAAATGTAATTTGAAAGTTATTGCATGAAAAATAGTATTCGTAACAATAGAGAGGAGCCGCACGTGTGATTCAATCAATATGGTAGCGCTTGTTTAGCCACACGTGTTAAACTTTTCATGATCAATGCTTCAAAAAAGTGTGTTTGGAGTCAAAAGAGGAGCATTGCTGAAGAGAGAATGGTTGGGAGGCACTCTCTTATTTTTTTGAATTCAACAATAAATATCAATAAGAAATGAAATTCAGGATCAAGCACTCCATTGTTTGTTAAATTGAAATTGAATTCATGTGATACATAGTCCCATGGGCATTTTCTTCATAATGAGTATAGTCATTAAGGAAGAAAGCAAAATGTAATTTGAATGTTATTGCGTGAAAAATAGTCTTGGTAACTAATAAGAGGAGCATAATTCACATGAGTTGATTAGAATGTCTTATTATTTCAGAAATTAAACCAGTTAACATCTGTACGGAATGCAAACTCATTATGAATGATTCTCCTTTGACTAACGGATTTAAATGGATTTAGAGTTTTTAATGGTGTTTTATACTTTTTTGATTCAATCAATATGGTAGGTTTGTTTAGCCACACGTGTTAATTTCATGATCAATGTGTCAAAAAGTGTGTTTGGAGTCAAAAGAGGAGCATTGCTAAAGAGAAATGGTGGGAGGCACTCTCTTATTTTGAATTCAACAATTAATATCATTAAGAAATGAAATTCAAGATGAAGCACTCCTATGTTTGTTAAATTGAATGAATTCATGTGATAGATAGTCCATGGGCATTTTCTTCATAATGAGTATAGTCATTAAGGAAGAAGCAAAATGTAATTTGAAAGGTTATTGCATGAAAAATAGTCTTGTTATGAATAAGAGGAGCATAATTCACAGGAGGGTGGAATAGAATGTCTTATTATTTAATTGAAACCAATTAACGATGGTAGGTTGTGCGGAATTACTAGCCACCACGTTTAAATGGATTTAAGTTTCATGGTGATCAATGTTTGTTTGATTCAAAAAGGTGGATTGTTTGGACATCAAAATTTTCATGTCACTATGCATTAGTGTTGAGAAAATGGTGGGAGAAATGTGGTGGGACTCTCTTATTTTGAAATTCAACAATTAATATCAATAAGAAATGAAATTCAAGATCAAGCACTCCATTGTTTGTTAAAATTGAATGAATTCATGTGATAGATGGTCCATGGGGCATTTTTCTTCATAATGAGTATAGTCATTAAGGAAGAAGCAAAATGTAATTTGAAAGTTATTGCATGAAAAACAGTCCTTGGTAACAATAAGAGGAGCTTAATTCACATGAGGTGATTAGAATGTCTTATTATTTCAGCAGAATTAAACCAGTTAACATTTGTACGGAATGCAAACCATGATGAATGACTCCTTTGACTGACGGTATTTAAATGGATTTTAGAGTTTTAATGGTAAGGTTATACCTTGTTTGATTCAATCAATATGGTAGGTTGTTTAGCCACACGTGTTAATTTCATGATCAATGTATCAAAAAAAGTGTGTTTGGAGTCAAAAGAGGAGCATTGCTAAAGAGAAATGGTGGGAGGCACTCTCTTATTTTTGAATTCAACAATTAATATCATTAAGAAATGAAATTCAAGATCAAGCACTCCATTGTTTGTTAAATTGAATGAATTCATGTGATAGATAGTCCATGGGCATTTTCTTCATAATGAGTATAGTCATTAAGGAAGAAGCAAAATGTAATTTGAAAGTTATTGCATGAAAAAATAGTCTTGGTAACAATAAGAGGAGCTTAATTCACAAGAGGTGAATAGAATGTCTTATTATTTCAGAATTGAACCAGTTCACATTTGTACGGAATGCAAACCATGATGAATGACTCCTTTGACTAACGATTTTAAATGGATTTAGAGTTTTTAATGGTGTTTTACCTTTTTTGATTCAATCAATATGGTAGGTTGTTTTAGCCGCACGTGTTAATTTCATGATCACTGTGTCAAAAAGTGTGTTTGGAGAGTCAAAAGAGGAGCATTGCTAAAGAGAAATGGTGGGAGGCACTCTCTTATTTTGAATTCAACAATTAATATCAATAAGAAATGAAATTCAAGATGAAGCACTCCAATTGTTTGTTAAATTGAATGAATTCATGTGATAGATAGTCCATGGGCATTTTCTTCATAATGAGTATAGTCATTAAGGAAGAAGGAAGAAGGCAAAATGTAATTTGAAAGTTATTGCATGAAAAATATTCTTGGTAACAATAAGAGGAGCTTAAATTCACAGGAGGTGAATAGGAATGTCTTATTATTTCAGAATTTGAACCAGTTCACATTTGTGCGGAAGGCAAACCATGATGAATGATTCCTTTGACTTACGGATTTAAATGGATTTAGAGTTTTAATGGTGTTTATACTTGTTGGATTCAATCAATATGGTATGGTAGGTTTTTAGCCACACGTGTTAATTTCATGATCAATGTGTCAAAAAGTGTGTGTTTGGGAGTCAAAAGAGGAGCATTGCTAAAAGAGAAATGGTGGGAGGCACTCTCTTATTTTGAATTCAACAATTAATATCAATAAGAAATGAAATTCAAGATGAAGCACTCCATTGTTTGTTAAATTGAATGCATTTCATGTGATAGATGGTCCAAGGGCATTTTTTTTTCATAATGAGTATAGTCATTAAGGAAGAAGCAAAATGTAATTTGAAAGTTATTGCATGAAAAATAGTCTTCGTAACAATAAGAGGAGCCACACGTGTGATTCAATCAATATGGTAGGTTGTTTAGCCACACGTGTTAATTTCATGATCAATGTTTCAAAAAGTGTGTTTGGAGTCAAAAGAGGAGCATTGCTAAAGAGAAATGGTTGGAGGCACTCTCTTATTTTGAATTCAACAATTAATATCAATAAGAAATGAAATTCAGGATCAAGCACTCCATTGTTTGTTAAATTGAATGAATTCATGTGATACATAGTCCATGGGCATTTTCTTCATAATGAGTATAGTCATTAAGGAAGAAGCAAAATGTAATTTGAAAGTTATTGCATAAAAAATAGTCTTGGTAACAATAAGAGGAGCTTAATTCACAAGAGGTGAATAGAATGTCTTATTATTTCAGAATTGAACCAGTTCACATTTGTACGGAATGCAATCCATGATGAATGACTCCTTTGACTAACGGATTTAAATGGATTTAGAGTTTTAATGGTGTATTCTATACCTTTTTGATTCAATCAATATGGTAGGTTGTTTAGCCACACGTGTTAATTTCATGATCATATGTGTCAAAAAGTGTGTTTGGAGTCAAAAGGAGGAGCATTGCTTAAAGAGAAATGGTGGGAGGCACTCTCTTATTTTGAATTCAACAAATTAATATCATTAAAGAAATGAAATTCAAGATGAAGCACTCCAATGTTTGTTAAATTGAATGAATTCATGTGATAGATAGGTCCAAGGGCATTTTTTTCATAATGAGTATAGTCATTAAGGAAGAAAGCAAAATGTAATTTGAAAGTTATTGCATGAAAAATAGTCTTGGTAAATAAGAGGAGCTTAATTCACAGGAGCCACACTTATTATTTCAGAATTGAATATGGTTCACATTTAGCCACACGTGTTTAATTTCATGATCAATGTTTCAAAAAGTGTGTTTTGGAGTCAAAAGAGGAGCATTGCTAAAGAGAAATGGTTGGAGGCACTCTCTTATTTTGAATTCAACAATTAATATCATTAAGAAAATGAAATTCAAGATCAAGCACTCCATTGTTTGTTAAAAATTGAATGAATTCTATGTGATAGATGGTCCCAGGGCATTTTCTTCATAATGAGTATAGTCATTAAGGAAGAAGCAAAAGAAATTTAATTCAAGATGAAGCACTCCATTGCATGAAAAATAGTTCTTGTGTAAGATGGTAAAAGGAGCATAATTCATAATGAGTATATAGTCATTAAGGGAAGAAGCATTATTTGTAGAATTTTAACATTTTGTACGGAATGCAAACTATGATGAAAAATAGTCTTCGACTACAATTTTAAATGGATTTGAGAGTTTTAATGGTGTTTACGTTTGATTCAATCAATATGGTAGGTTGTTTAGCCACACGTGTTAATTTCATGATCAATGTTTCAAAAAGTGTGTTTGGAGTCAAAAGAGGAGCATTGCTAAAGAGAAATGGTTGGAGGCACTCTCTTATTTTGAATTCAACAATTAATATCAATAAGAAATGAAATTCAAGATCAAGCACTCCCATTGTTTGTTTAAATTGAATGAATTCATGTGATAGATAGTCCATGGGCATTTTCTTCATAATGAGTATAGTCATTAAGGAAGAAGCAAAATGTAATTTGAAAGTTATTGCATAAAAAATAGTCTTGGTAACAATAAGAGGAGCTTAATTCACAAGAGGTGAATAGAATGTCTTATTATTTCAGAATTGAACCAGTTCACATTTGTACGGAATGCAATCCATGATGAATGACTCCTTTTGACTAACGGATTTAAATGGATTTAGAGTTTTAATGGTGTTTCTACCTTTTTGATTCAATCAATATGGTAGGTTGTTTAGCCGCACGTGTTAATTTCATGATCACTGTGTCAAAAAGTGTGTTTGGAGTCAAAAGAGGAGCATTGCTAAAGAGAAATGGTGGGAGGCACTATCTTATTTTGAATTCAACAATTAATATCAATAAGAAATGAAATTCAAGATGAAGCACTCCAATGTTTGTTAAATTGAATGAATTCATGTGATAGATAGTCCATGGGCATTTTCTTCATAATGAGTATAGTCATTAAGGAAGAAGCAAAATGAAATTTCAAGGTTATTGCATGAAAAATATTCTTGGTATGAATAAGAGGAGCTTAATTCACAGGAGGTGAATAGGATGTCTTATTATTTCAGAATTGAACCAGTTCACATTTGTGCGGAAGGCAAACCATGATGAATGATTCCTTTGACTTATGGATTTAAATGGATTGAGAGTTTTAATGGTGTTTTATACTTATTTGGATTCAATCAATATGGTAGGTTGTTTAGCCACACGTGTTAATTTCATGATCAATGTGTCAAAAAGTGTGTTTGGAGTCAAAAGAGGAGCATTGCTAAAGAGAAATGGTGGGAGGCACTCTCTTATTTTGAATTCAACAATTAATATCAATAAGAAATGAAATTCAAGATGAAGCACTCTCACATTGTTTGTTAAATTGAATGCATTCGTGTGATAGATGGTCCAAGGGCATTTTTTTCATAATGAGTATAGTCATTAAGGAAGAAGCAAAATGTAATTTGAAAGTTATTGCATGAAAAATAGTCTTCGTAACAATAAGAGGAGCCACACGTGTGATTCAATCAATATGGTAGGTTGTTTAGCCACACGTGTTAATTTCATGATCAATGTTTTCAAAAAGTGTGTTTGGAGTCAAAAGAGGAGCATTGCTAAAAGAGAAAATGGTTGGAGGCACTCTCTTATTTTGAATTCAACAATTAATATCAATAAGAAATGAAATTCAGGATCAAGCACTCCATTGTTTGTTAAATTGAATGAATTCATGTGATACATAGTCCATGGGCATTTTCTTCATAATGAGTATAGTCATTAAGGAAGAAGCAAAATGTAATTTGAAAGTTATTGCATGAAAAATAGTCTTCGTAAGAATAAGAGGAGCATAATTCACATGAGTTGATTAGAATATCTTATTATTTTAGAATTAAACCATTTAACATCTGTACGGAATGCAAACTACGATAAATGATTCCTTTGACTGACGGATTTAAATGGATTGAGAGTTTTAATGGTATTTATACTTGTTTGATTCAATCAATATGGTAGGTTGTTTAGCCACACATGTTAATTTCATGATCAATGTGTCAAAAAAAAGTGTGTTGGAGTCAAAAGAGGAGCATTGCTAAAGAGAAATGGTGGGAGGCACTCTCTTATTTTGAATTCAACAATTAATATCATATAACAAATGAAATTCAAGATGAAGCACTCCAATGTTTGTTAAATTGAATGAATTCATGTGATAGATGGTCCAAGGGCATTTTTTTCATAATTAGTATAGTCATTAAGGAAGAAGCAAAATGTAAATTTGAAAGTTATTGCATGAAAAATAGTCTTCGTAACAAATAAGAGGAGCCACACGTGTGATTCAATCAATATGGTAGGTTTATTTAGCCACACGTGTTAATTTCATGATCAATGTTTCAAAAAAAAGTGTGTTTGGAGTCGAAAGACTTAGCATTGCTAAAGAGAAATGGTTGGAATGGTGTCTCTTATTTTTGAATTCAACAATTAATATCATTAAGAAATGAAATTTCAAGATCAAGCACTCCATTGTTTGTAAAAATTGAATGAATTCATATGTGATACATAGTCCATGGGCATTTTCTTCATAATGAGTATAGTCATTAAGGAAGAAGCAAAATGTAATTTGAAGGTTATCGCATGAAAAATAGTCTTGGTAAGAATAAAAGGAGCATAATTCACATGAGTTGATTAGAATATCTTATTATTTTAGAATTAAAACCAGTTAACATTTGTACGGAATGCAAACTACGATGAATGATTCCTTTGACTGACGAATTTTTAAATGGATTGACAGTTTTAATGGTATTTATACTTGTTTGATTCAATCAATATGGTAGGTTGTTTAGCCACACGTGTTAATTTCATGATCAATGTATCAAAAAGTGTGTTTGGAGTCAAAAGAGGAGCATTGCTAAAGAGAAATGGTGGGAGGCACTCTCTTATTTTGAATTCAACAATTAATATCATTAAGAAATGAAATTCAAGATCAAGCACTCCATTGTTTGTTAAATTGAATGAATTCATGTGATAGATAGTCCAATGGGCATTTTCTTCATAATGAGTATAGTCATTAAGGAAGAAGCAAAATGTAATTTGAAAGTTATTGCATAAAAAATAGTCTTGGTAACAATAAGAGGAGCTTAAATTCACAAGAGGTGAATAGAATGTCTTATTATTTCAGAATTGAACCAGTTCACATTTGTACGGAATGCAATCCATGATGAATGACTCCTTTGACTAACGGATTTAAATGGATTTAGAGTTTTAATGGTGTTTCTACCTTTTTGATTCAATCAATATGGTAGGTTGTTTAGCCGCACGTGTTAATTTCATGATCACTGTGTCAAAAAGTGTGTTTGGAGTCAAAAGAGGAGCATTGCTAAAGAGAAATGGTGGGAGGCACTATCTTATTTTGAATTCAACAATTAATATCAATAAGAAATGAAATTCAGGATGAAGCACTCCAATGTTTGTTAAATTGAATGAATTCATGTGATAGATAGTCCATGGGCATTTTCTTCATAATGAGTATAGTCATTAAGGAAGAAGCAAAATGTAATTTGAAAGGTTATTGCATGAAAAATATTCTTGCTAAGAATAAGAGGAGCTTAATTCAAAGGAGGTGAATAGGATGTCTTATAATTTCAGAATTGAACCAGTTCACATTTGTGCGGAAGGCAAACCCATGATGAATGATTCCTTTGACTTACGGATTTAAATGGATTGAGAGTTTTAATGGTGTTTATACTTGTTGGATTCAATCAATATGGTAGGTTGTTTAGCCACACGTGTTAATTTCATGATCAATGTGTCAAAAAGTGTGTTTGGAATCAAAAGAGGAGCATTGCTAAAGAAATGGTGGTGGGAGGCACTCTCTTATTTTGAATTCAACAATTAATATCAATAAGAGAAATGAAATTCAAGATGAAGCACTCCATTGTTTGTTAAATTGAATGCATTCGTGTGATAGATGGTCCAAGGGCATTTTTTTTTCATAATGAGTATAGTCATTAAGGAAGATGCAAAATGTAATTTGAAAGTTTATTGCATGAAAAATAGTCTTCGTAACAATAAGAGGAGCCACACGTGTGATTCAATTAATATGGTAGGTTGTTTAGCCACACGTGTTAATTTCATCATCAATGTTTCAAAAAGTGTGTGTTTGGAGTCAAAAGAGGAGCATTGCTAAAGAGAAATGGTGGAGGCACTCTCTTATTTTGAATTCAACAATTAATATCAATAAGAAAATGAAATTCAGGATCAAGCACTCCATTGTTTGTTAAAATTGAATGAATTCATGTGATACATATTCCATGGGCATTTTCTTCATAATGAGTATAGTCATTAAGTAAGAAGCAAAATGTAATTTGAAAGTTATCGCATGAAAAAATAGTCTTGGTAAAATAAGAGGAGCATAATTCACATGAGTTGATTAGAATATCTTATTATTTTAGAATTAAACCAATTAACATTTGTACGGAATGCAAACCACGATGAATGATTCCTTTGACTGACGGATTTTAATGGATTGAGAGTTTTAAATGGTATTTATACCTGTGTGATTCAATCAATATGGTAGGTTGTTTAGCCACACGTGTTAATTTCATGATCAATGTTTCAAAAAAGTGTGTTTGGAGTCAAAAGAGGAGCATTGCTAAAGAGAAATGGTGGGAGGCACTCTCTTATTTTGAATTCAACAATTAATATCAATAAGAAATGAAATTCAGGATCAAGCACTCCATTGTTTGTTAAATTGAATGAATTCATGTGATACATAGTCCATGGGCATTTTCTTTATAATGAGTATAGTCACTAAGGAAGAAGCAAAATGTAATTTGAAAGTTATTGCATGAAAAAATAGTCTTGGTAAGAATAAGAGGAGCATAATTCACATGAGTTGATTAGAATATCTTATTATTTTAGAATTAAAACCAGTTAACATCTGTACGGAATGCAAACTACGATGAATGATTCCTTTGACTGACAGATTTAAATGGATTGAGAGTTTTAATGGTATTTATATACTTGTTTTGATTCAATCAATATGGTAGGGTTGTTTAGCCACACTTGTTAATTTCTTGATAAATGTATCAAAAAGTGTGTTTGGAGTCAAAAGAGGAGCATTGCTAAAGAGAAATGGTGGGAGGCACTCTCTTATTTTGAATTCAACAATTCATATGATTAAGAAATGAAATTCAAGATCAAGCACTCCATTCTTTGTTAAATTGAATGAATTCATGTGATAGATCGTCCATGGGCATTTTCTTCATAATGAGTATAGTCATTAAGGAAGAAGCAAAATGTAAATTGAAAGTTATTGCATGAAAAATATTCTTGGTAAGAATAAGAGGAGCTTAATTCATAGGAGATGAATAGGATGTCTTATTATTTCAGAATTGAACCAGTTCACATTTGTGCGTAAGGCAAACCATGATGAATGATTCCTTTGACTTACGGATGTAAATGGATTGAGAGTTTTAATGGTGTTTATACTTGTTGGATTCAATCAATATGGTAGGTTGTTTAGCCACACGTGTTAATTTCATGATCAATGTGTCAAAAAGTGTGTTTGGAGTCAAAAAGAGGAGCATTGCTAAAGAGAAATGGTGGGAGGTACCCCCTTATGTTGAATTCAACAATTAATATCAATAAGAAATGAAATTCAATATGAAGCGCTCCATTGTTTGTTAAATTGAATGCATTCATGTGATAGATGGTCCAAGGGCATTTTTTTCATAATGAGTATAGTCATTAAGGAAGAAGCAAAATGTAATTTGAAAGTTATTGCATGAAAAATAGTCTTCGTAACAATAGGAGGAGCCACACGTGTGATTCAATCAATATGGTAGGTTGTTTAGCCACACGTGTTAATTTCATCATCAATGTTTCAAAAAGTGTGTTTGGAGTCAAAAGAGGAGCATTGCTAAAGAGAAATGGTTGGAGGCACTCTCTTATTTTGAATTCAACAATTAATATCAATAAGAAATGAAATTCAGGATCAAGCACTCCATTGTTTGTTAAATTGAATGAATACATGTGATACATAGTCCATGGGCATTTTCTTCATAATGAGTATAGTCATTAAGGAAGAAGCAAAATGTAATTTGAAAGTTATTGCGTGAAAAATAGTCTTGGTAAGAATAAGAGGAGCATAATTCACATGAGTTGATTAGAATATCTTATTATTTTAGAATTAAACCAGTTAACATTTGTACAGAATGCAAACTACGATGAATGATTCCTTTGACTGACGGATTTTAATGGATTGAGAGTTTTAATGGTATTTATACTTGTTTGATTCAATCAATATGGTAGGCTGTTTAGCCACACGTGTTAATTTCATGATCAATGTATCAAAAAGTGTGTTTGGAGTCAAAAGAGGAGCATTGCTAAAGAGAAATGGTGGGAGGCACTCTCTTATTTTGAATTCAACAATTCATATCATTAAGAAATGAAATTCAAGATCATGCACTCCATTGTTTGTTAAATTGAGTGAATTCATGTGATAGATAGTCCATGGGCATTTTCTTCATAATGAGTATAGTCATTAAGGAAGAAGCAAAATGTAATTTGAAAGTTATTGCATAAAAAATAGTCTTGGTAACAATAAGAGGAGCATAATTCACATGAGTTGATTAGAATATCTTATTATTTTAGAATTAAACCAGTTAACATTTGTACAGAATGCAAACTACGATGAATGATTCCTTTGACTGACGGATTTTAATGGATTGAGAGTTTTAATGGTATTTATACTTGTTTGATTCAATCAATATGGTAGGCTGTTTAGCCACACGTGTTAATTTCATGATCAATGTATCAAAAAGTGTGTTTGGAGTCAAAAGAGGAGCATTGCTAAAGAGAAATGGTGGGAGGCACTCTCTTATTTTGAATTCAACAATTCATATCATTAAGAAATGAAATTCAAGATCATGCACTCCATTGTTTGTTAAATTGAGTGAATTCATGTGATAGATAGTCCATGGGCATTTTCTTCATAATGAGTATAGTCATTAAGGAAGAAGCAAAATGTAATTTGAAAGTTATTGCATAAAAAATAGTCTTGGTAACAATAAGAGGAGCTTAATTCACAAGAGGTGAATAGAATGTCTTATTATTTCAGAATTGAACCAGTTCACATTTGTACGGAATGCAATCCATGATGAATGACTCCTTTGACTAACGGATTTAAATGGATTTAGAGTTTTAATGGTGTTTCTCCCTTTTTGATTCAATCAATATGGTAGGTTGTTTAGCCGCACGTGTTAATTTCATGATCACTGTGTCAAAAAGTGTGTTTGGAGTCAAAAGAGGAGCATTGCTAAAGAGAAATGGTGGGAGGCACTATCTTATTTTGAATTCAACAATTAATATCAATAAGAAATGAAATTCAAGATGAAGCACTCCAATGTTTGTTAAATTGAATGAATTCATGTGATAGATAGTCCATGGGCATTTTCTTCATAATGAGTATAGTCATTAAGGAAGAAGCAAAATGTAATTTGAAGGTTATTGCATGAAAAATATTCTTGGTAAGAATAAGAGGAGCTTAATTCACAGGAGGTGAATAGGATGTCTTATTATTTCATAATTGAACCAGTTCACATTTGTGCGGAAGACAAACCATGATGAATGATTCCTTTGACTTACGGATTTAAATGGATTGAGAGTTTTAATGGTGTTTATACTTATTGGATTCAATCAATATGGTAGGTTGTTTAGCCACACGTGTTAATTTCATGATCAATGTGTCAAAAAGTGTGTTTGGAGTCAAAACAGGAGCATTGCTAAAGAGAAATGGTGGGAGGCACTCTCTTATTTTGAATTCAACAATTAATATCAATAAGAAATGAAATTCAAGATGAAGCACTCCATTATTTGTTAAATTGAATGCATTCGTGTGATAGATGGTCCAAGGGCATTTTTTTCATAATGAGAATAGTCATTAAGGAAGAAGCAAAATGTAATTTGAAAGTTATTGCATGAAAAATAGTATTCGTAACAATAAGAGGAGCCGCACGTGTGATTCAATCAATATGGTAGCTTGTTTAGCCACACGTGTTAATTTCATGATCAATGCTTCAAAAAGTGTGTTTGGAGTCAAAAGAGGAGCATTGCTGAAGAGAAATGGTTGGAGGCACTCTCTTATTTTGAATTCAACAATAAATATCAATAAGAAATGAAATTCAGGATCAAGCACTCCATTGTTTGTTATATTGAATGAATTCATGTGATACATAGTCCATGGGCATTTTCTTCATAATGAGTATAGTCATTAAGGAAGAAGCAAAATGTAATTTGAATGTTATTGCGTGAAAAATAGTCTTGGTAAGAATAAGAGGAGCATAATTCACATGAGTTGATTAGAATATCTTATTATTTTAGAATTAAACCAGTTAACATCTGTACGGAATGCAAACTACATTAAATGATTCCTTTGACTGACGGATTTAAATGGATTGAGAGTTTTAATGGTATTTATACTTGTTTGATTCAATCAATATGGTAGGTTGTTTAGCCACACGTGTTAATTTCATGATCAATGTGTCAAAAAGGGTGTTTGGAGTCAAAAGAGGAGCATTGCTAAAGAGAAATGGTGGGAGGCACTCTCTTATTTTGAATTCAACAATTAATATCTATAAGAAATGAAATTCAAGATGAAGCACTCCTATGTTTGTTAAATTGAATGAATTCATGTGATAGATGGTCCAAGGGCATTTTTTTCATACTGAGTATAGTCATTAAGGAAGAAGCAAAATGTAATTTGAAAGTTATTGCATGAAAAATAGTCTTCGTAACCATAAGAGGAGCCACACGTGTGATTTAATTAATATGGTAGGTTGTTTAGCCACACGTGTTAATTTCATCATCAATGTTTCAAAAAGTGTGTTTGGAGTCAAAAGAGTAGCATTACTGAAGAGAAATGGTGGGAGGCACTCTCTTATTTTGAATTCAACAATTAATATCATTAAGAAATGAAATTCAAGATCAAGCACTCCATTGTTTGTTAAATTGAATGAATTCATGTGATACATAGTCCATGGGCATTTTCTTCATAATGAGTATAGTCATTAAGGAAGAAGCAAAATGTAATTTGAAGGTTATATCGCATGAAAAAACAGTCTTGGTAAGAATAAAAGGAGCATATTTCACATGAGTTGATTAGAATATCTTATTATTTTAGAATTAAACCAGTTAACATTTGTACGGAATGCAAACTACGATGAATGATTCCTTTGACTGACGGTTTTTAATGGATTGAGAGTTTTAATGGTATTTATACTTGTTTGATTCAATCAATATGGTAGGCTGTTTAGCCACACGTGTTAATTTCATGATCAATGTATCAAAAAGTGTGTTTGGAGTCAAAAGAGGAGCATTGCTAAAGAGAAATGGTGGGAGGCACTCTCTTATTTTGAATTCAACAATTCATATCATTAAGAAATGAAATTCAAGATCATGCACTCCATTGTTTGTTAAATTGAGTGAATTCATGTGATAGATAGTCCATGGGCATTTTCTTCATAATGAGTATAGTCATTAAGGAAGAAGCAAAATGTAATTTGAAAGTTATTGCATAAAAAATAGTCTTGGTAACAATAAGAGGAGCTTAATTCACAAGAGGTGAATAGAATGTCTTATTATTTCAGAATTGAACCAGTTCACATTTGTACGGAATGGAATCCATGATGAATGACTCCTTTGACTAACGGACTTAAATGGATTTAGAGTTTTAATGGTGTTTCTACCTTTTTGATTCAATCAATATGGTAGGTTGTTTAGCCGCACGTGTTAATTTCATGATCACTGTGTCAAAAAGTGTGTTTGGAGTCAAAAGAGGAGCATTGCTAAAGAGAAATGGTGGGAGGCACTATCTTATTTTGAATTCAACAATTAATATCAATAAGAAATGAAATTCAAGATGAAGCACTCCAATGTTTGTTAAATTGAATGAATTCATGTGATAGATAGTCCATGGGCATTTTCTTCATAATGAGTATAGTCATTAAGGAAGAAGGAAAATGTAATTTGAAGGTTATTGCATGAAAAATATTCTTGGTAAGAATAAGAGGAGCTTAAATCACAGGAGGTGAATAGGATGTCTTATTATTTCAGAATTGAACCAGTTCACATTTGTGCGGAAGGCAAACCATGATGAATGATTCCTTTGACTTATGGATTTAAATGGATTGAGAGTTTTAATGGTGTTTATACTTATTGGATTCAATCAATATGGTATGTTGTTTAGCCACACGTGTTAATTTCATGATCAATGTGTCAAAAAGTGTGTTTGGAGTCAAAAGAGGAGCATTGCTAAAGAGAAATGGTGGGAGGCACTCTCTTATTTTGAATTCAACAATTAATATCAATAAGAAATGAAATTCAAGATGAAGCACTCCATTGTTTGTTAAATTGAATGCATTCGTGTGATAGATGGTCCAAGGGCATTTTTTTCATAATGAGTATAGTCATTAAGGAAGAAGCAAAATGTAATTTGAAAGTTATTGCATGAAAAATAGTCTTCGTAACAATAAGAGGAGCCACACGTGTGATTCAATCAATATGGTAGGTTGTTTAGCCACACGTGTTAATTTGATGATCAATGCTTCAAAAAGTGTGTTTGGAGTCAAAAGAGGAGCATTGCTAAAGAGAAATGGTTGGAGGCACTCTCTTATTTTGAATTCAACAATTCATATCATTAAGAAATGAAATTCAAGATCATGCACTCCATTGTTTGTTAAATTGAGTGAATTCATGTGATAGATAGTCCATGGGCATTTTCTTCATAATGAGTATAGTCATTAAGGAAGAAGCAAAATGTAATTTGAAAGTTATTGCATAAAAAATAGTCTTGGTAACAATAAGAGGAGCTTAATTCACAAGAGGTGAATAGAATGTCTTATTATTTCAGAATTGAACCAGTTCACATTTGTACGGAATGCAATCCATGATGAATGACTCCTTTGACTAACGGATTTAAATGGATTTAGAGTTTTAATGGTGTTTCTCCCTTTTTGATTCAATCAATATGGTAGGTTGTTTAGCCGCACGTGTTAATTTCATGATCACTGTGTCAAAAAGTGTGTTTGGAGTCAAAAGAGGAGCATTGCTAAAGAGAAATGGTGGGAGGCACTCTCTTATTTTGAATTCAACAATTAATATCTATAACAAATGAAATTCAAGATGAAGCACTCCAATGTTTGTTAAATTGAATGAATTCATGTGATAGATGGTCCAAGGGCATTTTTTTCATAATTAGTATAGTCATTAAGGAAGAAGCAAAATGTAATTTGAAAGTTATTGCATGAAAAATAGTCTTCGTAACAATAAGAGGAGCCACACGTGTGATTCAATCAATATGGTAGGTTGTTTAGCCACACGTGTTAATTTCATGATCAATGTTTCAAAAAGTGTGTTTGGAGTCGAAAGGGAAGCATTGCTAAAGAGAAATGGTTGGAGGCACTCTCTTATTTTGAATTCAACAATTAATATCATTAAGAAATGAAATTCAAGATCAAGCACTCCATTGTTTGTAAAATTGAATGAATTCATGTGATACATAGTCCATGGGCATTTTCTTCATAATGAGTATAGTCATTAAGGAAGAAGCAAAATGTAATTTGAAGGTTATCGCATGAAAAACAGTCTTGGTAAGAATAAAAGGAGCATAATTCACATGAGTTGATTAGAATATCTTATTATTTTAGAATTAAACCAGTTAACATTTGTACGGAATGCAAACTACGATGAATGATTCCTTTGACTGACGAATTTTAATGGATTGACAGTTTTAATGGTATTTATACTTGTTTGATTCAATCAATATGGTAGGCTGTTTAGCCACACGTGTTAATTTCATGATCAATGTATCAAAAAGTGTGTTTGGAGTCAAAAGAGGAGCATTGCTAAAGAGAAATGGTGGGAGGCACTCTCTTATTTTGAATTCAACAATTCATATCATTAAGAAATGAAATTCAAGATCAAGCACTCCATTGTTTGTTAAATTGAATGAATTCATGTGATAGATAGTCCATGGGCATTTTCTTCATAATGAGTATAGTCATTAAGGAAGAAGCAAAATGTAATTTGAAAGTTATTGCATAAAAAATAGTCTTGGTAACAATAAGAGGAGCTTAATTCACAAGAGGTGAATAGAATGTCTTATTATTTCAGAATTGAACCAGTTCACATTTGTACGGAATGCAATCCATGATGAATGACTCCTTTGACTAACGGATTTAAATGGATTTAGAGTTTTAATGGTGTTTCTACCTTTTTTGATTCAATCAATATGGTAGGTTGTTTAGCCGCACGTGTTAATTTTCATGATCACTGTGTCAAAAAGTGTGTTTGGAGTCAAAAGAGGAGCATTGCTAAAGAGAAATGGTGGGAGGCACTATCTTATTTTGAATTCAACAATTAATATCAATAAGAAATGAAATTCAGGATGAAGCACTCCAATGTTTGTTAAATTGAATGAATTCATGTGATAGATAGTCCATGGGCATTTTCTTCATAATGAGTATAGTCATTAAGGAAGAAGCAAAATGTAATTTGAAGGTTATTGCATGAAAAATATTCTTGCTAAGAATAAGAGGAGATTAATTCACAGGAGGTGAATAGGATGTCTTATAATTTCAGAATTGAACCAGTTCACATTTGTGCGGAAGGCAAACCATGATGAATGATTCCTTTGACTTACGGATTTAAATGGATTGAGAGTTTTAATGGTGTTTATACTTATTGGATTCTATCAATATGTTAGGTTGTTTAGCCACACGTGTTAATTTCATGATCAATGTGTCAAAAAAGTGTGTTTGGAATCAAAAGAGGAGCATTGCTAAAGAGAAATGGTGGGAGGCACTCTCTTATTTTGAATTCAACAATTAATATCAATAAGAAATGAAATTCAAGATGAAGCACTCCATTGTTTGTTAAATTGAATGCATTCGTGTGATAGATGGTCCAAGGGCATTTTTTTCATAATGAGTATAGTCATTAAGGAAGATGCAAAATGTAATTTGAAAGTTATTGCATGAAAAATAGTCTTCGTAACAATAAGAGGAGCCACACGTGTGATTCAATTAATATGGTAGGTTGTTTAGCCACACGTGTTAATTTCATCATCAATGTTTCAAAAAGTGTGTTTGGAGTCAAAAGAGGAGCATTGCTAAAGAGAAATGGTGGGAGGCACTCTCTTATTTTGAATTCAACAATTAATATCAATAAGAAATGAAATTCAGGATCAAGCACTCCATTGTTTGTTAAATTGAATGAATTCATGTGATACATATTCCATGGGCATTTTCTTCATAATGAGTATAGTCATTAAGTAAGAAGCAAAATGTAATTTGAAAGTTATCGCATGAAAAACAGTCTTGGTAAGAATAAGAGGAGCATAATTCACATGAGTTGATTAGAATATCTTATTATTTTAGAATTAAACCAATTAACATTTGTACGGAATGCAAACTACGATGAATGATTCCTTTGACTGACGGATTTTAATGGATTGAGAGTTTTAATGGTATTTATACCTGTGTGATTCAATCAATATGGTAGGTTGTTTAGCCACACGTGTTAATTTCATGATCAATGTTTCAAAAAGTGTGTTTGGAGTCAAAAGAGGAGCATTGCTAAAGAGAAATGGTGGGAGGCACTCTCTTATTTTGAATTCAACAATTAATATCAATAAGAAATGAAATTCAGGATCAAGCACTCCATTGTTTGTTAAATTGAATGAATTCATGTGATACATAGTCCATGGGCATTTTCTTTATAATGAGTATAGTCACTAAGGAAGAAGCAAAATGTAATTTGAAAGTTATTGCATGAAAAATAGTCTTGGTAAGAATAAGAGGAGCATAATTCACATGAGTTGATTAGAATATCTTATTATTTTAGAATTAAACCAGTTAACATCTGTACGGAATGCAAACTACGATGAATGATTCCTTTTACTGACAGATTTAAATGGATTGAGAGTTTTAATGGTATATATACTTGTTTGATTCAATCAATATGGTAGGGTTGTTTAGCCACACTTGTTAATTTCTTGATAAATGTATCAAAAAGTGTGTTTGGAGTCAAAAGAGGAGCATTGCTAAAGAGAAATGGTGGGAGGCACTCTCTTATTTTGAATTCAACAATTCATATGATTAAGAAATGAAATTCAAGATCAAGCACTCCATTCTTTGTTAAATTGAATGAATTCATGTGATAGATAGTCCATGGGCATTTTCTTCATAATGAGTATAGTCATTAAGGAAGAAGCAAAATGTAAATTGAAAGTTATTGCATGAAAAATAGTCTTGGTAACAATAAGAGGAGCTTAATTCACAGGAGGTGAATAGAATGTCTTATTATTTCAGAATTAAAGCAGTTCACATTTGTACGTAATGCAATCCATGATGAATGACTCCTTTGACTAACGGATTTAAATGGATTTAGAGTTTTAATGGAGTTTCTACTTTTTTGATTCAATCAATATGGTAGGTTGTTTAGCCACACGTGTTAATTTCATGATCACTGTGTCAAAAAGTGTGTTTGGACTCAAAAGAGGAGAATTGCTAAAGAGAAATGGTGGGAGGCACTCTCTTATTTTGAACTCAACAATTAATATCAATAAGAAATGAAATTCAAGATGAAGCACTCCATTGTTTGTTAAATTGAATGAATTCATGTGATAGATGGTCCAAGGGCATTTTTTTCATAATGAGTATAGTCATTAAGGAAGAAGCAAAATGTAATTTGAAAGTTATTGCATGAAAAATAGTCTTGGTAAGAATAAGAGGAGCTTAATTCACATGAGGTGAATAGAATGTCTTATTATTTCATAATTGATCCAGTTCACATTTGTACGGAATGCAAACCATGATGAATGACTCCTATGACTAACGGATTTAAATGTATTTAGAGTTGTAATGGTGTTTCTACTTTTTTGATTCAAACAATATGGTAGGTTGTTTAGCCACACGTGTTAATTTCATGATCAATGTTTCAAAAAGTGTGTTTGGAGTCAAAAAGGAGCATTGCTAAAGAGAAATGGTGGAAGGCACTCTCTTATTTTGAATTCAACAATTAATATCATTAAGAAATGAAATTCAAGATCAAGCACTCCATTGTTTGTTAAATTGAATGAATTCATGTGATAGATATTCCATGGGCATTTTCTTCATAATGAGTATAGTCATTAAGGAAGAAGCAAAATGTAATTTGAAAGTTGTTGCATGAAAAATATTCTTGGTAAGAATAAGAGGAGCTTAATTCACAAGAGGTGAACAGAATGTCTTATTATTTCAGAATTGAACCAATTCACATTTGTGCGGAATGCTAACCATGATGAATGACTACTTTGACTAACGGATTTAAATGGATTTAGAGTTTTAATGGTGTTTCTACTTTCTTGATTCAATCAATATGGTAGGTTGTTTAGCCACACGTGTTAATTTCATGATCACTGTGTCAAAAAGTGTGTTTGGAGTCAAGAGCGGAGCATCGCTAAAGAGAAATTGTGGGAGGCACTCTCTTATTTTGAATTCAACAATTAATATCAATAAGAAAAGAAATTCAAGATGAAGCACTCCATTGTTTGTTAAATTGAATGAATTTATGTGATAGATGGTCCAAGGGCATTTTTTTCATAATGATTATAGTCATTAAGGAAGAAGCAAAATGTAATTTGAATGTTATTGCATGAAAAATAGTCTTCGTAACAATAAGAGGAGCCACACGTGTGATTCAATCAATATGGTAGGTTGTTTAGCCACACGTGTTAATTTCATGATAAATGTATCAAAAAGTGTGTTTGGAGTCAAAAGAGGAGCATTGCCAAAAGAGAAATGGTGGGAGGCACTCTCTTATTTTGGATTCAACAATTCATATCATTAAGAAATGAAATTCAATATCAAGCGCTCCATTCTGTGTTAAATTGAATGAATTCATGTGATAGATAGTCCATTGGCATTTTCTTCATAATGAGTATAGTCATTAACGAAGAAGCAAAATGTAATTTGAAAGTTATTGCATGAAAAATAGTCTTGGTAACAATAAGAGGAGCTTAATTCACAGGAGGTGAATAGAATGTCTTATTATTTCAGAATTAAAGCAGTTCACATTTGTACGTAATGCAATCCATGATGAATGACTCCTTTGACTAACGGATTTAAATGGATTTAGAGTTTTAATGGAGTTTCTACTTTTTTGATTCAATCAATATGGTAGGTTGTTTTAGCCACACGTGTTAATTTCATGATCACTGTGTCAAAAAGTGTGTGTTTGGACTCAAAAGAGGAGAATTGCTAAAGAGAAATGGTGGGAGGCACTCTCTTATTTTGAACTCAAACAATTAATATCAATAAGAAATGAAATTCAAGATGAAGCACTCCATTGTTTGTTAAATTGAATGAATTCATGTGATAGATGGTCCAAGGGCATTTTTTTCATAATGAGTATAGTCATTAAGGAAGAAGCAAAATGTAATTTGAAAGTTATTGCATGAAAAATAGTCTTGGTAAGAATAAGAGGAGCTTAATTCACATGAGGTGAATAGAATGTCTTATTATTTCATAATTGATCCAGTTCACATTTGTACGGAATGCAAACCATGATGAATGACTCCTATGACTAACGGATTTAAATGTATTTAGAGTTGTAATGGTGTTTCTACTTTTTTGATTCAAACAATATGGTAGGTTGTTTAGCCACACGTGTTAATTTCATGATCAATGTTTCAAAAAGTGTGTTTGGAGTCAAAAAGGAGCATTGCTAAAGAGAAATGGTGGAAGGCACTCTCTTATTTTGAATTCAACAATTAATATCATTAAGAAATGAAATTCAAGATCAAGCACTCCATTGTTTGTTAAATTGAATGAATTCATGTGATAGATATTCCGTGGGCATTTTCTTCATAATGAGTATAGTCATTAAGGAAGAAGCAAAATGTAATTTGAAAGTTGTTGCATGAAAAATATTCTTGGTAAGAATAAGAGGAGCTTAATTCACAAGAGGTGAACAGAATGTCTTATTATTTCAGAATTGAACCAATTCACATTTGTGCGGAATGCTAACCATGATGAATGACTCCTTTGACAAACGGATTTAAATGGATTTAGAGTTTTAATGGTGTTTCTACTTTCTTGATTCAATCAATATGGTAGGTTGTTTAGCCACACGTGTTAATTTCATGATCACTGTGTCAAAAAGTGTGTTTGGAGTCAAGAGCGGAGCATCGCTAAAGAGAAATTGTGGGAGGCACTCTCTTATTTTGAATTCAACAATTAATATCAATAAGAAAAGAAATTCAAGATGAAGCACTCCATTGTTTGTTAAATTGAATGAATTTATGTGATAGATGGTCCAAGGGCATTTTTTTCATAATGATTATAGTCATTAAGGAAGAAGAAAAATGTAATTTGAATGTTACTAAATAGTCTTCGTAACAATAAGAGGAGCCACACGTGTGATTCAATCAATATGGTAGGTTGTTTAGCCACACTTGTTAATTTCAAGATCAATGTTTCAAAAAGTGTGTTTGGAGTCAAAAGAGGAGCATTGCTAACGAGAAATGGTGGGAGGCACTCTCTTATTTTGAATTCCACAATTAATATCATTAAGAAATGAAATTCAAGATCGAGCACACCATTGTTTGTTAAATTGAATGAATTCTTGTGATAGATAGTCCATGGGCATTTTCTTCATAATGAGTATAGTCATTAAGGAAGAAGCAAAATGTTATTTGAAAGTTATTGCATGAAAAAGAGTCTTGGTAACAATAAGAGGAGCTTAATTCACATGAGGTGAATAGAATATCTTATTATTTCAGAATTGAACCAGTTCACATTTGTGTGGAATGTAAACCATGATGAATGACTCCTTTGACTAACGAATTTAAATGGATTTAGAGTTTTAATGGTGTTTGTACTTTTTTGATTTAATCAATATGGTAGGTTGTTTAGCCACACGTGTTAATTTCATGATCACTGTGTCAAAAAGTGTGTTTGGAGTCAAAAGAGGAGCATTGCTAAAGAGAAATGGTGGGAGGCACTATCTTATTTTGAATTCAACAATTAATATCAATAAGAAATGAAATTCAAGATGAAGCACTCCATTGTTTGTTAAATTGAACGAATTCATGTGATAGATGGTCGAAGGGCATTTTTTTCATAATGAGTATAGTCATTAAGGAAGAAGCAAAATGTAATTTGAAAGTTATTGCATGAAAAATAGTCTTCGTAACAATAAGAGGAGCCACACGTGTGATTCAATCAATATGGTAGGTTGTTTAGCCACACGTGTTAATTTCAAAATCAATGTTTCAAAAAGTGTGTTTGGAGTCAAAAGAGGAGCATTGCTAACGAGAAATGGTGGGAGGCACTCTCTTATTTTGAACTCAACAATTAATATCATTAAGAAATGAAATTCAAGATCAAGCACTCCATTGTTTGTTAAATTGAATGAATTCTTGTGATAGATAGTCCATGGGCATTTTCTTCATAATGAGTGTAGTCATTAAGGAAGAAGCAAAATGTAATTTGAAAGTTATTGCATGAAAAATATTCTTGGTAACAATAAGAGGAGCTTAATTCACATGAGGTGAATAGAATATCTTATTATTTCATAATTGAACCAGTGCACATTTGTGCGGAATGCAAACCATGATGAATGACTCCTTTGACAAACGGATTTAAATGGATTTAGAGTTTTAATGGTATTTCTACTTTTTTGAATCAATCAATATGGTAGGTTGTTTAGCCACACGTGTTAATTTCATGATCACTGTGTCAAAAAGTGTGTTTGGAGTCAAAAGATGAGCATTGCTAAAGAGAAATGGTGGGAGGCACTATCTTATTTTGAATTCAACAATTAATATCAATAAGAAATGAAATTCAAGATGAAGCACTCCAATGTTTGTTAAATTGAATGAATTCATGTGATAGATGGTCCAAGGGCATTTTGTTCATAATGAGTATAGTCATTAAGGAAGAAGCAAAATGTAATTTGAAAGTTATTGCATGAAAAATAGTCTTCGTAACAATAAGAGGAGCCACACGTGTGATTCAATTAATATGGTAGGTTGTTTAGCCACACGTGTTAATTTCATGATCAATGTTTCAAAAAGTGTGTTTGGAGTCAAAAGAGGAGCATTGCTAAAGAGAAATGGTGGGAGGCACTCTCTTATTTTGGATTGAACAATTCATATCATTAAGAAATGAAATTCAAGATGAAGCACTCTAATCTTTGTTAAATTGAATGAATTCATGTGATAGATAGTCCATGGGCATTTTCTTCATAATGAGTACAGTCATTAAGGGATGAAGCAAAATGTAATTTGAAAGTCATTGCATAAAAAATAGTCTTGGTAACAATAAGAGGAGCTTAATTCACAGGAGGTGAATAGAATGACTTATTATTTCAGAATTCAACCAGTTCACATTTGTACGAAATGCAATCCATGATGAATGACTCCTTTGACTAACGGATTTAAATGGATTTAGAGTTTTGATGGTGTTTCTACTTTTTTTTATTCAAGCAATATGGTAGGTTGGTTAGCCACACGTTTTAATTTCATGATCACTGTGTCAAAAAGTGTGGTTAGAGTCAAAAGAGGAGCATTGCAAAAGAGAAATGGTGGGAGGCACTCTCTTACTTTTGAATTCAGCAATTAATATCAATAAGAAATGAAATTCAAGATGAAGCACTCCATTGTTTGTTAAATTGAATGAATTCATGTGATAGATGGTCCAAGGGCATTTTTTTCATAATGAGTATAGTCATTAAGGAAGAAGCAAAATGCAATTTGAAAGTTATTGCATGAAAAATAGTCTTCGTAACAATAAGAGGAGCCACACGTGTGATTCAATTAATATGGTAGGTTGTTTAGCCACACGTATTAATTTCATGATCACTGTTTCAAAAAGTGTGTTTGGAGTCAAAAGAGGAGCATTGCTAAAAGAGAAAATGGTTGGAGGGTACTCTCTTATTTTGAATTCAACAATTAATATCAATAAGAAATGAAATTTCAGGATCAAGCACTCCATTGTTTGTTAAATTGAATGAATTCATGTGATACATAGTCCATGGGCATTTTCTTCATAATGAGTATAGTCATTAATGAAGAAGCAAAATGTAATTTGAAAGTCATTGCATAAAAAATAGTCTTGGTAACAATAAGAGGAGCTTAATTCACAAGAGGTGAATAGAATGTCTTATTATTTCAGAATTGAACCAGTTCACATTTGTACGGAATGCAATCCATGATGAATGACTCCTTTGACTAACGGATTTAAATGGATTTAGAGTTTTAATGGTGTTTCTCCCTTTTTGATTCAATCAATATGGTAGGTTGTTTAGCCGCACGTGTTAATTTCATGATCACTGTGTCAAAAAGTGTGTTTGGAGTCAAAAGAGGAGCATTGCTAAAGAGAAATGGTGGGAGGCACTCTCTTATTTTGGATTGAACAATTCATATCATTAAGAAATGAAATTCAAGATGAAGCACTCTAATCTTTGTTAAATTGAATGAATTCATGTGATAGATAGTCCATGGGCATTTTCTTCATAATGAGTACAGTCATTAAGGATGAAGCAAAATGTAATTTGAAAGTCATTGCATAAAAAATAGTCTTGGTAACAATAAGAGGAGCTTAATTCACAGGAGGTGAATAGAATGACTTATTATTTCAGAATTCAACCAGTTCACATTTGTACGAAATGCAATCCATGATGAATGACTCCTTTGACTAACGGATTTAAATGGATTTAGAGTTTTGATGGTGTTTTCTACTTTTTTTATTCAAGCAATATGGTAGGTTGGTTAGCCACACGTTTTAATTTCATGATCACTGTGTGTCAAAAAGTGTGGTTAGAGTCAAAAGAGGAGCATTGCAAAAGAGAAATGGTGGGAGGCACTCTCTTACTTTGAATTCAGCAATTAATATCAATAAGAAATGAAATTCAAGATGAAGCACTCCATTGTTTGTTAAATTGAATGAATTCATGTGATAGATGGTCCAAGGGCATTTTTTTCATAATGAGTATAGTCATTAAGGAAGAAGCAAAATGCAATTTGAAAGTTATTGCATGAAAAATAGTCTTCGTAACAATAAGAGGAGCCACACGTGTGATTCAATTAATATGGTAGGTTGTTTAGCCACACGTATTAATTTCATGATCACTGTTTCAAAAAGTGTGTTTGGAGTCAAAAGAGGAGCATTGCTAAAGAGAAATGGTTGGAGGCACTCTCTTATTTTGAATTCAACAATTAATATCAATAAGAAATGAAATTCAGGATCAAGCACTCCATTGTTTGTTAAATTGAATGAATTCATGTGATACATAGTCCATGGGCATTTTCTTCATAATGAGTATAGTCATTAATGAAGAAGCAAAATGTAATTTGAAAGTCATTGCATAAAAAATAGTCTTGGTAACAATAAGAGGAGCTTAATTCACAAGAGGTGAATAGAATGTCTTATTATTTCAGAATTGAACCAGTTCACATTTGTACGGAATGCAATCCATGATGAATGACTCCTTTGACTAACGGATTTAAATGGATTTAGAGTTTTAATGGTGTTTCTCCCTTTTTGATTCAATCAATATGGTAGGTTGTTTAGCCGCACGTGTTAATTTCATGATCACTGTGTCAAAAAGTGTGTTTGGAGTCAAAAGAGGAGCATTGCTAAAGAGAAATGGTGGGAGGCACTCTCTTATTTTGGATTGAACAATTCATATCATTAAGAAATGAAATTCAAGATGAAGCACTCTAATCTTTGTTAAATTGAATGAATTCATGTGATAGATAGTCCATGGGCATTTTCTTCATAATGAGTACAGTCATTAAGGATGAAGCAAAATGTAATTTGAAAGTCATTGCATAAAAAATAGTCTTGGTAACAATAAGAGGAGCTTAATTCACAGGAGGTGAATAGAATGACTTATTATTTCAGAATTCAACCAGTTCACATTTGTACGAAATGCAATCCATGATGAATGACTCCTTTGACTAACGGATTTAAATGGATTTAGAGTTTTGATGGTGTTTCTACTTTTTTTATTCAAGCAATATGGTAGGTTGGTTAGCCACACGTTTTAATTTCATGATCACTGTGTCAAAAAGTGTGGTTAGAGTCAAAAGAGGAGCATTGCAAAAGAGAAATGGTGGGAGGCACTCTCTTACTTTGAATTCAGCAATTAATATCAATAAGAAATGAAATTCAAGATGAAGCACTCCATTGTTTGTTAAATTGAATGAATTCATGTGATAGATGGTCCAAGGGCATTTTTTTCATAATGAGTATAGTCATTAAGGAAGAAGCAAAATGTAATTTGAAAGTTATTGCATGAAAAATAGTCTTCGTAACAATAAGAGGAGCCACACGTGTGATTCAATTAATATGGTAGGTTGTTTAGCCACACGTATTAATTTCATGATCACTGTTTCAAAAAGTGTGTTTGGAGTCAAAAGAGGAGCATTGCTAAAGAGAAATGGTTGGAGGCACTCTCTTATTTTGAATTCAACAATTAATATCAATAAGAAATGAAATTCAGGATCAAGCACTCCATTGTTTGTTAAATTGAATGAATTCATGTGATACATAGTCCATGGGCATTTTCTTCATAATGAGTATAGTCATTAATGAAGAAGCAAAATGTAATTTGAAAGTTATTGCGTGAAAAATAGTTTTGGTAAGAATAAGAGGAGCATAATTCACATGAGTTGATTAGAATATCATATTATTTTAGAATTAAACCAGTTAACATCTGTACGGAATGCAAACTACGATGAATGATTCCTTTGACTGACGGATTTAAATGGATTGAGAGTTTTAATGGTATTTATACTTGTTTGATTCAATCAATATGGTAGGTTGTTTAGCCACACGTGTGAATTTCATGATCAATGTGTCAAAAAGTGTGTTTGGAGTCAAAAGAGGAGCATTGGTAAAGAGAAATGGTGGGAGGCACTCTCTTATTTTGAATTCAACAATTAATATCAATAAGAAATGAAAATCAAGATGAAGCACTCCATTGTTTGTTAAATTGAATGCATTCATGTGATACATGGTCCAAGGGCCTTTTTTTCATAATGAGTATAGTCATTAAGGAAGAAGCAAAATGTAATTTGAAAGTTATTGCATGAAAAATAGTCTTCGTAACAATAAGAGGAGCCACACGTGTGATTCAATCAATATGGTAGGTTGTTTAGCCACACGTATTAATTTCATGATCAATGTTTCAAAAAGTGTGTTTGGAGTCAAAAGAGGAGCATTGCTAAAGAGAAATGGTTGGAGGCACTCTCTTATTTTGAATTCAACAATTAATATCAATAAGAAATGAAATTCAGGATCAAGCACTCCATTGTTTGTTATATTGAATGAATTCATGTGATACATAGTCCATGGGCATTTTCTTCATAATGAGTATAGTCATTAAGGAAGAAGAA
>JBAPLH010001492.1:0-71428 GCA_037897445.1 Ceriops zippeliana | reverse complement strand
TCAAGATCAAGCCACTCCATTGTTTGTTAAAATTGAATGAATTCATGTGATAGATAGTCCATGGGCATTTTCTTCATAATGAGTATAGTCATTAAGGAAGAAGCAAAAATGTAATTTTGAAAGTTATTGCATAAAAAATAGTCTTGGTAAACAATAAGAGGAGCTTAATTCACAAGAGGTGAATAGAATGTCTTATTATTTCAGAATTGAAACCAGTTCACATTTGTACGGAATGCAATCCATGATGAATGACTCCTTTGGACTAACGGATTTAAATGGATTTAGAGTTTTAATGGTGTTTCTACCTTTTTTGATTCAATCAATATGGTAGGTTGTTTAGCCGTATGTGTTAATTTCATGATCACTGTGTCAAAAAGTGTGTTTGGAGTCAAAAGAGGAGCATTGCTAAAGAGAAATGGTGGGAGGCACTATCTTATTTTGAATTCAACAATTAATATCAATAAGAAATGAAATTCAAGATGAAGCACTCCAATGTTTGTTAAATTGAATGAATTCATGTGATAGATAGTCCATGGGCATTTTCTTCATATTGAGTATAGTCATTAAGGAAGAAGCAAAATGTAATTTGAAGGTTATTGCATGAAAAATATTCTTGCTAAGAATAAGAGGAGCTTAATTCACAGGAGGTGAATAGGATGTCTTATTATTTTAGAATTGAACCAGTTCACATTTGTGCGGAAGGCAAACCATGATGAATGATTCCTTTGACTTACGGATTTAAATGGATTGGGAGTTTTAATGGTGTTTATACTTGTTGGATTCAATCAATATGGTAGCTTGTTTAGCCACACGTGTTAATTTCATGATCAATGTGTCAAAAAGTGTGTTTGGAGTCAAAAGAGGAGCATTGCTAAAGAGAAATGGTGGGAGGCACTCTCTTATTTTGAATTCAACAATTAATATCAATAAGAAATGAAATTCAAGATGAAGCACTCCATTGTTTGTTAAATTGAATGAATTCATGTGATAGATGGTCCAAGGGAATTTTTTTCATAATGAGTATAGTCATTAAGGAAGAAGCAAAATGTAATTTGAAAGTTATTGCATGAAAAATAGTCTTCGTAACAATAAGAGGAGCCACACGTGTGATTCAATCAATATGGTAGGTTGTTTAGCCACACGTGTTAATTTCATGATCAATGTTTCAAAAAGTGTGTTTGGAGTCGAAAGGGGAGCATTGCTAAAGAGAAATGGTTGGAGGCACTCTCTTATTTTGAATTCAATAATTAATATCAATAAGAAATGAAATTCAGGATCAAGCACTCCATTGTTTGTTAAATTGAATGAATTCAAGTGATACATAGTCCATGGGCATTTTCTTCATAATGAGTATAGTCATTAAGGAAGAAGCAAAATGTAATTTGAAAGTTATTGCGTGAAAAATAGCCTTGGTAAGAATAAGAGGAGCATAATTCACATGAGTTGATTAGAATATCTTATTATTTTAGAATTAAACCAGTTAACATCTGTACGGAATGCAAACTACGATAAATGATTCCTTTGACTGACAGATTTAAATGGATTGAGAGTTTTAATGGTATTTATACTTGTTTGATTCAATCAATATGGTAGGTTGTTTAGCCACACATGTTAATTTCATGATCAATGTGTCAAAAAGTGTGTTTGGAGTCAAAAGAGGAGCATTGCTAAAGAGAAATGGTGGGAGGCACTCTCTTATTTTGAATTCAACAATTAATATCTATAAGAAATGAAATTCAAGATGAAGCACTCCAATGTTTGTTAAATTGAATGAATTCATGTGATAGATGGTCCAAGGGCATTTTTTTCATAATGAGTATAGTCAATAAGGAAGAAGCAAAATGTAATTTGAAAGTTATTGCATGAAAAATAGTCTTCGTAACAATAAGAGGAGCCACACGTGTGATTTAATTAATATGGTAGGTTGTTTAGCCACACGTGTTAATTTCATCATCAATGTTTCAAAAAGTGTGTTTGGAGTCAAAAGAGGAGCATTGCTAAAGAGAAATGGTGGGAGGCACTCTCTTATTTTGAAATCAACAATTAATATCATTAAGAAATGAAATTCAAGATCAAGCACTCCATTGTTTGTTAAATTGAATGAATTCATGTGATACATAGTCCATGGGCATTTTCTTCATAATGAGTATAGTCATTAAGGAAGAAGCAAAATGTAATTTGAAGGTTATCGCATGAAAAAATAGTCTTGGTAAGAATAAGAGGAGCATAATTCACAATGAGTTGATTAGAATATCTTATTATTTTTAGAATTAAACCAGTTTAACATTTGTACGGAATGCAAACTACGATGAATGATTCCTTTGACTGACGGATTTTAATGGATTGAGAGTTTTAATGGTATTTATACTTGTTTGATTCAATCAATATGGTAGGCTGTTTAGCCACACATGTTAATTTCATGATCAATGTATCAAAAAGTGTGTTTGGAGTCAAAAGAGGAGCATTGCTAAAGAGAAATGGTGGGAGGCACTCTCTTATTTTGAATTCAACAATTCATATCATTAAGAAATGAAATTCAAGATCAAGCACTCCATTGTTTGTTAAATTGAATAAATTCATGTGATAGATAGTCCATGGGCATTTTCTTCATAATGAGTATAGTCATTAAGGAAGAAGCAAAATGTAATTTGAAAGTTATTACATAAAAAATAGTCTTGGTAACAATAAGAGGAGCTTAATTCACAAGAGGGGAATAGAATGTCTTATTATTTCAGAATTGAACCAGTTCACATTTGTACGGAATGCAATCCATGATGAATGACTCCTTTGGCTAACGGATTTAAATGGATTTAGAGTTTTAATGGTGTTTCTACCTTTTTGATTCAATCAATATGGTAGGTTGTTTAGCCGCACGTGTTAATTTCATGATCACTGTGTCAAAAAGTGTGTTTGGAGTCAAAAGAGGAGCATTGCTAAAGAGAAATGGTGGGAGGCACTATCTTATTTTGAATTCAACAATTAATATCAATAAGAAATGAAATTCAAGATGAAGCACTTCATTGTTTGTTAAATTGAATGCATTCGTGTGATAGATGGTCCAAGGGCATTTTTTTCATAATGAGTATAGTCATTAAGGAAGAAGCAAAATGTAATTTGAAAGTTATTGCATGAAAAATAGTCTTCGTAACAATAGGAGGAGCCACACGTGTGATTCAATCAATATGGTAGGTTGTTTAGCCACACGTGTTAATTTCATTATCAATGTTTCAAAAAGTGTGTTTGGAGTCAAAAGAGGAGCATTGCTAAAGAGAAATGGTTGGAGGCACTCTCTTATTTTGAATTCAACAATTAATATCAATAAGAAATGAAATTCAGGATCAAGCACTCCATTGTTTGTTAAATTGAATGAATACATGTGATACATAGTCCATGGGCATTTTCTTCATAATGAGTATAGTCATTAAGGAAGAAGCAAAATGTAATTTGAAAGTTATTGCGTGAAAAATAGTCTTGGTAAGAATAAGAGGAGCATAATTCACATGAGTTGATTAGAATATCTTATTATTTTAGAATTAAACCAGTTAACATTTGTACGGAATGCAAACTACGATGAATGATTCCTTTGACTGACGGATTTTAATGGATTGAGAGTTTTAATGGTATTTATACTTGTTTGATTCAATCAATATGGTAGGCTGTTTAGCCACACGTGTTAATTTCATGATCAATGTATCAAAAAGTGTGTTTGGAGTCAAAAGAGGAGCATTGCTAAAGAGAAATGGTGGGAGGCACTCTCTTATTTTGAATTCAACAATTCATATCATTAAGAAATGAAATTCAAGATCAAGCACTCCATTGTTTGTTAAATTGAATGAATTCATGTGATAGATAGTCCATGGGCATTTTCTTCATAATGAGTATAGTCATTAAGGAAGAAGCAAAAATGTAATTTGAAAGTTATTGCATAAAAAAAATAGTCTTGGTAACAATAAGAGGAGCTTAATTCACAAGAGGTGAATAGAATGTCTTATTATTTCAGAATTGAACCAGTTCACATTTGTACGGAATGCAATCCATGATGAATGACTCCTTTGACTAACGGATTTAAATGGATTTAGAGTTTTAATGGTGTTTTCTCCTTTTTTGATTCAATCAATATGGTAGGTTTGTTTAGCCGCACGTGTTAATTTCATGATCACTGTGTCAAAAAGTGTGTTTGGAGTCAAAAGAGGAGCATTGCTAAAGAGAAATGGTGGGAGGCACTATCTTATTTTGAATTCAACAATTAATATCAATAAGAAATGAAATTCAAGATGAAGCACTCCAATGTTTGTTAAATTGAATGAATTCATGTGATAGATAGTCCATGGGCATTTTCTTCATAATGAGTATAGTCATTAAGGAAGAAGCAAAATGTAATTTGAAGGTTATTGCATGAAAAATATTCTTGGTAAGAATAAGAGGAGCTTAATTCACAGGAGGTGAATAGGATGTCTTATTATTTCATAATTGAACCAGTTCACATTTGTGCGGAAGACAAACCATGATGAATGATTCCTTTGACTTACGGATTTAAATGGATTGAGAGTTTTAATGGTGTTTATACTTATTGGATTCAATCAATATGGTAGGTTGTTTAGCCACACGTGTTAATTTCATGATCAATGTGTCAAAAAGTGTGTTTGGAGTCAAAACAGGAGCATTGCTAAAGAGAAATGGTGGGAGGCACTCTCTTATTTTGAATTCAACAATTAATATCAATAAGAAATGAAATTCAAGATGAAGCACTCCATTATTTGTTAAATTGAATGCATTCGTGTGATAGATGGTCCAAGGGCATTTTTTTCATAATGAGAATAGTCATTAAGGAAGAAGCAAAATGTAATTTGAAAGTTATTGCATGAAAAATAGTATTCGTAACAATAAGAGGAGCCGCACGTGTGATTCAATCAATATGGTAGCTTGTTTAGCCACACGTGTTAATTTCATGATCAATGCTTCAAAAAGTGTGTTTGGAGTCAAAAGAGGAGCATTGCTGAAGAGAAATGGTTGGAGGCACTCTCTTATTTTGAATTCAACAATAAATATCAATAAGAAATGAAATTCAGGATCAAGCACTCCATTGTTTGTTATATTGAATGAATTCATGTGATACATAGTCCATGGGCATTTTCTTCATAATGAGTATAGTCATTAAGGAAGAAGCAAAATGTAATTTGAATGTTATTGCGTGAAAAATAGTCTTGGTAAGAATAAGAGGAGCATAATTCACATGAGTTGATTAGAATATCTTATTATTTTAGAATTAAACTAGTTAACATCTGTACGGAATGCAAACTACATTAAATGATTCCTTTGACTGACGGATTTAAATGGATTGAGAGTTTTAATGGTATTTATACTTGTTTGATTCAATCAATATGGTAGGTTGTTTAGCCACACGTGTTAATTTCATGATCAATGTGTCAAAAAGTGTGTTTGGAGTCAAAAGAGGAGCATTGCTAAAGAGAAATGGTGGGAGGCACTCTCTTATTTTGAATTCAACAATTAATATCTATAAGAAATGAAATTCAAGATGAAGCACTCCTATGTTTGTTAAATTGAATGAATTCATGTGATAGATGGTCCAAGGGCATTTTTTTCATACTGAGTATAGTCATGAAGGAAGAAGCAAAATGTAATTTGAAAGTTATTGCATGAAAAATAGTCTTCGTAACAATAAGAGGAGCCACACGTGTGATTTAATTAATATGGTAGGTTGTTTAGCCACACGTGTTAATTTCATCATCAATGTTTCAAAAAGTGTGTTTGGAGTCAAAAGAGTAGCATTACTGAAGAGAAATGGTGGGAGGCACTCTCTTATTTTGAATTCAACAATTAATATCATTAAGAAATGAAATTCAAGATCAAGCACTCCATTGTTTGTTAAATTGAATGAATTCATGTGATACATAGTCCATGGGCATTTTCTTCATAATGAGTATAGTCATTAAGGAAGAAGCAAAATGTAATTTGAAGGTTATCGGCATGAAAAACAGTCTTGGTAAGAATAAAAGGAGCATATTTCACATGAGTTGATTAGAATATCTTATTATTTTAGAATTAAACCAGTTAACATTTGTACGGAATGCAAACTACGATGAATGATTCCTTTGACTGACGGTTTTTAATGGATTGAGAGTTTTAATGGTATTTATACTTGTTTGATTCAATCAATATGGTAGGCTGTTTAGCCACACGTGTTAATTTCATGATCAATGTATCAAAAAGTGTGTTTGGAGTCAAAAGAGGAGCATTGCTAAAGAGAAATGGTGGGAGGCACTCTCTTATTTTGAATTCAACAATTCATATCATTAAGAAATGAAATTCAAGATCATGCACTCCATTGTTTGTTAAATTGAATGAATTCATGTGATAGATAGTCCATGGGCATTTTCTTCATAATGAGTATAGTCATTAAGGAAGAAGCAAAATGTAATTTGAAAGTTATTGCATAAAAAATAGTCTTGGTAACAATAAGAGGAGCTTAATTCACAAGAGGTGAATAGAATGTCTTATTATTTCAGAATTGAACCAGTTCACATTTGTACGGAATGGAATCCATGATGAATGACTCCTTTGACTAACGGACTTAAATGGATTTAGAGTTTTAATGGTGTTTCTACCTTTTTGATTCAATCAATATGGTAGGTTGTTTAGCCGCACGTGTTTAATTTCATGATCACTGTGTCAAAAAAGTGTGTTTGGAGTCAAAAGAGAGGAGCATTGCTAAAGAGAAATGGTGGGAGGCACTATCTTATTTTGAATTCAACAATTAATATCAATAAGAAATGAAATTCAAGATGAAGCACTCCAATGTTTGTTAAATTGAATGAATTCATGTGATAGATAGTCCATGGGCATTTTCTTCATAATGAGTATAGTCATTAAGGAAGAAGGAAAATGTAATTTGAAGGTTATTGCATGAAAAATATTCTTGGTAAGAATAAGAGGAGCTTAAATCACAGGAGGTGAATAGGATGTCTTATTATTTCAGAATTGAACCAGTTCACATTTGTGCGGAAGGCAAACCATGATGAATGATTCCTTTGACTTATGGATTTAAATGGATTGAGAGTTTTAATGGTGTTTATACTTATTGGATTCAATCAATATGGTATGTTGTTTAGCCACACGTGTTAATTTCATGATCAATGTGTCAAAAAGTGTGTTTGGAGTCAAAAGAGGAGCATTGCTAAAGAGAAATGGTGGGAGGCACTCTCTTATTTTGAATTCAACAATTAATATCAATAAGAAATGAAATTCAAGATGAAGCACTCCATTGTTTGTTAAATTGAATGCATTCGTGTGATAGATGGTCCAAGGGCATTTTTTTCATAATGAGTATAGTCATTAAGGAAGAAGCAAAATGTAATTTGAAAGTTATTGCATGAAAAATAGTCTTCGTAACAATAAGAGGAGCCACACGTGTGATTCAATCAATATGGTAGGTTGTTTAGCCACACGTGTTAATTTGATGATCAATGCTTCAAAAAGTGTGTTTGGAGTCAAAAGAGGAGCATTGCTAAAGAGAAATGGTTGGAGGCACTCTCTTATTTTGAATTCAACAATTAATATCAATAAGAAATGAAATTCAGGATCAAGCACTCCATTGTTTGTTAAATTGAATGAATTCATGTGATACATAGTCCATGGGCATTTTCTTCATAATGAGTATAGTCATTAAGGAAGAAGCAAAATGTAATTTGAAAGTTATTGCGTGAAAAATAGTCTTCGTAAGAATAAGAGGAGCATAATTCACATGAGTTGATTAGAATATCTTATTATTTTAGAATTAAACCATTTAACATCTGTACGGAATGCAAACTACGATAAATGATTCCTTTGACTGACGGATTTAAATGGATTGAGAGTTTTAATGGTATTTATACTTGTTTGATTCAATCAATATGGTAGGTTGTTTAGCCACACATGTTAATTTCATGATCAATGTGTCAAAAAGTGTGTTTGGAGTCAAAAGAGGAGCATTGCTAAAGAGAAATGGTGGGAGGCACTCTCTTATTTTGAATTCAACAATTAATATCTATAACAAATGAAATTCAAGATGAAGCACTCCAATGTTTGTTAAATTGAATGAATTCATGTGATAGATGGTCCAAGGGCATTTTTTTCATAATTAGTATAGTCATTAAGGAAGAAGCAAAATGTAATTTGAAAGTTATTGCATGAAAAATAGTCTTCGTAACAATAAGAGGAGCCACACGTGTGATTCAATCATCAATATGGTAGGTTGTTTAGCCACACGTGTTAATTTCATGATCAATGTTTCAAAAAGTGTGTGTTTGGAGTCGAAAGGGGGAGCATTGCTAAAGAGAAATGGTTGGAGGCACTCTCTTATTTTGAATTCAACAATTAATATCATTAAGAAATGAAATTCAAGATCAAGCACTCCATTGTTTGTAAAATTGAATGAATTCATGTGATACATAGTCCATGGGCATTTTCTTCATAATGAGTATAGTCATTAAGGAAGAAGCAAAATGTAATTTGAAGGTTATCGCATGAAAAAAAAAGCAGTCTTGGTAAGAATAAAAGGAGCATAATTCACATGAGTTGATTAGAATATCTTATTATTTTAGAATTAAACCAGTTAACATTTGTACGGAATGCAAACTACGATGAATGATTCCTTTGACTGACGAATTTTAATGGATTGACAGTTTTAATGGTATTTATACTTGTTTGATTCAATCAATATGGTAGGCTGTTTAGCCACACGTGTTAATTTCATGATCAATGTATCAAAAAGTGTGTTTGGAGTCAAAAGAGGAGCATTGCTAAAGAGAAATGGTGGGAGGCACTCTCTTATTTTGAATTCAACAATTCATATCATTAAGAAATGAAATTCAAGATCATGCACTCCATTGTTTGTTAAATTGAATGAATTCATGTGATAGATAGTCCATGGGCATTTTCTTCATAATGAGTATAGTCATTAAGGAAGAAGCAAAATGTAATTTGAAAGTTATTGCATAAAAAATAGTCTTGGTAACAATAAGAGGAGCTTAATTCACAAGAGGTGAATAGAATGTCTTATTATTTTTCAGAATTGAACCAGTTCACATTTGTACGGAATGGAATCCATGATGAATGACTCCTCCTTTGACTAACGGACTTAAATGGATTTAGAGTTTTAATGGTGTTTCTACCTTTTTGATTCAATCAATATGGTAGGTTGTTTAGCCGCACGTGTTAATTTCATGATCACTGTGTCAAAAAGTGTGTTTGGAGTCAAAAGAGGAGCATTGCTAAAGAGAAATGGTGGGAGGCACTATCTTATTTTGAATTCAACAATTAATATCAATAAGAAATGAAATTCAAGATGAAGCACTCCAATGTTTGTTAAATTGAATGAATTCATGTGATAGATAGTCCATGGGCATTTTCTTCATAATGAGTATAGTCATTAAGGAAGAAGGAAAATGTAATTTGAAGGTTATTGCATGAAAAATATTCTTGGTAAGAATAAGAGGAGCTTAAATCACAGGAGGTGAATAGGATGTCTTATTATTTCAGAATTGAACCAGTTCACATTTGTGCGGAAGGCAAACCATGATGAATGATTCCTTTGACTTATGGATTTAAATGGATTGAGAGTTTTAATGGTGTTTTATACTTATTGGATTCAATCAATATGGTAGGTTGTTTAGCCACACGTGTTAATTTCATGATCAATGTGTCAAAAAGTGTGTTTGGAGTCAAAAGAGGAGCATTGCTAAAGAGAAATGGTGGGAGGCACTCTCTTATTTTGAATTCAACAATTAATATCAATAAGAAATGAAATTCAAGATGAAGCACTCCATTGTTTGTTAAATTGAATGCATTCGTGTGATAGATGGTCCAAGGGCATTTTTTTCATAATGAGTATAGTCATTAAGGAAGAAGCAAAATGTAATTTGAAAGTTATTGCATGAAAAATAGTCTTCGTAACAATAAGAGGAGCCACACGTGTGATTCAATCAATATGGTAGGTTGTTTAGCCACACGTGTTAATTTGATGATCAATGCTTCAAAAAGTGTGTTTGGAGTCAAAAGAGGAGCATTGCTAAAGAGAAATGGTTGGAGGCACTCTCTTATTTTGAATTCAACAATTAATATCAATAAGAAATGAAATTCAGGATCAAGCACTCCATTGTTTGTTAAATTGAATGAATTCATGTGATACATAGTCCATGGGCATTTTCTTCATAATGAGTATAGTCATTAAGGAAGAAGCAAAATGTAATTTGAAAGTTATTGCGTGAAAAATAGTCTTCGTAAGAATAAGAGGAGCATAATTCACATGAGTTGATTAGAATATCTTATTATTTTAGAATTAAACCAGTTAACATCTGTACGGAATGCAAACTACGATAAATGATTCCTTTGACTGACGGATTTAAATGGATTGAGAGTTTTTAATGGTATTTATACTTGTTTGATTCAATCAATATGGTAGGTTGTTTAGCCACACATGTTAATTTCATGATCAATGTGTCAAAAAGTGTGTTTGGAGTCAAAAGAGGAGCATTGCTAAAGAGAAATGGTGGGAGGCACTCTCTTATTTTGAATTCAACAATTAATATCTATAACAAATGAAATTCAAGATGAAGCACTCCAATGTTTGTTAAATTGAATGAATTCATGTGATAGATGGTCCAAGGGCATTTTTTTCATAATTAGTATAGTCATTAAGGAAGAAGCAAAATGTAATTTGAAAGTTATTGCATGAAAAATAGTCTTCGTAACAATAAGAGGAGCCACACGTGTGATTCAATCAATATGGTAGGTTGTTTAGCCACACGTGTTAATTTCATGATCAATGTTTCAAAAAGTGTGTTTGGAGTCGAAAGGGGAGCATTGCTAAAGAGAAATGGTTGGAGGCACTCTCTTATTTTGAATTCAACAATTAATATCATTAAGAAATGAAATTCAAGATCAAGCACTCCATTGTTTGTAAAATTGAATGAATTCATGTGATACATAGTCCATGGGCATTTTCTTCATAATGAGTATAGTCATTAAGGAAGAAGCAAAATGTAATTTGAAGGTTATCGCATGAAAAACAGTCTTGGTAAGAATAAAAGGAGCATAATTCACATGAGTTGATTAGAATATCTTATTATTTTAGAATTAAACCAGTTAACATTTGTACGGAATGCAAACTACGATGAATGATTCCTTTGACTGACGAATTTTAATGGATTGACAGTTTTAATGGTATTTATACTTGTTTGATTCAATCAATATGGTAGGCTGTTTAGCCACACGTGTTAATTTCATGATCAATGTATCAAAAAGTGTGTTTGGAGTCAAAAGAGGAGCATTGCTAAAGAGAAATGGTGGGAGGCACTCTCTTATTTTGAATTCAACAATTCATATCATTAAGAAATGAAATTCAAGATCAAGCACTCCATTGTTTGTTAAATTGAATGAATTCATGTGATAGATAGTCCATGGGCATTTTCTTCATAATGAGTATAGTCATTAAGGAAGAAGCAAAATGTAATTTGAAAGTTATTGCATAAAAAATAGTCTTGGTAACAATAAGAGGAGCTTAATTCACAAGAGGTGAATAGAATGTCTTATTATTTCAGAATTGAACCAGTTCACATTTGTACGGAATGCAATCCATGATGAATGACTCCTTTGACTAACGGATTTAAATGGATTTAGAGTTTTAATGGTGTTTCTACCTTTTTGATTCAATCAATATGGTAGGTTGTTTAGCCGCACGTGTTAATTTCATGATCACTGTGTCAAAAAGTGTGTTTGGAGTCAAAAGAGGAGCATTGCTAAAGAGAAATGGTGGGAGGCACTATCTTATTTTGAATTCAACAATTAATATCAATAAGAAATGAAATTCAGGATGAAGCACTCCAATGTTTGTTAAATTGAATGAATTCATGTGATAGATAGTCCATGGGCATTTTCTTCATAATGAGTATAGTCATTAAGGAAGAAGCAAAATGTAATTTGAAGGTTATTGCATGAAAAATATTCTTGCTAAGAATAAGAGGAGATTAATTCACAGGAGGTGAATAGGATGTCTTATAATTTCAGAATTGAACCAGTTCACATTTGTGCGGAAGGCAAACCATGATGAATGATTCCTTTGACTTACGGATTTAAATGGATTGAGAGTTTTAATGGTGTTTATACTTATTGGATTCTATCAATATGGTAGGTTGTTTAGCCACACGTGTTAATTTCATGATCAATGTGTCAAAAAGTGTGTTTGGAATCAAAAGAGGAGCATTGCTAAAGAGAAATGGTGGGAGGCACTCTCTTATTTTGAATTCAACAATTAATATCAATAAGAAATGAAATTCAAGATGAAGCACTCCATTGTTTGTTAAATTGAATGCATTCGTGTGATAGATGGTCCAAGGGCATTTTTTTCATAATGAGTATAGTCATTAAGGAAGATGCAAAATGTAATTTGAAAGTTATTGCATGAAAAATAGTCTTCGTAACAATAAGAGGAGCCACACGTGTGATTCAATTAATATGGTAGGTTGTTTAGCCACACGTGTTAATTTCATCATCAATGTTTCAAAAAGTGTGTTTGGAGTCAAAAGAGGAGCATTGCTAAAGAGAAATGGTGGGAGGCACTCTCTTATTTTGAATTCAACAATTAATATCAATAAGAAATGAAATTCAGGATCAAGCACTCCATTGTTTGTTAAATTGAATGAATTCATGTGATACATATTCCATGGGCATTTTCTTCATAATGAGTATAGTCATTAAGTAAGAAGCAAAATGTAATTTGAAAGTTATCGCATGAAAAACAGTCTTGGTAAGAATAAGAGGAGCATAATTCACATGAGTTGATTAGAATATCTTATTATTTTAGAATTAAACCAATTAACATTTGTACGGAATGCAAACTACGATGAATGATTCCTTTGACTGACGGATTTTAATGGATTGAGAGTTTTTAATGGTATTTTATACCCTGTGTGATTCAATCAATATGGTAGGTTGTTTAGCCACACGTGTTAATTTCATGATCAATGTTTCAAAAAGTGTGTTTGGAGTCAAAAGAGGAGCATTGCTAAAGAGAAATGGTGGGAGGCACTCTCTTATTTTGAATTCAACAATTAATATCAATAAGAAATGAAATTCAGGATCAAGCACTCCATTGTTTGTTAAATTGAATGAATTCATGTGATACATAGTCCATGGGCATTTTCTTTATAATGAGTATAGTCACTAAGGAAGAAGCAAAATGTAATTTGAAAGTTATTGCATGAAAAATAGTCTTGGTAAGAATAAGAGGAGCATAATTCACATGAGTTGATTAGAATATCTTATTATTTTAGAATTAAACCAGTTAACATCTGTACGGAATGCAAACTACGATGAATGATTCCTTTGACTGACAGATTTAAATGGATTGAGAGTTTTAATGGTATATATACTTGTTTGATTCAATCAATATGGTAGGGTTGTTTAGCCACACTTGTTAATTTCTTGATAAATGTATCAAAAAGTGTGTTTGGAGTCAAAAGAGGAGCATTGCTAAAGAGAAATGGTGGGAGGCACTCTCTTATTTTGAATTCAACAATTCATATGATTAAGAAATGAAATTCAAGATCAAACACTCCATTCTTTGTTAAATTGAATGAATTCATGTGATAGATCGTCCATGGGCATTTTCTTCATAATGAGTATAGTCATTAAGGAAGAAGCAAAATGTAAATTGAAAGTTATTGCATGAAAAATATTCTTGGTAAGAATAAGAGGAGCTTAATTCATAGGAGATGAATAGGATGTCTTATTATTTCAGAATTGAACCAGTTCACATTTGTGCGTAAGGCAAACCATGATGAATGATTCCTTTGACTTACGGATGTAAATGGATTGAGAGTTTTAATGGTGTTTATACTTGTTGGATTCAATCAATATGGTAGGTTGTTTAGCCACACGTGTTAATTTCATGATCAATGTGTCAAAAAGTGTGTTTGGAGTCAAAAGAGGAGCATTGCTAAAGAGAAATGGTGGGAGGTACCCCCTTATGTTGAATTCAACAATTAATATCAATAAGAAATGAAATTCAATATGAAGCGCTCCATTGTTTGTTAAATTGAATGCATTCATGTGATAGATGGTCCAAGGGCATTTTTTTCATAATGAGTATAGTCTTTAAGGAAGAAGCAAAATGTAATTTGAAAGTTATTGCATGAAAAATAGTCTTCGTAACAATAAGAGGAGCCACACGTGTGATTCAATCAATATGGTAGGTTGTTTAGCCAAACGTGTTAATTTCATGATCAATGTTTCAAAAAGTGTGTTTGGAGTCAAAAGAGGAGCATTGCTAAAGAGAAATGGTTGGAGGCACTCTCTTATTTTGAATTCAACAATTAATATCAATAAGAAATGAAATTCAGGATCAAGCACTCCATTGTTTGTTAAATTGAATGAAATCATGTGATACATAGTCCATGGACATTTTCTTCATAATGAGTATAGTCATTAAGGAAGAAGCAAAATGTAATTTGAAAGTTATTGCGTGAAAAATAGTCTTGGTAAGAATAAGAAGAGCATAATTCACATGAGTTGATTACAATATCTTATTATTTTAGAATTAAACCAGTTAACATCTGTACGGAATGCAAACTACGATGAATGATTCTTTTGACTGACGGATTTAAATGGATTGAGAGTTTTAATGGTATTTATACTTGTTTGATTCAATCAATATGGTAGGTTGTTTAGCCACACGTGTTAATTTCATGATCAATGTATCAAAGAGTGTGTTTGGAGTCAAAAGAGGAGCATTGCTAAAGAGAAATGGTGGGAGGCACTCTCATATTTTGAATTCAACAATTAATATCAATAAGAAATGAAATTCAAGATGAAGCACTCCAATATTTGTTAAATTGAATGAATTCATGTGATAGACAGTCCATGGACATTTTTTTCATAATGAGAATAGTCATTAAGGAAGAAGCAAAATGTAAATTGAAAGTTATTGCATGAAAAATAGTCTTGGTAACAATAAGAGGAGCTTAATTCACATGAGGTGAGTAGAATGTCTTATTATTTCAGAATTAAACTAGTTCACAATTGTACGGAATGCAAACCATGATGAATGACTCCTTTGACTAACGAATTTAAATGGATTTAGAGTTTTAATGGTGTTTTTACCTTTTTGATTCAATCAATATGGTAGGTTGTTTAGCCACACGTGTTAATTTCATGATCACTGTGTGAAAAAGTGTGTTTGGAGTCAAAAGAGGAGCATTGCTAAAGAGAAATGGTGGCAGGCACTCTCTTATTTTGAATTCAACAATTAATATCAATAAGAAATGAAATTCAAGATGAAGCACTCCAATGTTTGTTAAATTGAATGAATTCATGTGATAGATAGTCCATGGGTATTTTCTTCATAATGAGTATAGTCATTAAAGAAGAAGCAAAATGTAAATTGAAAGTTATTGCATGAAAAATAGTCTTGGTAACAATAAGAGGAGCTTAATTCACAAGAGGTGAATAGAATGTCTTATTATTTCAGAATTAAAGCAGTTCACATTTGTACGGAATGCAATCCATGATGAATCACTCCTTTGACTAACGAATTTAAATGGATTTAGTGTTTTAATGGTGTTTCTACTTTTTTGATTCAATCAATATGGTAGGTTGTTTAGCCACACCTGTTAATTTCATGATCACTGTGTCAAAAAGTGTGTCTGGAGTCAAAAGAGGAGAATTGCTAAAGAGAATTACTAAATTGAATGCATTCATGTGATAGATGGTCCAAGGGCATTTTTTTCATAATAAGTATAGTCATTAAGGAAGAAGCAAAATGTAATTTGAAAGTTATTGTATGAAAAATAGTCTTCGTAACAATAAGAGGAGCCACACGTGTGATTCAATCAATATGGTAGGTTGTTTAGCCACACGTGATAATTTCATGATCAATGTTTCAAAAATTGTGTTTGGAGTCAAAAGAGGAGCATTGCTAAAGAGAAATGGTGGGAGGCACTCTCTTAATTTGAATTCAACAATTAATATCATTAAGAAATGAAATTCAAGATCAAGCACTCCATTGTTTGTTAAATTGAATGAATTCATGTGATACATATTCCATGGGCATTTTCTTCCTAATGAGTATAGTCATTAAGGAAGAAGCAAAATGTAATTTGAAAGTTATTGCATGAAAAATAGTGTTGGTAAGAATAAGAGGAGCATAATTCACATGAGTTGATTAGAATATGTAATTATTTTAGAATTAAACCAGTTAACATTTGTACGGAATGAAAACTACGATGAATGATTCCTTTGACTGAAGGATTTAAATGGATTGAGACTTTTAATGGTATTTATACCTGTTTGATTCAATCAATATGGTAGGTTGTTTAGCCACACGTGTTAATTTCATGATCAATGTATCAAAAAGTGTGTTTGGAGTCAAAAGAGGAGCATTGCTAAAGAGAAATGGGGGGAGGCACTCTCTTATTTTGAGTTCAACAATTCATATCATTAAGAAATGAAATTCAAGATCAAGCACTCCATTCTTTGTTAAATTGAATGAATTCATGTGATAGATAGTCCATGGGCATTTTCTTCATAATGAGTATAGTCATTAAGGAAGAAGCAAAATTTAATTTGAAAGTTATTGCATGAAAAATAGTGTTGGTAAGAATAAGAGGAGCATAATTCACATGAGTTGATTAGAATATGTAATTATTTTAGAATTAAACCAGTTAACATTTGTACGGAATGAAAACTACGATGAATGATTCCTTTGACTGAAGGATTTAAATGGATTGAGACTTTTAATGGTATTTATACCTGTTTGATTCAATCAATATGGTAGGTTGTTTAGCCACACGTGTTAATTTCATGATCAATGTATCAAAAAGTGTGTTTGGAGTCAAAAGAGGAGCATTGCTAAAGAGAAATGGGGGGAGGCACTCTCTTATTTTGAGTTCAACAATTCATATCATTAAGAAATGAAATTCAAGATCAAGCACTCCATTCTTTGTTAAATTGAATGAATTCATGTGATAGATAGTCCATGGGCATTTTCTTCATAATGAGTATAGTCATTAAGGAAGAAGCAAAATGTAATTTGAAAGTTATTGCATGAAAAATAGTCTTGGTAACAATAAGAGGAGCTTAATTCACAGGAGGTGAATAGAATGTCTTATTATTTCCGAATTAAAGCAGTTCACATTTGTACAGAATGCAATCCATGATGAATGACTCCTTTGACTAACGTATTTAAATGGATTTAGAGTTTTAATGGTGTTTCTACTTTTCTGATTCAATCAATATGGTAGGTTGTTTAGCCACACGTGTTAATTTCATGATCACTATGTCAAAAAGTGTGTTTGGAGTCAAAAGAGGAGCATTGCTAAAGAGAAATGGTGGGAGGCACTCTCTTATTTTGAATTCAACAATTAATATCAATAAGAAATGAAATTCAAGATGAAGCACTCCATTGTTTATTAAATTCAATGAATTCAAGTGATAAACGGTCCAAGGGCATTTTTTTCATAATGGGTATAGTCATTAAGGAAGAAACAAAATGTAATTTGAAAGTTATTGCATGAAAAATAGTCTTCGTAACAATAAGGGGAGCCACACGTGTGATTCAATCAATATGGTAGGTTTTTAGCCAGACGTGTTAATTTTATGATCAATGTATCAAAAAGTGTGTTTGGAGTCAAAAAAGGAGCATTGCAAAAGAGAAATGGTGGGAGGCACTCTCTTATTTTGAATTCGACAATTAATATCAATAAGAAATGAAATTCAAGATGAAGCACTCCATTGTTTGTTAAATTGAATGAATTCATGTGATAGATGGTCCAAGGGCATTTTTTTCATAATGAGTATAGTCATTAAGGATGAAGCAAAATGTAATTTGAAAGTTATTGCATGAAAAATAGTCTTGGTAACAATAACAGGAGCTTAATTCACAGGAGGTGAATAGAATGTCTTATTATTTCAGAATTAAAGCAGTTCACATTTGTACGGAATGCAAACCATGATGAATGACTCCTTTGACTAACGGATTTAAATGGATTTAGAGTTTTAATGGTGTTTCTACCTTTTTGATTCAATCAATATGGTAGGTTGTTTAGCCACACGTGTTAATTTCATGATCACTGTGTCAAAAAGTGTGTTTGGAGTCAAAGGAGGAGCATTGCTAAAGAGGAATGGTGGGAGGCACTCTCTTATTTTGAATTCAACAATTAATATCAATAAGAAATGGAATTCAAGATGAAGCACTCCAATGTTTGTTAAATTGAATGAATTCATGTGATAGATAGTCCAAGGGCATTTTCTTTATAATGAGCATAGTCATTAAGGAAGAAGCAAAATGTAATTTGAAAGTTATTTCATGAAAAATAGTCTTCGTAACAATAAGAGGAGCCACACGTGTGATTCAATCAATATTGTAGGTTGTTTAGCCACACGTGTTAATTTCATGATTAATGTTTCAAAAAGTGTGTTTGGAGTCAAAAGAGGAGTATTGCTAAAGAGAAATGGTGGGAGGCACTCTCTTATTTTGAATTCAACAATTAATATCAATAAGAAATGAAATTCAAGATGAAGCACTCCATTGTTTATTAAATTGAATGAATTCAAGTGATAAACGGTCCAAGGGAATTTTTTTCATAATGGGTATAGTCATTAAGGAAGAAACAAAATGTAATTTGAAAGTTATTGCATGAAAAATAGTCTTCGTAACAATAAGGGGAGCCAGACGTGTGATTCAATCAATATGGTAGGTTTTTTAGCCAGACGTGTTAATTTTATGATCAATGTATCAAAAAGTGTGTTTGGAGTCAAAAAAGGAGCATTGCAAAAGAGAAATGGTGGGAGGCACTCTCTTATTTTGAATTCAACAATTAATATCAATAAGAAATGAAATTCAAGATGAAGCACTCCATTGTTTATTAAATTGAATGAAGTCAAGTGATAAACGGTCCAAGGGTATTTTTTTCATAATGGGTATAGTCATTAAGGAAGAAAGAAAATGTAATTTGAAAGTTATTGCATGAAAAATAGTCTTCGTAACAATAAGAGGTGCCACACGTGTGATTCAATCAATATGGTAGGTTTTTTAGCCAGACGTGTTAATTTTATGATCAATGTATCAAAAAGTGTGTTTGGAGTCAAAAAAGGAGCATTGCAAAAGAGAAATTGTGGGAGGCACTCTCTTATTTTGAATTCGACAATTAATATCAATAAGAAATGAAATTCAAGATGAAGCACTCCATTGTTTGTTAAATTGAATGAATTCATGTGATAGATGTTCCAAGGGCATTTTTTTCATAATGAGTATAGTCATTAAGGATGAAGCAAAATGTAATTTGAAAGTTATTGCATGAAAAATAGTCTTGGTAACAATAACAGGAGCTTAATTCACAAGAGGTGAATAGAATGTCTTATTATTTCAGAATTAAAGCAGTTCACATTTGTACGGAATGCAAGCCACGATGAATGACTCCTTTGACTAACGGATTTAAATGGATTTAGAGTTTTAATGGTGTTTCTACCTTTTTGATTCAATCAATATGGTAGGTTGTTTAGCCACACGTGTTAATTTCATGATCACTGTGTCAAAAAGTGTGTTTGGAGTCAAAAGAGGAGCATTGCTAAAGAGAAATGGTGGGAGGCACTCTCTTATTTTGAATTCAACAATTAATATCAATAAGAAATGGAATTCAAGATGAAGCCACTCCAATGTTTGTTAAATTGAATGAATTCATGTGATAGATAGTCCAAGGGCATTTTCTTTATAATGAGCATAGTCATTAAGGAAGAAGCAAAATGTAATTTGAAAGTTATTTCATGAAAAATAGTCTTCGTAACAATAAGAGGAGCCACACGTATGATTCAATCAATATTGTAGGTTGTTTAGCCACACGTGTTAATTTCATGATTAATGGTTCAAAAAGTGTGTTTGGAGTCAAAAGAGGAGTATTGCTAAAGAGAAATGGTGGGAGGCACTCTCTTATTTTGAATTCAACAATTAATATCAATAAGAAATGAAATTCAAGATGAAGCACTCCAATGTTTGTTAAATTGAATGAATTCATGTGATAGATGGTCTAAGGGCATTTTCTTCATAATGAGTATAGTCATTAAGGAAGAAGCAAAATGTAATTTGAAAGTTATTGCATGAAAAATATTCCTGGTAAGAATAAGAGGAGCTTAATTCACAGGAGGTGAATAGGATGTTTTTTTATTTCAGAATTAAACCAGTTGACATTTGTGCAGAATGCAAACCATGATGAATGACTCCTTTGACAAACGGATTTAAATGGATTTAGAGTTTTAATGGTGTTTCTACTTTTTTGATTCAATCAATATGGTAGGTTGTTTAGCCACACGTGTTAATTTCATGATCAATGTGTCAAAAAGTGTGTTTGGAGTCAAAAGAGGAGCATTGCTAATGAAAAATGGTGGGAGGCAGTCTCTTCTTTTGAATTCAACAATTAATATCAATAAGAAATGAAATTCAAGATGAAGCACTGCATTGTTTGTTAAATTGAATGAATTCAAGTGATAAATGGTCCAAGGGCATTTTTTTGATAATGAGTATAGTCATTAAGGAAGAAGCAAAATGTAATTTGAAAGTTATTGCATGAAAAATAGTCTTCGTAACAATAAGAGGATCCACACGTGTGATTCAATCAATATGGTAGGTTGTTTAGCCATACGTGTTAATTTTATGATCAATGTATCAAAAAGTGTGTTTGGAGTCAAAAGAGGAGCATTGCAAAAGAGAAATGGTGGGAGGCACTCTCTTATTTTGAATTCGACAATTAATATCAATAAGAAATGAAATTCAAGATGAATCACTCCATTGTTTGTTAAATAGGATGAATTCATGTGATAGATTGTCCAAGGGCATTTTTTTCATAATGAGTATAGTCATTAAGGAAGAAGCAAAATGTAATTTGAAAGTTATTGCATGAAAAATAGTCTTCGTAACAATAAGAGGTGCCACACGTGTGATTCAATCAATATTGTAGGTTGTTTAGCCACACGTGTTAATTTCTTGATCAATGTTTCAAAAAGTGTGTTTGGAGTCAAAAGAGCAGCATTGCAAAAGAGAAATGGTGGGAGGCACTCTCTTATTTTGATTTCAACAATTAATATCAATAAGAAATGAAATTCAAGATGAAGCACTCCAATGTTTGTTAAATTGAATGAATTCATGTGATAGATAGTCCATGGGCATTTTCTTCATAATGAGTATAGTCATTAAGGAAGAAGCAAAATGTAATTTGAAAGTTATTGCATGAAAAATAGTCTTCGTAACAATAAGAGGAGCCACACGTGTGATTCAATCAATATGGTAGGTTGTTTAGCCACACGTGTAAATTTCATGATCAATGTTTCAAATAGTGTGTTTGGAGTCAAAAGAGGAGTATTGCTAAAGAGAAATGGTGGGTGGCACTCTCTTATTTTGAATTCAACAATTAATATCAATAAGAAATGAAATTCAAGATGAAGCACTCCAATGTTTGTTAAATTGAATGAATTCATGTGATAGATGGTCCATGGGCATTTTCTTCATAATGAGTATAGTCATTAAGGAAGAAGCAAAATGTAATTTGAAAGTTATTGCATGAAAAATATTCCTGGTAAGAATAAGAGGAGCTTAATTCACAGGAGGTGAATACGATGTCTTTTTATTTCAGAATTGAACCAGTTCACATTTGTGCGGAATGCAAACCATGATGAATGACTCCTTTGACAAACGGATTTAAATGGATTTAGAGTATTAATGGTGTTTCTACTTTTTTGATTCAATCAATATGGTAGGTTGATTAGCCACACGTGTTAATTTCATGATCACTGTGTCAAAAAGTGTGTTTGGAGTCAAAAGAGGAGCATTGCTAATGAGAAATGGTGGGAGGCAGTCTCTTATTTTGAATTCAACAATTAATATCAATAAGAAATGAAATTGAAGATGAAGCACTGCATTGTTTGTTGAATTGAATGAATTCAAGTGATAAATGGTCCAAGGGCATTTTTTTCATAATGAGTATAGTCATTAAGGAAGAAGCAAAATGTAATTTGAAAGTTATTGCATGAAAAATAGTCTTCGTAACAATAAGAGGAGCCACACGTGTGATTCAATCAATATGGTAGGTTGTTTAGCCACACGTGTTAATTTTATGATCAATGTATCAAAAAGTGTGTTTGGAGTCAAAAGAGGAGCATTGCAAAAGAGAAATGGTGGGAGGCACCTCACATTTTGAATTCGACAATTAATATCAATAAGAAATGAAATTCAAGATGAAGCACTCCATTGTTTGTTAAATTGGATGAATTCATGTGATAGATGGTCTAAGGGCATTTTTTTCATAATGAGTATAGTCATTAAGGAAGAAGCAAAATGTAATTTGAAAGTTATTGCATGAAAAATAGTTTTCGTAACAATAAGAGGAGCCACACGTGTGATTCAATCAATATGGTAGGTTGTTTAGCCACACGTGTTAATTTTATGATCAATGTTTCAAAAAGTGTGTTTGGAGTCAAAAGAGGAGCATTGCAAAAGAGAAATGGTGGGAGGCACCTCACATTTTGAATTCGACAATTAATATCAATAAGAAATGAAATTCAAGATGAAGCACTCCATTGTTTGTTAAATTGGATGAATTCATGTGATAGATGGTCCAAGGGCATTTTTTTCATAATGAGTATAGTCATTAAGGAAGAAGCAAAATGTAATTTGAAAGTTATTGCATGAAAAATAGTCTTCGTAACAATAAGAGGAGCCACACGTGTGATTCAATCAATATTGTAGGTTGTTTAGCCACACGTGTTAATTTCTTGATCAATGTTTCAAAAAGTGTGTTTGGAGTCAAAAGAGGAGCATTGCAAAAGAGAAATGGTGGGAGGCACTCTCTTATTTTGAATTCAACAATTAATATCAATAAGAAATGAAATTCAAGATGAAGCACTCCAATGTTTGTTAAATTGAATGAATTCATGTGATAGATAGTCCATGGGCATTTTCTTCATAATGAGTATAGTCATTAAGGAAGAAGCAAAATGTAATTTGAAAGTTATTGCATGAAAAATAGTCTTCGTAACAATAAGAGGAGCCACACGTGTGATTCAATCAATATTGTAGGTTGTTTAGCCACACGTGTTAATTTCATGATCAATGTTTCAAAAAGTGTGTTTGGAGTCAAAAGAGGAGCATTGCTGAAGAGAAATGGTGGGAGGCACTCTCTTATTTTGAATTCAACAATTCATATGATTAAGAAATGAAATTCAAGATCAACCACTCCATTCTTTGTTAAATTGAATGAATTCATGTGATAGATGGTCCAAGGGCATTTTTTTCATAATGAGTATAGTCCTTAAGGAAGAAGCAAAATGTAATTTGAAAGTTATTGCATGAAAAATATTCTTGGTAAGAATAAGAGGAGCTTAATTCACAGGAGATGAATAGGATGTCTTATTATTTCAGAATTGAACCGGTTCACATTTGTGCGTAAGGCAAACCATGATGAATGATTCCTTTGACTTACAGATTTAAATGGATTGAGAGTTTTAATGGTGTTTATACTTGTTGGATTCAATCAATATGGTAGGTTGTTTAGCCACACGTGTTATTTTCATGATCAATGTGTCAAAAAGTGTGTTTGGAGTCAAAAGAGGAGCATTGCTAAAGAGAAATGGTGGGAGGTACCCTCTTATGTTGAATTCAACAATTAATATCAATAAGAAATGAAATTCAATATGAAGCACTCCATTGTTTGTTAAATTGAATGCATTCATGTGATAGATGGTCCAAAGGCATTTTTTTCATAATGAGTATAGTCCTTAAGGAAGAAGCAAAATGTAATTTGAAAGTTATTGCATGAAAAATAGTCTTGGTAAGAATAAGAAGAGCATAATGCACATGAGTTGATTACAATATCTTATTATTTTAGAATTAAACCAGTTAACATCTGTACGGAATACAAACTACGATGAATGATTCTTTTGACTGATGGATTTAAATGGATTGAGAGTTTTAATGGTATTTATACTTGTTTGATTCAATCAATATGGTAGGTTGTTTAGCCACACGTGTTAATTTCATGATCAATGTATCAAAGAGTGTGTTTGGAGTCAAAAGAGGAGCATTGCTAAAGAGAAATGGTGGGAGGCACTCTCTTATTTTGAATTCAACAATTAATATCAATAAGAAATGAAATTCAAGATGAAGCACTCCAATATTTGTTAAATTGAATGAATTCATGTGATAGATAGTCCATGGGCATTTTTTTCATAATGAGAATAGTCATTAAGGAAGAAGCAAAATGTAAATTGAAAGTTATTGCATGAAAAATAGTCTTGGTAACAATAAGAGGAGCTTAATTCACATGAGGTGAGTAGAATGTCTTATTATTTCAGAATTAAACCAGTTCACAATTGTACGGAATGCAAACCATGATGAATGACTCCTTTGACTAACGGATTTAAATCGATTTAGAGTTTGAATGGTGTTTTTACCTTTTTGATTCAATCAATATGGTAGGTTGTTTAGCCACACGTGTTAATTTCATGATCACTGTGTGAAAAAGTGTGTTTGGAGTGAAAAGAGGAGCATTGCTAAAGAGAAATGGTGGCAGGCACTCTCTTATTTTGAATTCAACAATTAATATCAATAAGAAATGAAATTCAAGATGAAGCACTCCAATGTTTGTTAAATTGAATGAATTCATGTGATAGATAGTCCATGGGTATTTTCTTCATAATGAGTATAGTCATTAAAGAAGAAGCAAAATGTAAATTGAAAGTTATTGCATGAAAAATAGTCTTGGTAACAATAAGAGGAGCTTAATTCACAAGAGGTGAATAGAATGTCTTATTATTTCAGAATTAAAGCAGTTCACATTTGTACGGAATGCAATCCATGATGAATCACTCCTTTGACTAACGAATTTAAATGGATTTAGTGTTTTAATGGTGTTTCTACTTTTTTGATTCAATCAATATGGTAGGTTGTTTAGCCACACCTGTTAATTTCATGATCACTGTGTCAAAAAGTGTGTTTGGAGTCAAAAGAGGAGAATTGCTAAAGAGAATTGCTAAATTGAATGCATTCATGTGATAGATGGTCCAAGGGCATTTTTTTCATAATGAGTATAGTCATTAAGGAAGAAGCAAAATGTAATTTGAAAGTTATTGTATGAAAAATAGTCTTCGTAACAATAAGAGGAGCCACACGTGTGATTCAATCAATATGGTAGGTTGTTTAGCCACACGTGTTAATTTCATGATCAATGTTTCAAAAATTGTGTTTGGAGTCAAAAGAGGAGCATTGCTAAAGAGAAATGGTGGGAGGCACTCTCTTATTTTGAATTCAACAATTCATATCATTAAGAAATGAAATTCAAGATCAAGCACTCCATTCTTTGTTAAATTGAATGAATTCATGTGATAGATAGTCCATGGGCATTTTCTTCATAATGAGTATAGTCATTAAGGAAGAAGCAAAATGTAATTTGAAAGTTATTGCATGAAAAATAGTCTTCGTAACAATAAGAGGAGCCACACGTGTGATTCAATCAATATGATAGGTTGTTTAGCCACACGTGTTAATTTTATGATCAATGTATCAAAAAGTGTGTTTGGAGTCAAAAGAGGAGCATTGCAAAAGAGAAATGGTGGGAGGCACCTCACATTTTGAATTCGACAATTAATATCAATAAGAAATGAAATTCAAGATGAAGCACTCCATTGTTTGTTAAATTGGATGAATTCATGTGATAGATGGTCCAAGGGCATTTTTTTCATAATGAGTATAGTCATTAAGGAAGAAGCAAAATGTAATTTGAAAGTTATTGCATGAAAAATAGTCTTCGTAACAATAAGAGGAGCCACACGTGTGATTCAATCAATATGGTAGGTTGTTTAGCCACACGTGTTAATTTCATGATCACTATGTCAAAAAGTGTGTTTGGAGTCAAAAGAGGAGCATTGCTAAAGAGAAATGGTGGCAGGCACTCTCTTATTTTGAATTCAACAATTAATATCAATAAGAAATGAAATTCAAGATGGAGCACTCCATTGTTTGTTAAATTGAATGAATTCATGTGATAGATGGTCCAAGGGCATTTTTTTCATAATGAGTATAGTCATTAAGGAAGAAGCAAAATGTAATTTGAATGTTATTGCATGAAAAATAGTCTTCGTAACAATAAGAGGAGCCACACGTGTGATTCAATCAATATGGTAGGTTGTTTAGCCACACGTGTTAATTTTATGATCAATGTTTCAAAAAGTGTGTTTGGAGTCAAAAGAGGAGCATTGCAAAAGAGAAATGGTGGGAGGCACCTCACATTTTGAATTCGACAATTAATATCAATAAGAAATGAAATTCAAGATGAAGCACTCCATTGTTTGTTAAATTGGATGAATTCATGTGATAGATGGTCCAAGGGCATTTTTTTCATAATGAGTATAGTCATTAAGGAAGAAGCAAAATGTAATTTGAAAGTTATTGCATGAAAAATAGTCTTCGTAACAATAAGAGGAGCCACACGTGTGATTCAATCAATATTGTAGGTTGTTTAGCCACACGTGTTAATTTCTTGATCAATGTTTCAAAAAGTGTGTTTGGAGTCAAAAGAGGAGCATTGCAAAAGAGAAATGGTGGGGAGGCACTCTCTTATTTTGAATTCAACAATTAATATCAATAAGAAATGAAATTCAAGATGAAGCACTCCAATGTTTGTTAAATTGAATGAATTCATGTGATAGATAGTCCATGGGCATTTTCTTCATAATGAGTATAGTCATTAAGGAAGAAGCAAAATGTAATTTGAAAGTTATTGCATGAAAAATAGTCTTCGTAACAATAAGAGGAGCCACACGTGTGATTCAATCAATATTGTAGGTTGTTTAGCCACACGTGTTAATTTCATGATCAATGTTTCAAAAAGTGTGTTTGGAGTCGAAAGAGGAGCATTGCTGAAGAGAAATGGTGGGAGGCACTCTCTTATTTTGAATTCAACAATTCATATGATTAAGAAATGAAATTCAAGATCAAGCACTCCATTCTTTGTTAAATTGAATGAATTCATGTGATAGATCGTCCATGGGCATTTTCTTCATAATGAGTATAGTCATTAAGGAAGAAGCAAAATGTAAATTGAAAGTTATTGCATGAAAAATATTCTTGGTAAGAATAAGAGGAGCTTAATTCACAGGAGATGAATAGGATGTCTTATTATTTCAGAATTGAACCGGTTCACATTTGTGCGTAAGGCAAACCATGATGAATGATTCCTTTGATTTACAGATTTAAATGGATTGAGAGTTTTAATGGTGTTTATACTTGTTGGATTCAATCAATATGGTAGGTTGTTTAGCCACACGTGTTATTTTCATGATCAATGTGTCAAAAAGTGTGTTTGGAGTCAAAAGAGGAGCATTACTAAAGAGAAATGGTGGGAGGTACCCTCTTATGTTGAATTCAACAATTAATATCAATAAGAAATGAAATTCAATATGAAGCACTCCATTGTTTGTTAAATTGAATGCATTCATGTGATAGATGGTCCAAGGGCATTTTTTTCATAATGAGTATAGTCCTTAAGGAAGAAGCAAAATGTAATTTGAAAGTTATTGCATGAAAAATAGTCTTCGTAACAATAAGAGGAGCCACACATGTGATTCAATCAATATGGTAGGTTGTTTAGCCAAACGTGTTAATTTCATGATCAATGTTTCAAAAAGTGTGTTTGGAGTCAAAAGAGGAGCATTGCTAAAGAGAAATGGTTGGAGGCACTCTCTTATTTTGAATTCAACAATTAATATCAATAAGAAATGAAATTCAGGATCAAGCACTCCATTGTTTGTTAAATTGAATGAATTCATGTGATACATAGTCCATGGACATTTTCTTCATAATGAGTATAGTCATTAAGGAAGAAGCAAAATGTAATTTGAAAGTTATTGCGTGAAAAATAGTCTTGGTAAGAATAAGAAGAGCATAATTCACATGAGTTGATTACAATATCTTATTATTTTAGAATTAAACCAGTTAACATCTGTACGGAATGCAAACTACGATGAATGATTCTTTTGACTGATGGATTTAAATGGATTGAGAGTTTTAATGGTATTTATACTTGTTTGATTCAATCAATATGGTAGGTTGTTTAGCCACACGTGTTAATTTCATGATCAATGTATCAAAGAGTGTGTTTGGAGTCAAAAGAGGAGCATTGCTAAAGAGAAATGGTGGGAGGCACTCTCTTATTTTGAATTCAACAATTAATATCAATAAGAAATGAAATTCAAGATGAAGCACTCCAATATTTGTTAAATTGAATGAATTCATGTGATAGATAGTCCATGGGCATTTTTTTCATAATGAGAATAGTCATTAAGGAAGAAGCAAAATGTAAATTGAAAGTTATTGCATGAAAAAATAGTCTTGGTAACAATAAGAGGAGCTTAATTCACATGAGGTGAGTAGAATGTCTTATTATTTCAGAATTAAACCAGTTCACAATTGTACGGAATGCAAACCATGATGAATGACTCCTTTGACTAACGGATTTAAATCGATTTAGAGTTTGAATGGTGTTTTTACCTTTTTTTGATTCAATCAATATGGTAGGTTGTTTAGCCACACGTGTTAATTTCATGATCACTATGTGAAAAAGTGTGTTTGGAGTGAAAAGAGGAGCATTGCTAAAGAGAAATGGTGGCAGGCACTCTCTTATTTTGAATTCAACAATTAATATCAATAAGAAATGAAATTCAAGATGAAGCACTCCAATGTTTGTTAAATTGAATGAATTCATGTGATAGATAGTCCATGGGTATTTTTCTTCATAATGAGTATAGTCATTAAAGAAGAAGCAAAATGTAAATTGAAAGTTATTGCATGAAAAATAGTCTTGGTAACAATAAGAGGAGCTTAATTCACAAGAGGTGAATAGAATGTCTTATTATTTCAGAATTAAAGCAGTTCACATTTGTACGGAATGCAATCCATGATGAATCACTCCTTTGACTAACGAATTTAAATGGATTTAGTGTTTTAATGGTGTTTCTACTTTTTTGATTCAATCAATATGGTAGGTTGTTTAGCCACACCTGTTAATTTCATGATCACTGTGTCAAAAAGTGTGTTTGGAGTCAAAAGAGGAGAATTGCTAAAGAGAATTGCTAAATTGAATGCATTCATGTGATAGATGGTCCAAGGGCATTTTTTTCATAATGAGTATAGTCATTAAGGAAGAAGCAAAATGTAATTTGAAAGTTATTGTATGAAAAATAGTCTTCGTAACAATAAGAGGAGCCACACGTGTGATTCAATCAATATGGTAGGTTGTTTAGCCACACGTGTTAATTTCATGATCAATGTTTCAAAAATTGTGTTTGGAGTCAAAAGAGGAGCATTGCTAAAGAGAAATGGTGGGAGGCACTCTCTTATTTTAAATTCAACAATTCATATCATTAAGAAATGAAATTCAAGATCAAGCACTCCATTCTTTGTTAAATTGAATGAATTCATGTGATAGATAGTCCATGGGCATTTTCTTCATAATGAGTATAGTCATTAAGGAAGAAGCAAAATGTAATTTGAAAGTTATTGCATGAAAAATAGTCTTCGTAACAATAAGAGGAGCTTAATTCACAGGAGGTGAATAGAATGTCTTATTATTTCAGAATTAAAGCAGTTCACATTTGTACAGAATGCATTCCATGATGAATGACTCCTTTGACTAACGTATTTAAATGGATTTAGAGTTTTAATGGTGTTTCTACTTTTCTGATTCAATCAATATGGTAGGTTGTTTAGCCACACGTGTTAATTTCATGATCACTATGTCAAAAAGTGTGTTTGGGGTCAAAAGAGGAGCATTGCTAAAGAGAAATGGTGGGAGGCACTCTCTTATTTTGAATTCAACAATTAATATCAATAAGAAATGAAATTCAAGATGAAGCACTTCATTGTTTGTTAAATTGAATGAATTCAAGTGATAAATGGTCCAAGGGCATTTTTTTCATAATGGTTATAGTCATTAAGGAAGAAGCAAAATGTAATTTGAAAGTTATTGCATGAAAAATAGTCTTCGTAACAATAAGGGGAGCCACACGTGTGATTCAATCAATATGGTAGGTTGTTTAGCCACACGTGTTAATTTTATGATCAATGTATCAAAAAGTGTGTTTGGAGTCAAAAGAGGAGCATTGCAAAAGAGAAATGGTGGGAGGCACTCTCTTATTTTGAATTCAACAATTAATATCAATAAGAAATGGAATTCAAGATGAAGCACTCCATTGTTTGTTAAATTGAATGAATTCATGTGATAGATGGTCCAAGGGCATTTTTTTTCATAATGAGTATAGTCATTAAGGAAGAAGCAAAATGTAATTTGAAAGTTATTGCATGAAAAATAGTCTTGGTAACAATAAGATGAACTTAATTCACATGAGGTGAATAGAATGTCTTATTATTTCAGAATTAAACCAGTTCACATTTGTACGGAATGCAAACCATGATGAATGACTCCTTTGACTAACGGATTTAAATGTATTTAGAGTTTTAATGGTGTTTCTACCTTTTTGATTCAATCAATATGGTAGGTTGTTTAGCCACACGTGTTAATTTCATGATCACTGTGTCAAAAAGTGTGTTTGGAGTCAAAAGAGGAGACTTGCTAAAGAGAAATGGTGGGAGGCACTCTCTTATTTTGAATTCAACAATTAATATCAATAAGAAATGAAATTCAAGATGATGCACTGCATTGTTTGTTAAATTGAATGAATTCAAGTGATAAATGGTCCAAGGGCATTTTTTTCATAATGAGTATAGTCATTAAGGAAGAAGCAAAATGTAATTTGAAAGTTATTGCATGAAAAATAGTCTTCGTAACAATAAGTGGAGCCACACGTGTGATTCAATCAATATGGTAGGTTGTTTAGCCACACGTGTTAATTTTATGATCAATGTATCAAAAAGTGTGTTTGGAGTCAAAAGAGGAGCATTGCAAAAGAGAAATGGTGGGAGGCACTCTCTTATTTTGAATTCAACAATTAATATCAATAAGAAATGGAATTCAAGATGAAGAACTCCATTGTTTGTTAAATTGAATGAATTCATGTGATAGATGGTCCAAGGGCATTTTTTTCATAATGAGTATAGTCATTAAGGAAGAAGCAAAATGTAATTTGAAAGTTATTGCATGAAAAATAGTCTTCGTAACAATAAGAGGAGCCACACGTGTGATTCAATCAATATTGTAGGTTGTTTAGCGACACGTGTTAATTTCTTGATCAATGTTTCAAAAAGTGTGTTTGGAGTCAAAAGAGGAGCATTGCTAAAGAGAAATGGTGGGAGGCACTCTCTTATTTTGAATTCAACAATTAATATCATTAAGAAATGAAATTCAAGATCAAGCACTCCGTTGTTTGTTAAATTGAATGAATTCATGTGATAGATAGTCCATGGGCATTTTCTTCATAATGAGTATAGTCACTAAGGAAGAAGCAAAATGTAATTTGAAAGTTATTGCATGAAAAATAGTCTTGGTAACAATGAGAGGAGCTTAATTCACAGGAGGTGAATAGAATGTCTTATTATTTAAGAATTAAAGCAGTTCACATTTGTACGGAATGCAATCCATGATGAATGACTCCTTTGACTAGCGGATTTAAATGGATTTAGAGTTTTAATGGTGTTTCTGCTTTTTTGATTCAATCAATATGGTAGGTTGTTTAGCCACACGTGTTAATTTCATGATCACTGTGTCAAAAAGTGTGTTTGGAGTCAGAAGAGGAGCATTGCTAAAGAGAAATGGTGGGAGGCACTCTCTTATTTTGAATTCAACAATTAATATCAATAAGAAATGAAATTCAAGATGAAGCACTCCATTGTTTGTTCAATTGAATGGATTCAAGTGATAGATGGTCCAAGGGCATTTTTTTCATAATGAGTATAGTCATTAAGGAAGAAGCAAAATGTAATTTGAAAGTTATTGCATGAAAAATAGTCTTCGTAACAATAAGAGGAGCCACACGTGTGATTCAATCAATATGGTAGGTTGTTTAGGCACACGTGTTTATTTCATGATCAATGTATCAAAAAGTGAGTTTGGAGTCAAAAGAGGAGCATTGCAAAAGAGAAATGGTGGGAGGCACTCTCTTATTTTGAATTCAACAATTAATATCAATAAGAAATGAAATTCAAGATGAAGCACTCCATTGTTTGTTAAATTGAATGAATTCATGTGATAGATGGTCCAAGGGCATTTTTTTCATAATGAGTATAGTCATTAAGGAAGAAGCAAAATGTAATTTGAAAGTTATTGCATGAAAAATAGTCTTGGTAACAATAAGAGGAACTTAATTGACATGAGGTGAATAGATTGTCTTTTTATTTCAGAATTAAACGAGTTCACATTTGTACGGAATGTGAACCATGATGAATGACTCCTTGGACTAACGGATTTAAATGGATTTAGAGTTTTAATGGTGTTTCTACCTTTTTGATTCAATCAATATGGTAGGTTGTTTAGCCACACGTGTTAATTTCATGATCACTGTGTCAAAAAGTGTGTTTGGAGTCAAAAGAGGAGCATTGCTAAAGAGAAATGGTGGCAGGCACTCTCTTATTTTGAATTCAACAATTAATATCAATAAGAAATGAAATTCAAGATGGAGCACTCCATTGTTTGTTAAATTGAATGAATTCATGTGATAGATGGTCCAAGGGCATTTTTTTCATAATGAGTATAGTCATTAAGGAAGAAGCAAAATGTAATTTGAATGTTATTGCATGAAAAATAGTCTTCGTAACAATAAGAGGAGCCACACGTGTGATTCAATCAATATGGTAGGTTGTTTAGCCACACGTGTTAATTTCATGATCACTATGTCAAAAAGTGTGTTTGGAGTCAAAAGAGGAGCATTGCTAAAGAGAAATGGTGGCAGGCACTCTCTTATTTTGAATTCAACAATTAATATCAATAAGAAATGAAATTCAAGATGGAGCACTCCATTGTTTGTTAAATTGAATGAATTCATGTGATAGATGGTCCAAGGGCATTTTTTTCATAATGAGTATAGTCATTAAGGAAGAAGCAAAATGTAATTTGAATGTTATTGCATGAAAAATAGTCTTCGTAACAATAAGAGGAGCCACACGTGTGATTCAATCAATATGGTAGGTTGTTTAGCCACACGTGTTAATTTCATGATCACTGTGTGAAAAAGTGTGTTTGGAGTCAAAAGAGGAGCATTGCAAAAGAGAAATGGTGGGAGGCACTCTCTTATTTTGAATTCAACAATTAATATCAATAAGAAATGGAATTCAAGATGAAGCACTCCATTGTTTGTTAAATTGAATGAATTCATGTGATAGATGGTCCAAGGGCATTTTTTTTCATAATGAGTATAGTCATTAAGGAAGAAGCAAAATGTAATTTGAAAGTTATTGCATGAAAAATAGTCGTGGTAACAATAAGATGAACTTAATTCACATGAGGTGAATAGAATGTCTTATTATTTCAGAATTAAAGCAGTTCACATTTGTACGGAATGCAAACCATGATGAATGACTCCTTTGACTAACGGATTTAAATGGATTTAGAGTTTTAATGGTGTTTCTACCTTTTTGATTCAATCAATATGGTAGGTTGTTTAGCCACACGTGTTAATTTCATGATCACTGTGTCAAAAAGTGTGTTTGGATTCAAAAGAGGAGACTTGCTAAAGAGAAATGGTGGGAGGCACTCTCTTATTTTGAATTCAACAATTAATATCAATAAGAAATGAAATTCAAGATGATGCACTGCATTGTTTGTTAAATTGAATGAATTCAAGTGATAAATGGTCCAAGGGCATTTTTTCCATAATGAGTATAGTCATTAAGGAAGAAGCAAAATGTAATTTGAAAGTTATTGCATGAAAAATAGTCTTCGTAACAATAAGAGGAGCCACACGTGTGATTCAATCAATATGGTAGGTTGTTTAGCCACACGTGTTAATTTCATAATCACTATGTCAAAAAGTGTGTTTGGAGTCAAAAGAGGAGCATTGCTAAAGAGAAATGGTGGCAGGCACTCTCTTATTTTGAATTCAACAATTAATATCAATAAGAAATGAAATTCAAGATGGAGCACTCCATTGTTTGTTAAATTGAATGAATTCATGTGATAGATGGTCCAAGGGCATTTTTTTCATAATGAGTATAGTCATTAAGGAAGAAGCAAAATGTAATTTGAAAGTTATTGCATGAAAAATAGTCTTCGTAACAATAAGAGGAGCCACACGTGTGATTCAATCAATATGGTAGGTTGTTTAGCCACACGTGTTAATTTCATGATCACTTTGTCAAAAAGTGTGTTTGGAGTCAAAAGAGGAGCATTGCTAAAGAGAAATGGTGGCAGGCACTCTCTTATTTTGAATTCAACAATTAATATCAATAAGAAATGAAATTCAAGATGGAGCACTCCATTGTTTGTTAAATTGAATGAATTCATGTGATAGATGGTCCAAGGGCATTTTTTTCATAATGAGTATAGTCATTAAGGAAGAAGCAAAATGTAATTTGAATGTTATTGCATGAAAAATAGTCTTCGTAACAATTTGAGGAGCCACACGTGTGATTCAATCAATATGGTAGGTTGTTTAGCCACACGTGTTAATTTCATGATCACTATGTCAAAAAGTGTGTTTGGAGTCAAAAGAGGAGCATTGCTAAAGAGAAATGGTGGCAGGCACTCTCTTATTTTGAATTCAACAATTAATATCAATAAGAAATGAAATTCAAGATGGAGCACTCCATTGTTTGTTAAATTGAATGAATTCATGTGATAGATGGTCCAAGGGCATTTTTTTCATAATGAGTATAGTCATTAAGGAAGAAGCAAAATGTAATTTGAATGTTATTGCATGAAAAATAGTCTTCGTAACAATAAGAGGAGCCACACGTGTGATTCAATCAATATGGTAGGTTGTTTAGCCACACGTGTTAATTTCATGATCACTGTGTCAAAAAGTGTGTTTGGAGTCAAAAGAGGAGCATTGCAAAAGAGAAATGGTGGGAGGCACTCTCTTATTTTGAATTCAACAATTAATATCAATAAGAAATGAAATTCAAGATGAAGCACTCCATTGTCTGTTCAATTGAATGGATTCAAGTGATAGATGGTCCAAGGGCATTTTTTTCATAATGAGTATAGTCATTAAGGAAGAAGCAAAATGTAATTTGAAAGTTATTGCATGAAAAATAGTCTTGGTAACAATAAGATGAACTTAATTCACATGAGGTGAATAGAATGTCTTATTATTTCAGAATTAAAGCAGTTCACATTTGTACGGAATGCAAACCATGATGAATGACTCCTTTGACTAACGGATTTAAATGGATTTAGTGTTTTAATGGTGTTTCTACCTTTTTGATTCAATCAATATGGTAGGTTGTTTAGCCACACGTGTTAATTTTATGATCAATGTATCAAAAAGTGTGTTTGGAGTCGAAAGAGGAGCATTGCAAAAGAGAAATGGTGGGAGGCACTCTCTTATTTTGAATTCAACAATTAATATCAATAAGAAATGGAATTCAAGATGAAGCACTCCATTGTTTGTTAAATTGAATGAATTCATGTGATAGATGGTCGAAGGGCATTTTTTTCATAATGAGTATAGTCATTAAGGAAGAAGCAAAATGTAATTTGAAAGTTATTGCATGAAAAATAGTCTTCGTAACAATAAGAGGAGCCACACGTGTGATTCAATCAATATTGTAGGTTGTTTAGCGACACGTGTTAATTTCTTGATCAATGTTTCAAAAAGTGTGTTTGGAGTCAAAAGAGGAGCATTGCTAAAGAGAAATGGTGGGAGGCACTCTCTTATTTTGAATTCAACAATTAATATCATTAAGAAATGAAATTCAAGATCAAGCACTCCGTTGTTTGTTAAATTGAATGAATTCATGTGATAGATAGTCCATGGGCATTTTCTTCATAATGAGTATAGTCATTAAGGAAGAAGCAAAATGTAATTTGAAAGTTATTGCATGAAAAATAGTCTTGGTAACAATGAGAGGAGCTTAATTCACAGGAGGTGAATAGAATGTCTTATTATTTAAGAATTAAAGCAGTTCACATTTGTACGGAATGCAATCCATGATGAATGACTCCTTTGACTAACGGATTTAAATGGATTTAGAGTTTTAATGGTGTTTCTACTTTTTTGATTCAATCAATATGGTAGGTTGTTTAGCCACACGTGTTAATTTCATCATCACTGTGTCAAAAAGTGTGTTTGGAGTCAGAAGAGGAGCATTGCTAAATAGAAATGGTGGGAGGCACTCTCTTATTTTGAATTCAACAATTAATATCAATAAGAAATGAAATTCAAGATGAAGCACTCCATTGTTTGTTCAATTGAATGGATTCAAGTGATAGATGGTCCAAGGGCATTTTTTTCATAATGAGTATAGTCATTAAGGAAGAAGCAAAATGTAATTTAAAAGTTATTGCATGAAAAATAGTCTTCGTAACAATAAGAGGAGCCACACGTGTGATTCAATCAATATGGTAGGTTGTTTAGGCACACGTGTTTATTTCATGATCAATGTATCAAAAAGTGAGTTTGGAGTCTAAAGAGGAGCATTGCAAAAGAGAAATGGTGGGAGGCACTCTCTTATTTTGAATTCAACAATTAATATCAATAAGAAATGAAATTCAAGATGAAGCACTCCATTGTTTGTTAAATTGAATGAATTCATGTGATAGATGGTCTAAGGGCATCTTTTTCATAATGAGTATAGTCATTAAGGAAGAAGCAAAATGTAATTTGAAAGTTATTGCATGAAAAATAGTCTTGGTAACAATAAGAGGAACTTAATTCACATGAGGTGAATAGAATGTCTTATTATTTCAGAATTGAACGAGTTCACATTTGTACGGAATGCGAACCATGATGAATGACTCCTTTGACTAACGGATTTAAATGGATTTAGAGTTTTAATGGTGTTTCTACCTTTTTGATTCAATCAATATGGTAGGTTGTTTAGCCACACGTGTTAATTTCATGATCACTGTGTGAAAAAGTGTGTTTGGAGTCAAAAGAGGAGCATTGCTAAAGAGAAATGGTGGCAGGCACTCTCTTATTTTGAATTCAACAATTAATATCAATAAGAAATGAAATTCAAGATGGAGCACTCCATTGTTTGTTAAATTGAATGAATTGATGTGATAGATGGTCCAAGGGCATTTTTTTCTTAATGAGTATAGTCATTAAGGAAGAAGCAAAATGTAATTTGAAAGTTATTGCATGAAAAATAGTCTTCGTAACAATAAGAGGAGCCACACATGTGATTCAATCAATATGGTAGGTTGTTTAGCTACACGTGTTAATTTCATGATCACTGTGTCAAAAAGAGTGTTTGGAGTCAGAAGAGGAGCATTGCTAAAGAGAAATGGTGGGAGGCACTCTCTTATTTTGACTTCAACAATTAATATCAATAAGAAATGAAATTCAAGATGAAGCACTCCATTGTTTGTTCAATTGAATGGATTCAAGTGATAGATGGTCCAAGGGCATTTTTTTCATAATGAGTATAGTCATTAAGGAAGAAGCAAAATGTAATTTGAAAGTTATTGCATGAAAAATAGTCTTCGTAACAATAAGAGGAGCCACACGTGTGATTCAATTAATATGGTAGGTTGTTTAGGCACACGTGTTTATTTCATGATCAATGTATCAATAAGTGAGTTTGGAGTCAAAAGAGGAGCATTGCAAAAGAGAAATGGTGGGACGCACTCTCTTATTTTGAATTCAACAATTAATATCAATAAGAAATGAAATTCAAGATGAAGCACTCCATTGTTTGTTAAAGTGAATGAATTCATGTGATAGATGGTCCAAGGGCATTTTTTTCATAATGAGTATAGTCATTAAGGAAGAAGCAAAATGTAATTTGAAAGTTATTGCATGAAAAATAGTCTTGGTAACAATAAGAGGAACTTAATTCACATGAGGTGAATAGAATGTCTTATTATTTCAGAATTAAACCAGTTCACATTTGTACGGAATGCGAACCATGATGAATGACTCCTTTGACTAACGGATTTAAATGGATTTAGTGTTTTAATGGTGTTTCTACCTTTTTGATTCAATCAATATGGTAGGTTGTTTAGCCACACGTGTTAATTTCATGATCACTGTGTGAAAAAGTGTGTTTGGAGTCAAAGGAGGGGCATTGCTGAAGAGAAATGATGGCAGGCACTCTCTTATTTTGAATTCAACAATTAATATCAATAAGAAATGAAATTCAAGATGCAGCACTCCATTGTTTGTTAAATTGAATGAATTCATGTGATAGATAGTCCAAGGGCATTTTTTTCATAATGAGTATAGTCATTAAGGAAGAAGCAAAATGTAATTTGAAAGTTATTGCATGAAAAATAGTCTTCGTAACAATAAGAGGAACTTAATTCACATGAGGTGAATAGAATGTCTTATTATTTCAGAATTAAACCAGTTCACATTTGTACGGAATGCGAACCATGATGAATGACTCCTCCTTTGACTAACAAATTTAAATAGATTTAGAGTTTTAAATGGTGTTTCTACTACTTTTTGATTCAATCAATATGGTAGGTTGTTTAGCCACACATGTTAATTTCATGATCACTGTGTGAAAAAGTGTGTTTTTTGGAGTCAAAAGAGGAGCATTGCTAAAGAGAAATGGTGGCAGGCACTCTCTTATTTTGAATTCAACAATTAATATCAATAAGAAATGAAATTCAAGATGGAGCACTCCATTGTTTGTTAAATTGAATGAATTGATGTGATAGATGGTCCAATGGCATTTTTTTCATAATGAGTATATTCATTAAGGAAGAAGCAAAATGTAATTTGAAAGTTATTGCATGAAAAATAGTCTTCGTAACAATAAGAGGAGCCACACGTGTGATTCAATCAATATGGTAGGTTGTTTAGCCACACGTGTTAATTTTATGATCAATGTATCAAAAAGTGTGTTTGGAGTCAAAAGAGGAGCATTGCAAAAGAGAAATGGTGGGAGGCACTCTCATATTTTGAATTCAACAATTAATATCAATAAGAAATGGAATTCAAGATGAAGCACTCCATTGTTTGTTAAATTGAATGAATTCATGTGATAGATGGTCCAAGGGCATTTTTTTCATAATGAGTATAGCCATTAAGGTAGAAGCAAAATGTAATTTGAAAGTTATTGCATGAAAAATAGTCTTGGTAACAATAAGAGGAGCCACACGTGTGATTCAATCAATATGGTAGGTTGTTTAGCCACACGTGTTAATTTTATGATCAATGTATCAAAAAGTGTGTTTGGAGTCAAAAGAGGAGCATTGCAAAAGAGAAATGGTGGGAGGCACTCTCATATTTTGAATTCAACAATTAATATCAATAGGAAATGGAATTCAAGATGAAGCACTCCATTGTTTGTAAAATTGAATGAATTCATGTGATAGATGGTCCAAGGGCATTTTTTTCATAATGAGTATAGTCATTAAGGTAGAAGCAAAATGTAATTTGAAAGTTATTGCATGAAAAATAGTCTTGGTAACAATAAGATGAACTTAATTCACATGAGGTGAATAGAATGTCTTATTATTTCAGAATTAAACTAGTTCACATTTGTACGGAATGCAAACCATGATGAATGACTCCTTTGACTAACGGATTTAAATGGATTTAGAGTTTTAATGGTGTTTCTACCTTTTTGATTCAATCAATATGGTAGGTTGTTTAGCCACACGTGTTAATTTCATGATCACTGTGTCAAAAAGTATTTTTCGAGTCAAAAGAGGAGCATTGCTAAAGAGAAATGGTGGGAGGCACTATCTTATTTTGAATTCAACAATTAATATCAATAAAAAATCAAATTCAAGATGAAGCACTCCAATGTTTGTTAAATTGAATGAATTCATGTGATAGATAGTCCATGGGCATTTTCTTCATAATGAGTATAGTCATTAAGGAAGAAGCAAAATGTAATTTGAAAGTTATTGCATGAAAAATAGTATTCGTAAGAATAAGAGGAGCTTAATTCACAGGAGGTGAATAGGATGTCGTACTATTTCAGAATTGAACCAGTTCACATTTGTGCGGAAGGCAAACCATGATGAATGACTCCTTTGACTAACGGATTTAAATGGATTTAGAGTTTTAATGGTGTTTCTACTTTTTTGATTCAATTAATATGGTAGGTTGTTTTTAGCCACACGTGTTAATTTCATGATCACTGTGTGAAAAAAGTGTGTTTGGAGTCAAAAGAGGAGAATTGCTAAAGAGAAATGGTGGGAGGCACTCTCTTATTTTGAATTCAACAATTAAATATCAATAAGAAATGAAATTCAAGATGATGCACTGCATTGTTTGCTAAATTGAATGAATTCAAGTGATAAATGGTCCAAGGGCATTTTTTTCATAATGAGTATAGTCATTAAGGAAGAAGCAAAATGTAATTTGGAAGTTATTGCATGAAAAATAGTCTTCGTAACAATCATCAGTGGAGCCACACGTGTGATTCAATCAATATGGTAGGTTGTTTAGCCACACGTGTTAATTTGATGATCAATGTATCAAAAAGTGTGTTTGGAGTCAAAAGAGGAGCATTGCAAAAGAGAAATGGTGGGAGGCACTCTCTTATTTTGAATTCAACAATTAATATCAATAAGAAATGGAATTCAAGATGAAGCACTCCATTGTTTGTTAAAATGAATGAATTCATGTGATAGATGGTCCAAGGGCATTTTTTTCATAATGAGTATAGTCATTAAGGAAGAAGCAAAAATGTAATTTGAAAGTTATTGCATGAAAAATAGTCTTCGTAACAATAAGAGGAGCCACACGTGTGATTCAATCAATATTGTAGGTTGTTTAGCGACATGTGTTAATTTCTTGATCAATGTTTCAAAAAGTGTGTTTGGAGACAAAAGAGGAGCATTGCTAAAGAGAAATGGTGGGAGGCACTCTCTTATTTTGAATTCAACAATTAATATCATTAAGAAATGAAATTCAAGATCAAGCACTCCGTTGTTTGTTAAATTGAATGAATTCATGTGATAGATAGTCCATGGGCATTTTCTTCATAATGAGTATAGTCATTAAGGAAGAAGCAAAATGTAATTTGAAAGTTATTGCATGAAAAATAGTCTTCGTAACAATAAGTGGAGCCACGCATGTGATTCAATCAATATGGTAGGTTGTTTAGCCACACGTGTTAATTTTATGATCAATGTATCAAAAAGTGTGTTTGAAAAGAGGAGCATTGCAAAAGAGAAATGGTGGGAGGCACTCTCTTATTTTGAATTCAACAATTAATATCAATAAGAAATGGAAATTTAAGATGAAGCACTCCGTTGTTTGTTAAATTGAATGATTTCATGTGATAGATTGTCCAAGGGCATTTTTTTCATAATGAGTATAGTCATTAAGGACGAAGCAAAATGTAATTTGAAAGTTATTGCATCAAAAATATTCTTGGTAAGAATAAGAGGAGCTTAATTCACAGGAGGTGAATAGGATGTCGTACTATTTCAGAATTGAACCAGTTCACATTTGTGCGGAAGGCAAACCATGATAAATGACTCCTTTGACTAACGGATTTAAATGGATTTAGAGTTTTAATGGTGTTTCTACCTTTTTGATTCAATCAATATGGTAGGTTTTTTTAGCCACACGTGTTAATTTCATGATCACTGTGTCAAAAAGTGTGTTTCGAGTCAAAAGAGGAGCATTGCTAAAGAGAAATGGTGGGAGGCACTATCTTATTTTGAATTCAACAATTAATATCAATAAGAAATCAAATTCAAGATGGAGCACTCCATTGTTTGTTAAATTGAATGAATTCATGTGATAGATGGTCCAAGGGCATTTTTTTCATAATGAGTATAGTCATTAAGGAAGAAGCAAAATGTAATTTGAAAGTTATTGCATGAAAAATAGTCTTCGTAACAATAAGAGGAGCCACACGTGTGATTCAATCAATATGGTAGGTTGTTTAGGCACACGTGTTAATTTCATGATCACTGTGTCAAAAAGAGTGTTTGGAGTCAGAAGAGGAGCATTGCTAAAGAGAAATGGTGGGAGGCACTCTCTTATTTTGACTTCAACAATTAATATCAATAAGAAATGAAATTCAAGATGAAGCACTCCATTGTTTGTTCAATTGAATGGATTCAAGTGATAGATGGTCCAAGGGCATTTTTTTCATAATGAGTATAGTCATTAAGGAAGAAGCAAAATGTAATTTGAAAGTTATTGCATGAAAAATAGTCTTCGTAACAATAAGAGGAGCCACACGTGTGATTCAATTAATATGGTAGGTTGTTTAGGCACACGTGTTTATTTCATGATCAATGTATCAATAAGTGAGTTTGGAGTCAAAAGAGGAGCATTGCAAAAGAGAAATGGTGGGACGCACTCTCTTATTTTGAATTCAACAATTAATATCAATAAGAAATGAAATTCAAGATGAAGCACTCCATTGTTTGTTAAAGTGAATGAATTCATGTGATAGATGGTCCAAGGGCATTTTTTTCATAATGAGTATAGTCATTAAGGAAGAAGCAAAATGTAATTTGAAAGTTATTGCATGAAAAATAGTCTTGGTAACAATAAGAGGAACTTAATTCACATGAGGTGAATAGAATGTCTTATTATTTCAGAATTAAACCAGTTCACATTTGTACGGAATGCGAACCATGATGAATGACTCCTTTGACTAACGGATTTAAATGGATTTAGTGTTTTAATGGTGTTTCTACCTTTTTGATTCAATCAATATGGTAGGTTGTTTAGCCACACGTGTTAATTTCATGATCACTGTGTGAAAAAGTGTGTTTGGAGTCAAAGGAGGGGCATTGCTGAAGAGAAATGATGGCAGGCACTCTCTTATTTTGAATTCAACAATTAATATCAATAAGAAATGAAATTCAAGATGCAGCACTCCATTGTTTGTTAAATTGAATGAATTCATGTGATAGATAGTCCAAGGGCATTTTTTTCATAATGAGTATAGTCATTAAGGAAGAAGCAAAATGTAATTTGAAAGTTATTGCATGAAAAATAGTCTTCGTAACAATAAGAGGAACTTAATTCACATGAGGTGAATAGAATGTCTTATTATTTCAGAATTAAACCAGTTCACATTTGTACGGAATGCGAACCATGATGAATGACTCCTTTGACTAACAAATTTAAATAGATTTAGAGTTTTAATGGTGTTTCTACCTTTTTGATTCAATCAATATGGTAGGTTGTTTAGCCACACATGTTAATTTCATGATCACTGTGTGAAAAAGTGTGTTTGGAGTCAAAAGAGGAGCATTGCTAAAGAGAAATGGTGGCAGGCACTCTCTTATTTTGAATTCAACAATTAATATCAATAAGAAATGAAATTCAAGATGGAGCACTCCATTGTTTGTTAAATTGAATGAATTGATGTGATAGATGGTCCAATGGCATTTTTTTCATAATGAGTATATTCATTAAGGAAGAAGCAAAATGTAATTTGAAAGTTATTGCATGAAAAATAGTCTTCGTAACAATAAGAGGAGCCACACGTGTGATTCAATCAATATGGTAGGTTGTTTAGCCACACGTGTTAATTTTATGATCAATGTATCAAAAAGTGTGTTTGGAGTCAAAAGAGGAGCATTGCAAAAGAGAAATGGTGGGAGGCACTCTCATATTTTGAATTCAACAATTAATATCAATAAGAAATGGAATTCAAGATGAAGCACTCCATTGTTTGTTAAATTGAATGAATTCATGTGATAGATGGTCCAAGGGCATTTTTTTCATAATGAGTATAGCCATTAAGGTAGAAGCAAAATGTAATTTGAAAGTTATTGCATGAAAAATAGTCTTCGTAACAATAAGAGGAGCCACACGTGTGATTCAATCAATATGGTAGGTTGTTTAGCCACACGTGTTAATTTTATGATCAATGTATCAAAAAGTGTGTTTGGAGTCAAAAGAGGAGCATTGCAAAAGAGAAATGGTGGGAGGCACTCTCATATTTTGAATTCAACAAATTAATATCAATAGGAAATGGAATTCAAGATGAAGCACTCCATTGTTTGTAAAATTGAATGAATTCATGTGATAGATGGTCCAAGGGCATTTTTTTCATAATGAGTATAGTCATTAAGGTAGAAGCAAAATGTAATTTGAAAGTTATTGCATGAAAAATAGTCTTGGTAACAATAAGATGAACTTAATTCACATGAGGTGAATAGAATGTCTTATTATTTCAGAATTAAACTAGTTCACATTTGTACGGAATGCAAACCATGATGAATGACTCCTTTGACTAACGGATTTAAATGGATTTAGAGTTTTAAATGGTGTTTCTACCTTTTTGATTCAATCAATATGGTAGGTTGTTTAGCCACACGTGTTAATTTCATGATCACTGTGTCAAAAAGTATTTTTCGAGTCAAAAGAGGAGCATTGCTAAAGAGAAATGGTGGGAGGCACTATCTTATTTTGAATTCAACAATTAATATCAATAAAAAATCAAATTCAAGATGAAGCACTCCAATGTTTGTTAAATTGAATGAATTCATGTGATAGATAGTCCATGGGCATTTTCTTCATAATGAGTATAGTCATTAAGGAAGAAGCAAAATGTAATTTGAAAGTTATTGCATGAAAAATAGTATTCGTAAGAATAAGAGGAGCTTAATTCACAGGAGGTGAATAGGATGTCGTACTATTTCAGAATTGAACCAGTTCACATTTGTGCGGAAGGCAAACCATGATGAATGACTCCTTTGACTAACGGATTTAAATGGATTTAGAGTTTTAATGGTGTTTCTACTTTTTTGATTCAATTAATATGGTAGGTTGTTTAGCCACACGTGTTAATTTCATGATCACTGTGTGAAAAAGTGTGTTTGGAGTCAAAAGAGGAGAATTGCTAAAGAGAAATGGTGGGAGGCACTCTCTTATTTTGAATTCAACAATTAATATCAATAAGAAATGAAATTCAAGATGATGCACTGCATTGTTTGCTAAATTGAATGAATTCAAGTGATAAATGGTCCAAGGGCATTTTTTTCATAATGAGTATAGTCATTAAGGAAGAAGCAAAATGTAATTTGGAAGTTATTGCATGAAAAATAGTCTTCGTAACAATCAGTGGAGCCACACGTGTGATTCAATCAATATGGTAGGTTGTTTAGCCACACGTGTTAATTTGATGATCAATGTATCAAAAAGTGTGTTTGGAGTCAAAAGAGGAGCATTGCAAAAGAGAAATGGTGGGAGGCACTCTCTTATTTTGAATTCAACAATTAATATCAATAAGAAATGGAATTCAAGATGAAGCACTCCATTGTTTGTTAAAATGAATGAATTCATGTGATAGATGGTCCAAGGGCATTTTTTTTTTTCATAATGAGTATAGTCATTAAGGAAGAAGCAAAATGTAATTTGGAAGTTATTGCATGAAAAATAGTCTTCGTAACAATAAGAGGAGCCACACGTGTGATTCAATCAATATTGTAGGTTGTTTAGCGACATGTGTTAATAATTTCTTGATCAATGTTTCAAAAAGTGTGTTTGGAGACAAAAGAGGAGCATTGCTAAAGAGAAATGGTGGGAGGCACTCTCTTATTTTGAATTCAACAATTAATATCATTAAGAAATGAAATTCAAGATCAAGCACTCCGTTGTTTGTTAAATTGAATGAATTCATGTGATAGATAGTCCATGGGCATTTTCTTCATAATGAGTATAGTCATTAAGGAAGAAGCAAAATGTAATTTGAAAGTTATTGCATGAAAAATAGTCTTCGTAACAATAAGTGGAGCCACGCATGTGATTCAATCAATATGGTAGGTTGTTTAGCCACACGTGTTAATTTTATGATCAATGTATCAAAAAGTGTGTTTGAAAAGAGGAGCATTGCAAAAGAGAAATGGTGGGAGGCACTCTCTTATTTTGAATTCAACAATTAATATCAATAAGAAATGGAATTTAAGATGAAGCACTCCGTTGTTTGTTAAATTGAATGATTTCATGTGATAGATTGTCCAAGGGCATTTTTTTCATAATGAGTATAGTCATTAAGGACGAAGCAAAATGTAATTTGAAAGTTATTGCATCAAAAATATTCTTGGTAAGAATAAGAGGAGCTTAATTCACAGGAGGTGAATAGGATGTCGTACTATTTCAGAATTGAACCAGTTCACATTTGTGCGGAAGGCAAACCATGATAAATGACTCCTTTGACTAACGGATTTAAATGGATTTAGAGTTTTAATGGTGTTTCTACCTTTTTGATTCAATCAATATGGTAGGTTTTTTAGCCACACGTGTTAATTTCATGATCACTGTGTCAAAAAGTGTGTTTCGAGTCAAAAGAGGAGCATTGCTAAAGAGAAATGGTGGGAGGCACTATCTTATTTTGAATTCAACAATTAATATCAATAAGAAATCAAATTCAAGATGGAGCACTCCATTGTTTGTTAAATTGAATGAATTCATGTGATAGATGGTCCAAGGGCATTTTTTTCATAATGAGTATAGTCATTAAGGAAGAAGCAAAATGTAATTTGAATGTTATTGCATGAAAAATAGTCTTCGTAACAATAAGAGGAGCCACACGTGTGATTCAATCAATATGGTAGGTTGTTTAGGCACACGTGTTTATTTCATGATCAATGTATCAAAAAGTGAGTTTGGAGTCTAAAGAGGAGCATTGCAAAAGAGAAATGGTGGGAGGCACTCTCTTATTTTGAATTCAACAATTAATATCAATAAGAAATGAAATTCAAGATGAAGCACTCCATTGTTTGTTAAATTGAATGAATTCATGTGATAGATGGTCTAAGGGCATCTTTTTCATAATGAGTATAGTCATTAAGGAAGAAGCAAAATGTAATTTGAAAGTTATTGCATGAAAAATAGTCTTGGTAACAATAAGAGGAACTTAATTCACATGAGGTGAATAGAATGTCTTATTATTTCAGAATTAAACGAGTTCACATTTGTACGGAATGCGAACCATGATGAATGACTCCTTTGACTAACGGATTTAAATGGATTTAGAGTTTTAATGGTGTTTCTACCTTTTTTGATTCAATCAATATGGTAGGTTGTTTAGCCACACGTGTTAATTTCATGATCACTGTGTGAAAAAGTGTGTTTGGAGTCAAAAGAGGAGCATTGCTAAAGAGAAATGGTGGCAGGCACTCTCTTATTTTGAATTCAACAATTAATATCAATAAGAAATGAAATTCAAGATGGAGCACTCCATTGTTTGTTAAATTGAATGAATTGATGTGATAGATGGTCCAAGGGCATTTTTTTTCTTAATGAGTATAGTCATTAAGGAAGAAGCAAAATGTAATTTGAAAGTTATTGCATGAAAAAATAGTCTTCGTAACAATAAGAGGAGCCACACATGTGATTCAATCAATATGGTAGGTTGTTTAGCCACACGTGTTAATTTCATGATCACTGTGTCAAAAAGAGTGTTTGGAGTCAGAAGAGGAGCATTGCTAAAGAGAAATGGTGGGAGGCACTCTCTTATTTTGACTTCAACAATTAATATCAATAAGAAATGAAATTCAAGATGAAGCACTCCATTGTTTGTTCAATTGAATGGATTCAAGTGATAGATGGTCCAAGGGCATTTTTTTCATAATGAGTATAGTCATTAAGGAAGAAGCAAAATGTAATTTGAAAGTTATTGCATGAAAAATAGTCTTCGTAACAATAAGAGGAGCCACACGTGTGAATTCAATTAATATGGTAGGTTGTTTAGGCACACGTGTTTATTTCATGATCAATGTATCAATAAGTGAGTTTGGAGTCAAAAGAGGAGCATTGCAAAAGAGAAATGGTGGGACGCACTCTCTTATTTTGAATTCAACAATTAATATCAATAAGAAATGAAATTCAAGATGAAGCACTCCATTGTTTGTTAAAGTGAATGAATTCATGTGATAGATGGTCCAAGGGCATTTTTTTCATAATGAGTATAGTCATTAAGGAAGAAGCAAAATGTAATTTGAAAGTTATTGCATGAAAAATAGTCTTGGTAACAATAAGAGGAACTTAATTCACATGAGGTGAATAGAATGTCTTATTATTTTCAGAATTAAACCAGTTCACATTTGTACGGAATGCGAACCATGATGAATGACTCCTTTGACTAACGGATTTAAATGGATTTAGTGTTTTAATGGTGTTTCTACCTTTTTGATTCAATCAATATGGTAGGTTGTTTAGCCACACGTGTTAATTTCATGATCACTGTGTGAAAAAGTGTGTTTGGAGTCAAAGGAGGGGCATTGCTGAAGAGAAATGATGGCAGGCACTCTCTTATTTTGAATTCAACAATTAATATCAATAAGAAATGAAATTCAAGATGCAGCACTCCATTGTTTGTTAAATTGAATGAATTCATGTGATAGATAGTCCAAGGGCATTTTTTTTCATAATGATTATAGTCATTAAGGAAGAAGCAAAATGTAATTTGAAAGTTATTGCATGAAAAATAGTCTTCGTAACAATAAGAGGAACTTAATTCACATGAGGTGAATAGAATGTCTTATTATTTCAGAATTAAACCAGTTCACATTTGTACGGAATGCGAACCATGATGAATGACTCCTTTGACTAACAAATTTAAATAGATTTAGAGTTTTAATGGTGTTTCTACCTTTTTGATTCAATCAATATGGTAGGTTGTTTAGCCACACATGTTAATTTCATGATCACTGTGTGAAAAAGTGTGTTTGGAGTCAAAAGAGGAGCATTGCTAAAGAGAAATGGTGGCAGGCACTCTCTTATTTTGAATTCAACAATTAATATCAATAAGAAATGAAATTCAAGATGGAGCACTCCATTGTTTGTTAAATTGAATGAATTGATGTGATAGATGGTCCAATGGCATTTTTTTCATAATGAGTATATTCATTAAGGAAGAAGCAAAATGTAATTTGAAAGTTATTGCATGAAAAATAGTCTTCGTAACAATAAGAGGAGCCACACGTGTGATTCAATCAATATGGTAGGTTGTTTAGCCACACGTGTTAATTTTATGATCAATGTATCAAAAAAAAGTGTGTTTGGAGTCAAAAGAGGAGCATTGCAAAAGAGAAATGGTGGGAGGCACTCTCATATTTTGAATTCAACAATTAATATCAATAAGAAATGGAATTCAAGATGAAGCACTCCATTGTTTGTTAAATTGAATGAATTCATGTGATAGATGGTCCAAGGGCATTTTTTTCATAATGAGTATAGCCATTAAGGTAGAAGCAAAATGTAATTTGAAAGTTATTGCATGAAAAATAGTCTTCGTAACAATAAGAGGAGCCACACGTGTGATTCAATCAATATGGTAGGTTGTTTAGCCACACGTGTTAATTTTATGATCAATGTATCAAAAAGTGTGTTTGGAGTCAAAAGAGGAGCATTGCAAAAGAGAAATGGTGGGAGGCACTCTCATATTTTGAATTCAACAATTAATATCAATAGGAAATGGAATTCAAGATGAAGCACTCCATTGTTTGTAAAATTGAATGAATTCATGTGATAGATGGTCCAAGGGCATTTTTTTCATAATGAGTATAGTCATTAAGGTAGAAGCAAAATGTAATTTGAAAGTTATTGCATGAAAAATAGTCTTGGTAACAATAAGATGAACTTAATTCACATGAGGTGAATAGAATGTCTTATTATTTCAGAATTAAACTAGTTCACATTTGTACGGAATGCAAACCATGATGAATGACTCCTTTGACTAACGGATTTAAATGGATTTAGAGTTTTAATGGTGTTTCTACCTTTTTGATTCAATCAATATGGTAGGTTGTTTAGCCACACGTGTTAATTTCATGATCACTGTGTCAAAAAGTATTTTTCGAGTCAAAAGAGGAGCATTGCTAAAGAGAAATGGTGGGAGGCACTATCTTATTTTGAATTCAACAATTAATATCAATAAAAAATCAAATTCAAGATGAAGCACTCCAATGTTTGTTAAATTGAATGAATTCATGTGATAGATAGTCCATGGGCATTTTCTTCATAATGAGTATAGTCATTAAGGAAGAAGCAAAATGTAATTTGAAAGTTATTGCATGAAAAATAGTATTCGTAAGAATAAGAGGAGCTTAATTCACAGGAGGTGAATAGGATGTCGTACTATTTCAGAATTGAACCAGTTCACATTTGTGCGGAAGGCAAACCATGATGAATGACTCCTTTGACTAACGGATTTAAATGGATTTAGAGTTTTAATGGTGTTTCTACTTTTTTGATTCAATTAATATGGTAGGTTGTTTAGCCACACGTGTTAATTTCATGATCACTGTGTGAAAAAGTGTGTTTGGAGTCAAAAGAGGAGAATTGCTAAAGAGAAATGGTGGGAGGCACTCTCTTATTTTGAATTCAACAATTAATATCAATAAGAAATGAAATTCAAGATGATGCACTGCATTGTTTGCTAAATTGAATGAATTCAAGTGATAAATGGTCCAAGGGCATTTTTTTCATAATGAGTATAGTCATTAAGGAAGAAGCAAAATGTAATTTGGAAGTTATTGCATGAAAAATAGTCTTCGTAACAATCAGTGGAGCCACACGTGTGATTCAATCAATATGGTAGGTTGTTTAGCCACACGTGTTAATTTGATGATCAATGTATCAAAAAGTGTGTTTGGAGTCAAAAGAGGAGCATTGCAAAAGAGAAATGGTGGGAGGCACTCTCTTATTTTGAATTCAACAATTAATATCAATAAGAAATGGAATTCAAGATGAAGCACTCCATTGTTTGTTAAAATGAATGAATTCATGTGATAGATGGTCCAAGGGCATTTTTTTCATAATGAGTATAGTCATTAAGGAAGAAGCAAAATGTAATTTGGAAGTTATTGCATGAAAAATAGTCTTCGTAACAATAAGAGGAGCCACACGTGTGATTCAATCAATATTGTAGGTTGTTTAGCGACATGTGTTAATTTCTTGATCAATGTTTCAAAAAGTGTGTTTGGAGACAAAAGAGGAGCATTGCTAAAGAGAAATGGTGGGAGGCACTCTCTTATTTTGAATTCAACAATTAATATCATTAAGAAATGAAATTCAAGATCAAGCACTCCGTTGTTTGTTAAATTGAATGAATTCATGTGATAGATAGTCCATGGGCATTTTCTTCATAATGAGTATAGTCATTAAGGAAGAAGCAAAATGTAATTTGAAAGTTATTGCATGAAAAATAGTCTTCGTAACAATAAGTGGAGCCACGCATGTGATTCAATCAATATGGTAGGTTGTTTAGCCACACGTGTTAATTTTATGATCAATGTATCAAAAAGTGTGTTTGAAAAGAGGAGCATTGCAAAAGAGAAATGGTGGGAGGCACTCTCTTATTTTGAATTCAACAATTAATATCAATAAGAAATGGAATTTAAGATGAAGCACTCCGTTGTTTGTTAAATTGAATGATTTCATGTGATAGATTGTCCAAGGGCATTTTTTTCATAATGAGTATAGTCATTAAGGACGAAGCAAAATGTAATTTGAAAGTTATTGCATCAAAAATATTCTTGGTAAGAATAAGAGGAGCTTAATTCACAGGAGGTGAATAGGATGTCGTACTATTTAAGAATTGAACCAGTTCACATTTGTGCGGAAGGCAAACCATGATAAATGACTCCTTTGACTAACGGATTTAAATGGATTTAGAGTTTTAATGGTGTTTCTACCTTTTTGATTCAATCAATATGGTAGGTTTTTTAGCCACACGTGTTAATTTCATGATCACTGTGTCAAAAAGTGTGTTTCGAGTCAAAAGAGGAGCATTGCTAAAGAGAAATGGTGGGAGGCACTATCTTATTTTGAATTCAACAATTAATATCAATAAGAAATCAAATTCAAGATGGAGCACTCCATTGTTTGTTAAATTGAATGAATTCATGTGATAGATGGTCCAAGGGCATTTTTTTCATAATGAGTATAGTCATTAAGGAAGAAGCAAAATGTAATTTGAATGTTATTGCATGAAAAATAGTCTTCGTAACAATAAGAGGAGCCACACGTGTGATTCAATCAATATGGTAGGTTGTTTAGCCACACGTGTTAATTTTATGATCAATGTATCAAAAAGTGTGTTTGGAGTCAAAAGAGGAGCATTGCAAAAGAGAAATGGTGGGAGGTACTCTGTTATTTTGAATTCAACAATTAATATCAATAAGAAATGGAATTCAAGATGAAGCACTCCATTGTTTGTTAAATTGAATGAATTCATGTGATAGATGGTCCAAGGGCATTTTTTTTCATAATGAGTATGGTCATTAAGGAAGAAGCAAAATGTAATTTGAAAGTTATTGCATGAAAAATAGTCTTGGTAACAATAAGATGAACTTAATTCACATGAGGTGAATAGAATGTCTTATTATTTCATAATTAAACCAGTTCACATTTGTACGGAATGCAAACCATGATGAATGACTCCTTTGACTAACGGATTGAAATGGATTTAGAGTTTTAATGGTGTTTCTACCTTTTTGATTCAATCAATATGGTAGGTTGTTTAGCCACACGTGTTAATTTCATGATCACTGTGTCAAAAAGTATGTTTGGAGTCAAAAGAGGAGACTTGCTAAAGAGAAATGGTGGGAGGCACTCTCTTATTTTGAATTCAACAATTAATATTAATAAGAAATGAAATTCAAGATGATGCACTGCATTGTTTATTAAATTGAATGAATTCAAGTGATAAATGGTCCAAGGGCATTTTTTTCATAATGAGTATAGTCATTAAGGAAGAAGCAAAATGTAATTTGAAAGTTATTGCATGAAAAATAGTCTTCGTAACAATAAGTGGAGCCACACGTGTGATTCAATCAATATGGTAGGTTGTTTAGCCACACGTGTTAATTTTATGATCAATGTATCAAAAAGTGTGTTTGGAGTCGAAAGAGGAGCATTGCAAAAGTGAAATGGTGGGAGGCACTCTCTTATTTTGAATTCAACAATTAATATCAATAAGAAATGGAATTCAAGATGAAGCACTCCATTGTTTGTTAAATTGAATGAATTCATGTGATAGATGGTCCAAGGGCATTTTTTTCATAATGAGTATAGTCATTAAGGAAGAAGCAAAATGTAATTTGAAAGTTATTGCATGAAAAATAGTCTTCGTAACAATAAGAGGAGCCACACGTGAGATTCAATCAATATTGTAGGTTGTTTAGCGACACGTGTTAATTTCTTGATCAATGTTTCAAAAAGTGTGTTTGGAGTCAAAAGAGGAGCATTGCTAAAGAGAAATGGTGGGAGGCACTCTCTTATTTTGAATTCAACAATTAATATCATTAAGAAATGAAATTCAAGATCAAGCACTCCGTTGTTTGTTAAATTGAATGAATTCATGTGATAGATAGTCCATGGGCATTTTCTTCATAATGAGTATAGTCATTAAGGAAGAAGCAAAATGTAATTTGAAAGTTATTGCATGAAAAATAGTCTTGGTAACAATGAGAGGAGCTTAATTCACAGGAGGTGAATAGAATGTCTTATTATTTAAGAATTAAAGCAGTTCACATTTGTACGGAATGCAATCCATGATGAATGACTCCTTTGACTAACGGATTTAAATGGATTTAGAGTTTTAATGGTGTTTCTACTTTTTTGATTCAATCAATATGGTAGGTTGTTTAGCCACACGTGTTAATTTCATGATCACTGTGTCAAAAAGTGTGTTTGGAGTCAGAAGAGGAGCATTGCTAAAGAGAAATGGTGGGAGGCACTCTCTTATTTTGAATTCAACAATTAATATCAATAAGAAATGAAATTCAAGATGAAGCACTCCATTGTTTGTTCAATTGAATTGATTCACGTGATAGATGGTCTAAGGGCATTTTTTTCATAATGAGTATAGTCATTAAGGAAGAAGCAAAATGTAATTTAAAAGTTATTGCATGAAAAATAGTCTTCGTAACAATAAGAGGAGCCACACGTGTGATTCAATCAATATGGTAGGTTGTTTAGGCACACGTGTTTATTTCATGATCAATGTATCAAAAAGTGAGTTTGGAGTCAAAAGAGGAGCATTGCAAAAGAGAAATGGTGGGAGGCACTCTCTTATTTTGAATTCAACAATTAATATCAATAAGAAATGAAATTCAAGATGAAGCACTCCATTGTTTGTTAAATTGAATGAATTCATGTGATAGATGGTCTAAGGGCATCTTTTTCATAATGAGTATAGTCATTAAGGAAGAAGCAAAATGTAATTTGAAAGTTATTGCATGAAAAATAGTCTTGGTAACAATAAGAGGAACTTAATTCACATGAGGTGAATAGAATGTCTTATTATTTCAGAATTAAACGAGTTCACATTTGTACGGAATGCGAACCCTGATGAATGACTCCTTTGACTAACGGATTTAAATGGATTTAGAGTTTTAATGGTGTTTCTACCTTTTTGATTCAATCAATATGGTAGGTTGTTTAGCCACACGTGTTAATTTCATGATCACTGTGTCAAAAAGTATTTTTCGAGTCAAAAGAGGAGCATTGCTAAAGAGAAATGGTGGGAGGCACTATCTTATTTTGAATTCAACAATTAATATCAATAAGAAATCAAATTCAAGATGAAGCACTCCAATGTTTGTTAAATTGAATGAATTCATGTGATAGATAGTCCATGGGCATTTTCTTCATAATGAGTATAGTCATTAAGGAAGAAGCAAAATGTAATTTGAAAGTTATTGCATCAAAAATATTCTTGGTAAGAATAAGAGGAGCTTAATTCACAGGAGGTGAATAGGATGTACTATTTCAGAATTGAACCAGTTCACATTTGTGCGGAAGGCAAACCATGATGAATGACTCCTTTGACTAACGGATTTAAATGGATTTAGAGTTTTAATGGTGTTTCTACTTTTTTGATTCAATCAATATGGTAGGTTGTTTAGCCACACGTGTTAATTTCATGATCACTGTGTGAAAAAGTGTGTTTGGAGTCAAAAGAGGAGAATTGCTAAAGAGAAATGGTGGGAGGCACTCTCTTATTTTGAATTCAACAATTAATATCAATAAGAAATGAAATTCAAGATGATGCACTGCATTGTTTGCTAAATTGAATGAATTCAAGTGATAAATGGTCCAAGGGCATTTTTTTCATAATGAGTATAGTCATTAAGGAAGAAGCAAAATGTAATTTGAAAGTTATTGCATCAAAAATAGTCTTGGTAACAATAAGAGGAACTTAATTCACATGAGGTGAATAGAATGTCTTATTATTTCAGAATTAAACGAGTTCACATTTGTACGGAATGCGAACCATGATGAATGACTCCTTTGACTAACAGATTTAAATGGATTTCGAGTTTTAATGGTGTTTCTACCTTTTTGATTCAATCAATATGGTAGGTTGTTTAGCCACACGTGTTAATTTCATCATCACTGTGTGAAAAAGTGTGTTTGGAGTCAAAAGAGGAGCATTGCTAAAGAGAAATGGTGGCAGGCACTCTCTTATTTTGAATTCAACAATTAATATCAATAAGAAATGAAATTCAAGATGGAGCACTCCATTGTTTGTTAAATTGAATGAATTGATGTGATAGATGGTCCAAGGGCATTTTTTTCTTAATGAGTATAGTCATTAAGGAAGAAGCAAAATGTAATTTGAAAGTTATTGCATGAAAAATAGTCTTCGTAACAATAAGAGGAGCCACACATGTGATTCAATCAATATGGTAGATTGTTTAGCCACACGTGTTAATTTCATGATCACTGTGTCAAAAAGTGTGTTTGGAGTCAGAAGAGGAGCATTGCTAAAGAGAAATGGTGGGAGGCACTCTCTTATTTTGACTTCAACAATTAATATCAATAAGAAATGAAATTCAAGATGAAGCACTCCATTGTTTGTTCAATTGAATGGATTCAAGTGATAGATGGTCCAAGGGCATTTTTTTCATAATGAGTATAGTCATTAAGGAAGAAGCAAAATGTAATTTGAAAGTTATTGCATGAAAAATAGTCTTCGTAACAATAAGAGGAGCCACACGTGTGATTCAATCAATATGGTAGGTTGTTTAGGCACACGTGTTTATTTCATGATCAATGTATCAAAAAGTGAGTTTGGAGTCAAAAGAGGAGCATTGCAAAAGAGAAATGGTGGGAGGCACTCTCTTATTTTGAATAAAACAATTAATATCAATAAGAAATGAAATTCAAGATGAAGCACTCCATTGTTTGTTAAAGTGAATGAATTCATGTGATAGATGGTCCAAGGGCATTTTTTTCATAATGAGTATAGTCATTAAGGAAGAAGCAAAATGTAATTTGAAAGTTATTGCATGAAAAATAGTCTTGGTAACAATAAGAGGAACTTAATTCAGATGAGGTGAATAGAATGTCTTATTATTTCAGAATTAAACCAGTTCAAATTTGTACGGAATGCGAACCCTGATGAATGACTCCTTTGACTAACGGATTTAAATGGATTTAGAGTTTTAATGGTGTTTCTACCTTTTTGATTCAATCAATATGATAGGTTGTTTAGCCACACGTGTTAATTTCATGATCACTGTGTGAAAAAGTGTGTTAGGAGTCAAAGGAGGGGCATTGCTGAAGAGAAATGATGGCAGGCACTCTCTTATTTTGAATTCAACAATTAATATCAATAAGAAATGAAATTCAAGATGGAGCACTCCATTGTTTGTTAAATTGAATGAATTCATGTGATAGATAGTCCAAGGGCATTTTTTTCATAATGAGTATAGTCATTAAGGAAGAAGCAAAATGTAATTTGAAAGTTATTGCATGAAAAATAGTCTTCGTAACAATAAGAGGAACTTAATTCACATGAGGTGAATATAATGTCTTATTATTTCAGAATTAAACCAGTTCACATTTGTACGGAATGCGAACCATGATGAATGACTCCTTTGAATAACAAATTTAAATGGATTTAGAGTTTTAATGGTGTTTCTACCTTTTTGATTCAATCAATATGGTAGGTTGTTTAGCCACACATGTTAATTTCATGATCACTGTATGAAAAAGTGTGTTTGGAGTCAAAAGAGGAGCATTGCTAAAGAGAAATGGTGGCAGACACTCTCTTATTTTGAATTCAACAATTAATATCAATAAGAAATGAAATTCAAGATGGAGCACTCCATTGTTTGTTAAATTGAATGAATTCATGTGATAGATGGTCCAAGGGCATTTTTTTCATAATGAGTATATTCATTAAGGAAGAAGCAAAATGTAATTTGAAAGTTATTGCATGAAAAATAGTCTTCGTAACAATAAGAGGAGCCACACGTGTGATTCAATCAATATGGTAGGTTTTGTAGCCACACGTGTTAATTCACAGGAGGTGAATGGAATGTCTTATTATTTCAGAATTGAACCAGTTCACATTTGTGCGGAATGCAAACCATGATGAATGACTCCTTTGACTAACGGATTTAAATGGATTTAGAGTTTTAATGGTGTTTCTACTTTTTTGATTCAATCAATATGGTAGGTTGTTTAGCCACACGTGTTAATTTCATGATCACTGTGTCAAAAAGTGTGTTTGGAGTCAAAAGAGGAGCATTGCTAAAGAGAAATGGTGGGAGGCACTCTCTTATTTTGAATTCAACAATTAATATCAATAAGAAATGAAATTCAAGATGAAGCACTCCATTGTTTGTTAAATTGAATGAATTCATGTGATAGATAGTGCATGGGCATTTTCTTCATAATGAGTATAGTCATTAAGGACAAAGCAAAATGTAATTTGAAAGTTATTGCTTGAAAAATAGTCTTCGTAACAAAAAGAGGAGCCACACGTGTGATTCAATCAATATGGTAGGTTGTTTAGCCACACGTGTTAATTTGATGATCAATGTATCAAAAAGTGTGTTTGGAGTCAAAAGAGGAGCATTGCAAAAGAGAAATGGTGGGAGGCACTATCTTATTTTGAATTCAACAATTAATATCAATAAGAAATGGAATTCAAGATGAAGCACTCCATTGTTTGTTAAAATGAATGAATTCATGTGATAGATGGTCCAAGGGCATTTTTTTCATAATGAGTATAGTCATTAAGGAAGAAGCAAAATGTAATTTGAAAGTTATTGCATGAAAAATAGTCTTCGTAACAATAAGAGGAGCCACACGTGTGATTCAATCAATATTGTAGGTTGTTTAGCGACACGTGTTCATTTCTTGATCAATGTTTCAAAAAGTGTGTTTGGAGACAAAAGAGGAGCATTGCTAAAGAGAAATGGTGGGAGGCACTCTCTTATTTTGAATTCAACAATTAATATCATTAAGAAATGAAATTCAAGATCAAGCACTCCGTTGTTTGTTAAATGGAATGAATTCATGTGATAGATAGTCCATGGGCATTTTCTTCATAATGAGTATAGTCATTAAGGAAGAAGCAAAATGTAATTTGAAAGTTATTGCATGAAAAATAGTCTTCGTAACAATAAGAGGAGCCACGCATGTGATTCAATCAATATGGTAGGTTGTTTAGCCACACGTGTTAATTTTATGATCAATGTATCAAAAAGTGTGTTTGAAAAGAGGAGCATTGCAAAAGAGAAATGGTGGGAGGCACTCTCTTATTTTGAATTCAACAATTAATATCAATAAGAAATGGAATTTAAGATGAAGCACTCCATTGTTTGTTAAATTGAATGAATTCATGTGATAGATTGTCCAAGGGCATTTTTTTCATAATGAGTATAATCATTAAGGAAGAAGCAAAATGTAATTTGAAAGTTATTGCATCAAAAATAGTCTTCGTAACAATAAGAGGAGCCACACGTGTGATTCAATCAATATTGTAGGTTGTTTAGCGACACGTGTTAATTTCTTGATCAATGTTTCAAAAAGTGTGTTTGGAGACAAAAGAGGAGCATTGCTAAAGAGAAATGGTGGGAGGCACTCTCTTATGTTGAATTCAACAATTAATATCATTAAGAAATGAAATTCAAGATCAAGCACTCCGTTGTTTGTTAAATTGAATGAATTCATGTGATAGATAGTCCATGGGCATTTTCTTCATAATGAGTATAGTCATTAAGGAAGAAGCAAAATGTAATTTGAAAGTTATTGCATGAAAAATAGTCTTGGTAACAATGAGAGGAGCTTAATTCACAAGAGGTGAATAGAATGTCTTATTATTTAAGAATTAAAGCAGTTCACATTTGCACGGATTGCAATCCATGATGAATGACTCCTTTGACTAACGGATTTAAATGGATTTAGAGTTTTAATGGTGTTTCTACTTTTTTGATTCAATCAATATGGTAGGTTGTTTAGCCACACGTGTTAATTTCATGATCACTGTGTCAAAAAGTGTGTTTGGAGTCAGAAGAGGAGCATTGCTAAAGAGAAATGGTGGGAGGCACTCTCTTATTTTGAATTCAACAATTAATATCGATAAGAAATGAAATTCAAGATGAAGCACTCCATTGTTTGTTCAATTGAATGGATTCAAGTGATAGATGGTCCAAGGGCATTTTTTTCATAATGAGTATAGTCATTAAGGAAGAAGCAAAATGTAATTTGAAAGTTATTGCATGAAAAATAGTCTTCATAACAATAAGAGGAGCCAGAAGTGTGATTCAATCAATATGGTAGGTTGTTTAGCCACACGTGTTAATTTGATGATCAATGTATCAAAAAGTGTGTTTGGAGTCAAAAGAGGAGCATTGCAAAAGAGAAATGGTGGAGGCACTCTCTTATTTTGAATTCAACAATTAATATCAATAAGAAATGGAATTCAAGATGAAGCACTCCATTGTTTGTTAAAATGAATAAATTCATGTGATAGATGGTTCAAGGGCATTTTATTCATAATGAGTATAGTCATTAAGGAAGAAGCAAAATGTAATTTGAAAGTTATTGCATGAAAAATAGTCTTCGTAACAATAAGAGGAGCCACACGTGTGATTCAATCAATATTGTAGGTTGTTTAGCGACACGTGTTAATTTCTTGATCAATGTTTCAAAAAGTGTGTTTGGAGACAAAAGAAGAGCATTGCTAAAGAGAAATGGTGGGAGGCACTCTCTTATTTTGAATTCAACAATTAATATCATTAAGAAATGAAATTCAAGATCAAGCACTCCGTTGTTTGTTAAATTGAATGAATTCATGTGATAGATAGTCCATGGGCATTTTCTTCATAATGAGTATAGTCATTAAGGAAGAAGCAAAATGTAATTTGAAAGTTATTGCATGAAAAATAGTCTTCGTAACAATAAGAGGAGCCACGCATGTGATTCAATCAATATGGTAGGTTGTTTAGCCACACGTGTTAATTTCATGATCAATGTATCAAAAAGTGAGTTTGGAGTCAAAAGAGGAGCATTGCAAAAGAGAAATGGTGGGAGGCACTCTCTTATTTTGAATTCAACAATTAATAACAATCAGAAATGAAATTCGAGATGAAGCACTCCATTGTTTGTTAAATTGAATGAATTCATGTGATAGATGGTCCAAGGGCATTTTTTTCTTAATGAGTATAGTCATTAAGGAAGAAGCAAAATGTAATTTGAAAGTTATTGCATCAAAAATAGTCTTGGTAACAATAAGAGGAACTTAATTCACATGAGGTGAATAGAATGTCTTATTATTTCAGAATTAAAGCAGTTCACATTTGTACGGAATGCGACCCATGATGAATGACTCCTTTGACTAACGGATTTAAATGGATTTAGAGTTTTAATGGTGTTTCTACCTTTTTGATTCAATCAATATGGTAGGTTGTTTAGCCACACGTGTTAATTTAATGATCACTGTGTCAAAAAGTGTGTTTCGAGTGAAAAGAGGAGCATTGCTAAAGAGAAATGGTGGGAGGCACTATCTTATTTTGAATTCAACAATTAATATCAATAAGAAATCAAATTCAAGATGAAGCACTCCAATGTTTGTTAAATTGAATGAATTCATGTGATAGATAGTCCATGGGCATTTTCTTCATAATGAGTATAGTCATTAAGGAAGAAGCAAAATGTAATTTGAAAGTTATTGCATGAAAAATATTCTTGGTAACAATAAGAGGAGCTTAATTCACAGGAGGTGAATAGGATGTCGTACTATTTCAGAATTGAACCAGTTCACATTTGTGCGGAAGGCAAACCATGATGAATGACTCCTTTGACTAACGGATTTAAATGGATTTAGAGTTTTAATGGTGTTTCTACTTTTTTGATTCAATCAATATGGTAGGTTGTTTAGCCACACGTGTTAATTTCATGATCACTGTGTGAAAAAGTGTGTTTGGAGTCAAAAGAGGAGAATTGCTAAAGAGAAATGGTGGGAGGCACTCTCTTATTTTGAATTCAACAATTAATATAAATAAGAAATGAAATTCAAGATGATGCACTGCATTGTTTGCTAAATTGAATGAATTCAAGTGATAAATGGTCCAAGGGCATTTTTTTCATAATGAGTATAGTCATTAAGGAAGAAGCAAAATGTAATTTGAAAGTTATTGCATGAAAAATAGTCTTCGTAACAATAAGTGGAGCCACACGTGTGATTCAATCAATATGGTAGGTTGTTTAGCCACACGTGTTAATTTGATGATCAATGTATCAAAAAGTGTGTTTGGAGTCAAAAGAGGAGAATTGCAAAAGAGAAATGGTGGAGGCACTCTCTTATTTTGAATTCAACAATTAATATCAATAAGAAATGGAATTCAAGATGAAGCACTCCATTGTTTGTTAAAATGAATAAATTCATGTGATAGATGGTTCAAGGGCATTTTATTCATAATGAGTATAGTCATTAAGGAAGAAGCAAAATGTAATTTGAAAGTTATTGCATGAAAAATAGTCTTCGTAACAATAAGAGGAGCCACACGTGTGATTCAATCAATATTGTAGGTTGTTTAGCGACACGTGTTAATTTCTTGATCAATGTTTCAAAAAGTGTGTTTGGAGACAAAAGAAGAGCATTGCTAAAGAGAAATGGTGGGAGGCACTCTCTTATTTTGAATTCAACAATTAATATCATTAAGAAATGAAATTCAAGATCAAGCACTCCGTTGTTTGTTTGTTTTGAATGAATTCATGTGATAGATAGTCCATGGGCATTTTCTTCATAATGAGTATAGTCATTAAGGAAGAAGCAAAATGTAATTTGAAAGTTATTGCATGAAAAATAGTCTTCGTAACAATAAGAGGAGCCACGCATGTGATTCAATCAATATGGTAGGTTGTTTAGCCACACGTGTTAATTTTATGATCAATGTATCAAAAAGTGTGTTTGAAAAGAGGAGCATTGCAAAAGAGAAATGGTGGGAGGCACTCTCTTATTTTGAATTCAACAATTAATATCAATAAGAAATGGAATTTAAGATGAAGCACTCCATTGTTTGTTAAATTGAATGAATTCATGTGATAGATGGTCCAAGGGCATTTTTTTCATAATGAGTATAGTCATTAAGGAAGAAGCAAAATGTAATTTGAAAGTTATTGCATGAAAAATAGTCTTGGTAACAATAAGAGGAACTTAATTCACATGAGGTGAATAGAATGTCTTATTATTTCAGAATTAAAGCAGTTCACATTTATACGGAATGCGACCCATGATGAAAGACTCCTTTGACTAACGGATTTAAATTGGTTTAGAGTTTTAATGGTGTTTCTACCTTTTTGATTCAATCAATATGGTAGGTTGTTTAGCCACACGTGTTAATTTCATGATCACTGTGTCAAAAAGTGTGTTTCGAGTGAAAAGAGGAGCATTGCTAAAGAGAAATGGTGGGAGGCACTATCTTATTTTGAATTCAACAATTAATATCAATAAGAAATCAAATTCAAGATGAAGCACTCCAATGTTTGTTAAATTGAATGAATTCATGTGATAGATAGTCCATGGGCATTTTCTTCATAATGAGTATAGTCATTAAGGAAGAAGCAAAATGTAATTTGAAAGTTATTGCATGAAAAATAGTCTTCGTAACAATAAGAGGAACTTAATTCACATGAGGTGAATAGAATGTCTTATTATTTCAGAATTAAACCAGTTCACATTTGTACGGAATGCGAACCATGATGAATGACTCCTTTGACTAACGGATTTAAATGGATTTAGAGTTTTAGTGGTGTTTCTACCTTTTTGATTCAATCAATATGGTAGGTTGTTTAGCCACACGTGTTAATTTCATGATCACTGTGTGAAAAAGTGTGTTTGGAGTCAAAAGAGGAGCATTGCTAAAGAGACATGGTGGCAGGCACTCTCTTATTTTGAATTCAACAATTAATATCAATAAGAAATGAAATTCAAGATGGAGCACTCCATTGTTTGTTAAATTGAATGAATTGATGTGATAGATGGTCCAAGGGCATTTTTTTCATAATGAGTATAGTCATTAAGGAAGAAGCAAAATGTAATTTGAAAGTTATTGCATGAAAAATAGTCTTCGTAACAATAAGTGCAGCCACACGTGTGATTCAATCAATATGGTAGGTTGTTTAGCCACACGTGTTAATTTTATGATCAATGTATCAAAAAGTGTGTTTGGAGTCAAAAGAGGAGCATTGCAAAAGAGAAATGGTGGGAGGCACTCTCTTATTTTGAATTCAACAATTAATATCAATAAGAAATGGAATTCAAGATGAAGCACTCCATTGTTTTTTAAATTGAATGAATTCATGTGATAGATGGTCCAAGGGCATTTTTTTCATAATGAGTATAGCCATTAAGGTAGAAGCAAAATGTAATTTGAAAGTTATTGCATGAAAAATAGTCTTGGTAACAATAAGATGAACTTAATTCACATGAGGTGAATAGAATGTCTTATTATTTTAGAATTAAACCAGTTCACATTTGTACGGAATGCAAACCATGATGAATGACTCCTTTGACTAACGGATTTAAATGGATTTAGAGTTTTAATGGTGTTTCTACCTTTTTGATTCAATCAATATGGTAGGTTGTTTAGCCACACGTGTTAATTTCATGATCACTGTGTCAAAAAGTGTTTTTCGAGTCAAAAGAGGAGCATTGCTAAAGAGAAATGGTGGGAGGCAGGCACTATTATTTTGAATTCAAAAATTAATATCAATAAGAAATCAAATTCAAGATGAAGCACTCCAATGTTTGTTAAATTGAATGAATTCATGTGATAGATAGTCCATGGGCATTTTCTTCATAATGAGTATAGTCATTAAGGAAGAAGCAAAATGTAATTTGAAAGTTATTGCATGAAAAATATTCTTGGTAAGAATAAGAGGAGCTTAATTCACAGGAGGTGAATAGGATGTCGTACTATTTTAGAATTGAACCAGTTCACATTTGTGCGGAAGGCAAACCATGATGAATGAGTCCTTTGACTAACGGATTTAAATGGATTTAGAGTTTTAATGGTGTTTCTACTTTTTTGATTCAATCAATATGGTAGGTTGTTTAGCCACACCTGTTAATTTCATGATCACTGTGTGAAAAAGTGTGTTTGGAGTCAAAAGAGGAGAATTGCTAAAGAGAAATGGTGGGAGGCACTCTCTTATTTTGAATTCAACAATTAATATTAATAAGAAATGAAATTCAAGATGATGCACTGCATTGTTTGCTAAATTGAATGAATTCAAGTGATAAATGGTCTAAGGGCATTTTTTTCATAATGAGTATAGTCATTAAGGAAGAAGCAAAATGTAATTTGAAAGTTATTGCATGAAAAATAGTCTTCGTAACAATAAGTGGAGCCACACGTGTGATTCAATCAATATGGTAGGTTGTTTAGCCACACGTGTTAATTTTATGATCAATGTATCAAAAAGTGTGTTTGGAATCAAAAGAGGAGCATTGCAAAAGAGAAATGGTGGGAGGCACTCTCTTATTTTGAATTCAACAATTAATATCAATAAGAAATGGAATTCAAGATGAAGCACTCCATTGTTTGTTAAAATGAATGAATTCATGTGATAGATGGTTCAAGGGCGTTTTTTTCATAATGAGTATAGTCATTAAGGAAGAAGCAAAATGTAATTTGAAAGTTATTGCATGAAAAATAGTCTTCGTAACAATAAGAGGAGCCACACGTGTGATTCAATCAATATTGTAGGTTGTTTAGCGACACGTGTTAATTTCTTGATCAATGTTTCAAAAAGTGTGTTTGGAGACAAAAGAAGAGCATTGCTAAAGAGAAATGGTGGAAGGCACTCTCTTATTTTGAATTCAACAATTAATATCATTAAGAAATGAAATTCAAGATCAAGCACTCCGTTGTTTGTTAAATTGAATGAATTCATGTGATAGATAGTCCATGGGCATTTTCTTCATAATGAGTATAGTCATTAAGGAAGAAGCAAAATGGAATTTGAAAGTTATTGCATGAAAAATAGTCTTCGTAACAATAAGAGGAGCCACGCATGTGATTCAATCAATATGGTAGGTTGTTTAGCCACACGAGTTAATTTTATGATCAATGTATCAAAAAGTGTGTTTGAAAGGAGGAGCATTGCAAAAGAGAAATGGTGGGAGGCACTCTCTTATTTTGAATTCAACAATTAATATCAATAAGAAATGGAATTTAAGATGAAGCACTCCATTGTTTGTTAAATTGAATGAATTCATGTGATAGATTGTCCATGGGCATTTTTTTCATAATGAGTATAGTCATTAAGGAAGAAGCAAAATGTAATTTGAAAGTTATTGCATCAAAAATAGTCTTCGTAACAATAAGAGGAGCCACACGTGTGATTCAATCAATATTGTAGGTTGTTTAGCGACACGTGTTAATTTCTTGATCAATGTTTCAAAAAGTGTGTTTGGAGACAAAAGAGGAGCATTGTTAAAGAGAAATGGTGGGAGGCACTCTCTTATGTTGAATTCAACAATTAATATCATTAAGAAATGAAATTCAAGATCAAGCACTCCGTTGTTTGTTAAATTGAATGAATTCATGTGATAGATAGTCCATGGGCATTTTCTTCATAATGAGTATAGTGATTAAGGAAGAAGCAAAATGTAATTTGAAAGTTATTGCATGAAAAATAGTCTTGGTAACAATGAGAGGAGCTTAATTCACAGGAGGTGAATAGAATGTCTTATTATTTAAGAATTAAAGCAGTTCACATTTGTACGGATTGCAATCCATGATGAATGACTCCTTTGACTAACGAATTTAAATGGATTTAGAGTTTTAATGGTGTTTCTACTTTTTTGATTCAATCAATATGGTAGGTTGTTTAGCCACACGTGTTAATTTTATGATCACTGTGTCAAAAAGTGTGTTTGGAGTCAGAAGAGGAGCATTGCTAAAGAGAAATGGTGGGAGGCACTCTCTTATTTTGAATTCAACAATTAATATCCATAAGAAATGAAATTCAAGATGAAGCACTCCATTGTTTGTTCAATTGAATGGATTCAAGTGATAGATGGTCCAAGGGCATTTTTTTCATAATGAGTATAGTCATTAAGGAAGAAGCAAAATGTAATTTGAAAGTTATTGCATGAAAAATAGTCTTGGTAACAATAAGAGGAACTTAATTCACATGAGGTGAATAGAATGTCTTATTATTTCAGAATTAAAGCAGTTCACATTTGTACGGAATGCGACCCATGATGAATGACTCCTTTGACTAACGGATTTAAATGGATTTAGAGTTTTAATGGTGTTTCTACCTTTTTGATTCAATCAATATGGTAGGTTGTTTAGCCACACGTGTTAATTTCATGATCACTGTGTCAAAAAGTGTGTTTCGAGTCAAAAGAGGAGCATTGCTAAAGAGAAATGGTGGGAGGCACTATCTTATTTTGAATTCAACAATTAATATCAATAAGAAATCAAATTCAAGATGAAGCACTCCAATGTTTGTTAAATTGAATGAATTCATGTGATAGATAGTCCATGGGCATTTTCTTCATAATTAGTATAGTCATTAAGGAAGAAGCAAAATGTAATTTGAAAGTTATTGCATGAAAAATAGTCTTCGTAACAATAAGTGGAGCCACACGTGTGATTCAATCAATATGGTAGGTTGTTTAGCCACACGTGTTAATTTGATGATCAATGTATCAAAAAGTGTGTTTGGAGTCAAAAGAGGAGCATTGCAAAAGAGAAATGGTGGGAGGCACTCTCTTATTTTGAATTCAACAATTAATATCAATAAGAAATCAAATTCGAGATGAAGCACTCCAATGTTTGTTAAATTGAATGAATTCATGTGATAGATAGTCCATGGGCATTTTCTTCATAATGAGTATAGTCATTAAGGAAGAAGCAAAATGTAATTTGAAAGTTATTGCATGAAAAATATTCTTGGTAAGAATATGAGGAGCTTAATTCACAGGAGGTGAATAGGATGTCGTACTATTTCAGAATTGAACCAGTTCACATTTGTGCGGAAGGCAAACCATGATGAATGACTCCATTGACTAACGGATTATAATGGATTTAGAGTTTTAATGGTGTTTCTACTTTTTTGATTCAATCAATATGGTACGTTGTTTAGCCACACCTGTTAATTTCATGATCACTGCGTCAAAAAGTGTGTTTGGAGTCAAAAGAGGAGAATTGCTAAAGAGAAATGGTGGGAGGCACTCTATTATTTTGAATTCAACAATTAATATCAATAAGAAATGAAATTCAAGATGATGCACTGCATTGTTTGTTAAATTGAATGAATTCAAGTGATAAATGTTCCAAGGGCATTTTTTTCATAATGAGTATAGTCATTAAGGAAGAAGCAAAATGTAATTTGAAAGTTATTGCATGAAAAATAGTCTTCGTAACAATAAGTGGAGCCACACGTGTGATTCAATCAATATGGTAGGTTGTTTAGCCATACGTGTTAATTTGATGATCAATGTATCAAAAAGTGTGTTTGGAGTCAAAAGAGGAGCATTGCAAAAGAGAAATGGTGGGAGGCACTCTCTTATTTTGAATTCAACAATTAATATCAATAAGAAATGGAATTCAAGATGAAGCACTCCATTGTTTGTTAAATTGAATGAATTCATGTGATAGATGGTCCAAGGGCATTTTTTTCATAATGAGTATAGTCATTAAGGAAGAAGCAAAATGTAATTTGAAAGTTATTGCATGAAAAATAGTCTTCGTAACAATAAGAGGAGCCACACGTCTGATTCAATCAATATTGTAGGTTGTTTAGCGACACGTGTTAATTTCTTGATCAATGTTTCAAAAAGTGTGTTTGGAGACAAAAGAGGAGCATTGCTAAAGAGAAATGGTGGGAGGAACTCTCTTATTTTGAATTCAACAGTTAATATCAATAAGAAATCAAATTCAAGATGAAGCACTCCAATGTTTGTTAAATTGAATGAATTCATGTGATAGATAGTCCATGGGCATTTTCTTCATAATGAGTATAGTCATTAAGGAAGAAGCAAAATGTAATTTGAAAGTTATTGCATGAAAAATATTCTTGGTAAGAATAAGAGGAGCTTAATTCATAGGAGGTGAATAAGATGTCGTACTATTTCAGAATTGAACCAGTTCACATTTGTGCGGAAGGCAAACCATGATGAATGACTCCTTTGACTAACAGATTTAAATGGATTGAGAGTTTTAATGGTGTTTCTACTTTTTTGATTCAATCAATATGGTAGGTTGTTTAGCCACACCTATTAATTTCATGATCACTGTGTCAAAAAGTGTGTTTGGAGTCAAAAGAGGAGAATTGCTAAAGAGAAATGGTGGGAGGCACACTCTTATTTTGAATTCAACAATTAATATCAATAAGAAATGAAATTCAAGATGATGCACTGTATTGTTTGTTAAATTGAATGAATTCATGTGATAAATGGTCCAAGGGCATTTTTTTCATAATGAGTATAGTCATTAAGGAAGAAGCAAAATGTAATTTGAAAGTTATTGCATGAAAAATAGTCTTCGTAACAATAAGTGGGGCCACACGTGTGATTCAATCAATATGGTAGGTTGTTTAGCCATACGTGTTAATTTCATGATCAATGTATCAAAAAGTGTGTTTGGAGTCAAAAGAGGAGCATTGCAAAAGAGAAATGGTGGGAGGCACTCTCTTATTTTGAATTCAACAATTAATATCAATAAGAAATGAAATTCACTATGAAGCACTCCATTGTTTGTTAAATTGAATGAATTCATGTGATAGATGGTCCAAGGGCATTTTTTTCATAATGAGTATAGTCATTAAGGAAGAAGCAAAATGTAATTTGAAAGTTATTGCATGAAAAATAGTCTTGGTAACAATAAGAGGAACTTAATTCACATGAGGTGAATAGAATGTCTTATTATTTCAGAATTAAAGCAGTTCACATTTGTACGGAATGTGAACCATGATGAATGACTCCTTTGACTAACGGATTTAAATGGATTTAGAGTTTTAATGGTGTTTCTACCTTTTTGATTCAATCAATATGGTAGGTTGTTTAGCCACACGTGTTCATTTCATGATCACTGTGTGAAAAAGTGTATTTAGAGTCAAAAGAGGAGCATTGCTAAAGAGAAATGGTGGCAGGCACTCTCTTATTTTGAATTCAACAATTAATATCAATAAGAAATGAAATTCAAGATGGAGCACTCCATTGTTTGTTAAAGTGAATGAATTCATGTGATAGATGGTCCAAGGGCATTTTTTTCATAATGAGTATAGTCATTAAGGAAGAAGCAAAATGTAATTTGAAAGTTATTGCATGAAAAATAGTCTTCGTAACAATAAGAGGAGCCACACGTGTGATTCAATCAATATGGTAGGTTGTTTAGCCACACGTGTTAATTTTATGATCAATGTATCAAAAAGTGTGTTTGGAGTCAAAAGAGGAGCATTGCAAAAGAGAAATGGTGGGAGGCACTCTCTTATTTTGAATTCAACAATTAATATCAATAAGAAATGGAATTCAAGATGAAGCACTCCATTGTTTGTTAAATTGAATGAATTCATGTGATAGATGGTCCAAGGGCATTTTTTTTCATAATAAGTATAGTCATTAAGGAAGAAGCAAAATGTCATTTGAAAGTTATTGCATGAAAAATAGTCTTCGTAACAATAAGAGGAGCCACACGTGTGATTGAATCAATATTGTAGGTTGTTTAGCGACACGTGTTAATTTCTTGATTAATGTTTCAAAAAGTGTGTTTGGAGTCAAAAGAGGAGCATTGCTAAAGAGAAATGGTGGGAGGCAGTCTCTTATTTTGAATTCAACAATTAATATCAATAAGAAATGAAATTCAAGATGAAGCACTCCATTGTTTGTTCAATTGAATGAATTCAAGTGATAGATGGCCCAAGGGCATTTTTTTCATAATGAGTATAGTCATTAAGGAAGAAGCAAAATGTAATTTGAAATTTAGTGCATGAAAAATAGTCTTCGTAACAAAAAGAGAAGCCACACGTGTGATTCAATCAATATGGTAGGTTGTTTAGCCATACGTGGTAATTTCATGATCAATGTATCAAAAAGTGTGTTTGGAGTCAAAAGAGGAGCATTGCAAAAGAGAAATGGTGGGAGGCACTCTCTTATTTTGAATTCAACAATTAATATCAATATGAAATGAAATTCAAGACGAAGCACTCCATTGTTTGTTAAATTGAATGTATTCAAGTGATAGATGGTCCAAGGGCATTTTTTTCATAATGAGTATAGTCATTAAGGAAGAAGCAAAACGTAATTTGAAAGTTATTGCATGAAAAATAGTCTTCGTAACAATAAGAGGAGCCACACGTGTGATTCAATCATTATCGTAGGTTGTTTAGCCACACGTGTTAATTTCATGATCAATGTTTTAATTCAACAATTAATATCATTAAGAAATGAAATTGAAGATCAAGCACTCCATTGTTTCTTAAATAGAATGAATTCATGTGATAGATGGTCCTACGGTATTTTTTTCGTAATGAGTATAGTCATTAAGGAAGAAGCAAAATGTAATTTGAAAGTTATTGCATGAAAAATAGTCTTGGTAAGAATAAGAGGAGCCTAATTCACATGAGTTGATCAGAATATCTTATTATTTTAGAATTAAACCAGTTAACATTTGTACGGAATGCAAACTATGATGAATGACTCTTTTCACTGATGGATTTAAATGGATTGAGAGGTTTAATGGTATTTATACTTGTTTGATTCAATCAATATGGTAGGTTGTTTAGCCACACGTGTTAATTTCATGATCAATATATCAAAAAGTGTGTTTGGAGTCAAAAGAGGAGCATTGCTAAAGAGAAATGGTGGGAGGCACTCTCTTATTTTGAATTCAACAATTCATATCATTAAGAAATGAAATTCAAGATGAAGCACTCCATTTTTTGCTAAATTGAATGAATTCATGTGATAGATAGTCCATGGGCATTTTCTTCATAATGAGTATAGTCATTAAGGAAGAAGCAAAATGTAATTTGAAATTTATTGCATGAAAAATAGTCTTGGTAACAATAAGAGGAGCTTAATTCACAGGAGGTGAATAGAATGTCTTATTATTTCAGAATTAAAGCAGTTCAC
>JBAPLH010001491.1:0-96895 GCA_037897445.1 Ceriops zippeliana | reverse complement strand
CAACGGACATTTTTTTCATAATGAATATATTTATTAAGAAAGAAACAAAAGTTAATTTCAAGGTTTTTGCATGAGAAATAGTCCTCGTAACAACAAGAGGAGCCTAATGAACATGAAGTGATTAGAAATTCTCATTATTTAGAAATTCATCCAGTTAACATTTGTACGAAATGCAAACCATGATGAATGACACCTTTGGCTGATGGATTTAAATAGATTTGGAGTTTTAATGGTGTATATTCTTGTTTGATTCAATTAATATACAAGGTTGTTTAGCCACATGTGTTATATTTCATGATCAATTTATCAAAAAGTGTGTTTGGAATCAAAAGAGGAGCCTTGTCAACCAAAAATGATAGGAGGAACTCTCTAATTTGGAATTGAACAATTAATATCAATAAGAAATGCCATCGAAAATCAAGGACTCAATTGTTTCTTAAATTGAATGAATTCGTGTAATTGATGGTCAACGGACATTTTTTTCATAATGAATATATTTATTAAGAAAGAAACAAAAGTTAATTTCAAGGTTTTTGCATGAGAAATAGTCCTCGTAACAACAAGAGGAGCCTAATTAACATGAGGTGATTAGAAATTCTCATTATTTAGCAATTAAACCAGTTAACATTTGTACAAAATGCAAACCATGAAGAATGGCACCTTTGGTTGATGGATTTAAATAGATTTGGAGTTTTATTGGTGTATATACTTGTTTGATTCAGTTAATATACTAGGTTGTTTAGCCACATGTGATATATTTCGTGATCGATGAATCAAAAAGTGTGTTTGCAAGCAAAAGAGGAAACTTGCTAACCAGAAATGATGGGAGGAACTCTCTATTTTTGAATTCAACAATGAATATCAATAAGAAATGCAATTCAAAATCACGGACTCCATTGTTTGTTAAATTGAATGAATTCATCTTATAAATGGTCTCAGAGCATTTTTTTTTTCTTAACGAATATAGTTATTTAGAAGGAAATAAAAGTTAATTTTAACGTTATTGCATGAAAAATACTCCTAGTAACAACAAGAGGAGCCTAAATAACAGGAGATGATTAGAAATTCTCATTATTTAGGAATTAAACCAGTTAACATTTGTATGAAATGCAAACCATGATGAATGGCGCCTTTGGATGATGGATTTAAAAAGATTTGGTGATTTATTGGTGTATATACTTGTTTGATTCAATTAATATACTAGGTTGTTTAGCCACATTTGTTATATTTTATGATAAATGTATCAAAAAGCGTGTTTTGGAATCAAAAGAGGAGGCTTGCTAGCCAAAAATGATGGGAGGAGCTCACTATTTTTAAATTCTATAATTAATATCAGTAAGAATTGTAATTCAAAATCAAGAACTCCATTGTTTGTTAAATTGAATGAATTCATGTAATTGATGGTCCATGGGCATTTTTGTCATAGTGAATATAGTTATTAAGAAAGAAACAAAAGTTAATTTCAAGTTTATTGCATGAAAAATACTCCTGGCAACAACAAGAGGAGCCAAATTAACATGAGGTGATTAGAAATTCTCATTATTTAGGAATTAAACCAGTTAACATTTGTACGAAATGCAAACGATAATGAATGGCACCTTTGATGATGGATTTAAATAGATTTGGAGTTTTAATGGTGTATATACTTATTTGATTCAATTAATATACTAGGTTGTTTAGCCACATGTGTTATATTTCATGATCAATGTAACAAAAACTGTGTTTGGAATCAAAAGAGGAAACTTGCTAACCAGAAATGATGGGAGGAACTCCATTGTTTGTTGAATTGAATGAATTCATCTTATAAATGGTCTTGGGGCTTTTTTTTTCTTAATAAATATAGTTATTGAGAAGGAAACAAAAGTTAATTTCAAGGTTATTGCATGAAAAATAGTCCTGGTAACAACAAGAGGAGCCTAAATAACATGAGGTGATCAGAAATTCTCATTATTTAGGAATTAAACCAGTTAACATTTGTACGAAATGCAAACCATGAAGAATGGCACCTTTGGTTGATGGATTTAAATAGATTTGGAGTTTTATTGGTGTATATACTTGTTTGATTCAGTTAATATACTAGGTTGTTTAGCCACATGTGTTATATTTCGTGATCGATGAATCAAAAAGTGTGTTTGCAAGCAAAAGAGGAAACTTGCTAACCAGAAATGATGGGAGCAACTCTCTATTTTTGAATTCAACAATTAATATCAATAAGAAATGCAATTCAAAATCACAGACTCCATTGTATGTTAAATTGAATGAATTCATCTTATAAATGGTCTCGGAGCATTTTTTTTTTCTTAATGAATATAGTTATTTAGAAGGAAACAAAAGTTAATTTTAACGTTATTGCATGAAAAATACTCCTGGTAACAACAAGAGGAGCCTAAATAACAGGAGATGATTAGAAATTCTCATTATTTAGGAATTAAACCAGTTAACATTTGTATGAAATGCAAACCATGATGAATGGCGCCTTTGGATGATGGATTTAAAAAGATTTGGTGATTTATTGGTGTATATACTTGTTTGATTCTATTAATATACTAGGTTGTTTAGCCACATGTATTATATTTCATGATCAATATAACAAAAAGTGTGTTTGGAATCAACAAAGGAAACTTGCTAACCAGAAATGATGGGAGGAACTCTCTATTTTTGAATTCAACAATTAATATCAATAAGAAATGCAATTCAAAATCACGGACTCTATTGTTTGTTAAATTGAATGAATTCATCTTATAAATGGTCTAGGTGCATTTTTTTTCTTCATGAATATAGTTATTTAGAAGGAAACAAAAGTTAATTTCAAGGTTATTGCATGAAAAATACTCCTGGTAACAACAAAAGGAGCCTAAATAACATGAGATGATTAAAAATTCTCATTATTCAGGGATTAAACCAGTTAACGTTTGTATGAAATGCAAACCATGATGAATGGCGCCTTTGGATGATGGATTTAAAAAGATTTGGTGATTTATTGGTGTATATACTTGTTTGATTCAATTAATATACTAGGTTCTTTAGCCACATGTATTATATTTCATGATCAATGTAACAAAAAGTGTGTTTGGAATCAACAAAGGAAACTTGCTAACCAGAAATGATGGGAGGAACTCTCTATTTTTGAATTCAACAATTAATACCAATAAGAAATGCAATTCAAAATCATGGACTCCATTGTTTATTAAATTGAATGAATTCATCTTATAAATGGTCTAGGGGCACTTTTTTCATAATGAATATAGTTACTAAGAAGGAAACAAAAGTTAATTTCAAGGTTATTGCATGAAAAATAGTCCTGGTAACAACAAGAGGAGCCTAATTAACATGAGGTGATTAGAAATTCTCACTATTTTGGAATGAAACAACTTAACATTTGTATGAAATGCAAACCATGATGAATGCCACCTTTGGCTGATGGATTTAAATAGATTTCGATTTTTATTGGTGTTTATACTTCTTTCATTCAATTAATATACTAGGTTGTTTAGCCACATGTGTTATATTTCATTATCAATGTATCAAAAAGTGAGTTTGGAATCAATAGAAGAGGCTTGCTAGCCGAAAATGATGGGAGGAACTCTCTATTTTTGAAATCAATAATTAATATCAATAAGAAATGGAATTCAAAATCATGGACTCCATTGTTTATTAAATTGAATGAATTCATCTTATAGATGGTCCAGGGGCATTTTTTTCATAATGAATAAATTTATTAAGAAAGAAACAAAAGTTAATTTCAAGGTTATTGCATGAGAAATGCTCCTGGTAACAACTAGAGGAGCCTAATTAACAAGAGGTGATTAGAAATTCTCATTATTTAGGAATTAAATCAGTTAAAATTTGTAAGAAATGCAAACGATAATGAATGGCACATTTGGATGATGGATTTAAATAGATTTGGAGTTTTAATGGTGTATATACTTGTTTGATTCAATTAATATACTAGGTTGTTTAGCCACATGTGTTATATTTCATGATCAATGGAACAAAAAGTGTGTTTGGAATCAAAAGAGGAAACTTGCTGACCATAAATGATGGTAGGAACTCTCAATTTTTGAATTCAACAATTAATATGAATAAGAAATGCAATTGAAAATCAAGGACTCCATTGTTTGTTAAATTGAATGAATTCATCTTATAAATGGTCTAAGGGCATTTTTTTTCTTAATGAATATAGTTATTTAGAAGGAAACAAAAGTTAATTTCAAGGTTATTGCATGAAAAATACTCCTGGTAACAACAAGACGAGCCTAAATAACATGAGGTGATTAGAAATTCTCATTATTTAGGAATTAAACCAGTTAACATTTGTACGAAATGCAAATGATAATGAATGGCACCTTTGGATGATGTATTTAAATAGATTTGGAGTTTTATTGGTGTATATACTTGTTTGATTCAATTAATATACTAGGTTGTTTAGCCACATGTGTTATATTTCATGGTCAATGTAACAAAAAGTGTGTTTCGAATCAAAAGAGGAAACTTCGTAACCAGAAATGATGGGAGGAACTCTCTATTTTTGAATTCAACAATTAATATCATAAGAAATGCAATTCAAAATCATGGACTCCACTGTTTATTAAATTGAATGAATTCATCTTATAAATGGTCTAGGGGCACTTTTTTCATAATGAATATAGTTATTAAGAAGAAAACAAAAGTTAATTTCAAGGTTAGCGCATGAAAAATTATCCTGGTAACAACAAGAGTAGCCTAATTAACATGAGGTGATTAGAAATTCTCATTATTTAGGAATTAAACCAGTTAACATTTGTACGAAATGCAAACCATGATGAATGGCACCTTTGGCTGATGGATTTAAATAGATTTTGATTTTTATTGGTGTTTCTACTTCTTTGATTCAATTAATGTACTAGGTTCTTTAGCCACATGTGTTATATTTCATGATCAATGTATCAAAAAGTGAGTTTGGAATCAATAGAGGAGGCTTGCTAGCCAAAAATGATGGGAGGAACTCTCTAATTTTGAATTCAACAATTAAAATCAATAAGAAATGCAATTCAAAATCAGGGACTTCATTGTTTGTTAAATTGAATGAATTCATCTTATAGATGGTCCAGGGGTGTTTTTTTTCATAATGAATATAGTTATTCAAAAAGAAACAAAAGTTAATTTCAAGGTTATTGCATGAAAAATACTCTTGGTAACAACAAGAGGAGCCTAATTAACATGAGGTGATTAGAAATTCTAATTATTTTGGAATTAAACCAGTTAACATTTGTACGAAATGCAAACGATAATAAATGGCACCTTTGGATGATGGATTTAAATATATTTGGAGTTTTAATGGTGTATATACTTGTTTGATTCAATTAATATACTAGGTTGTTTAGCCACATGTGTTATATCTCATGATCAATGTAACAAAAACTGTGTTTGGAATCAAAAGAGGAAACTTGCTAAGCAGAAATGATGGGAGGAACTCTCTATTTTTTAATTCAACAATTAATATCAATAAGAAATGCAATTCAAAATCACGGACGCCATTATTTGTTAAATTGAATGAATTCATCTTATAAATGCTCTAGGGGCATTTCTTTCATTATGAATATAGTTATTAAGAAGGAAACAAAAGTTAATTTCAAGGTTATAGCATGAAAAATACTCTTGGTAACAGCAAGAGGAGCCTAATTAACATGAGGTGATTAGAATGTCTCATTATTGAGGAATTAAACCAACTAACATTTGTAGTAAATGGAAACCATGATGAATGACACATTTGGCTGATAGTAAAATAGAATTGGAAGTTTTAATGGTGTATATACCTGTTTGATTCAATTAATATACTAGGTTGTTTAGCCACATTTGTTATATTTTATGATAAATGTATCAAAAAGTTTGTTTTGGAATCAATAGAGGAGGCTTGCTAGCCAAAAATGATGGGAGGAACTCACTATTTTTAAATTCTATAATTAATATCAGTAAGAAATGCAATTCAAAATCAAGAACTCCATTGTATGTTAAATTGAATTAATTCATGTAATTGATGGTCCACGGGCATTTGTTTCGTAATGAATATTGTTATTAAGAAAGAACCAAAGTTAATTTCAAGGTTATTGCATGAAAAATACTCCTGGTAACAACAAGACAAGCCTAATTAACATGAGGTGATTAGAAATTCTCATTATTTAGGAATTAAACCCGTTAACTTTTGTACGAAACGCAAATGATAATGAATGGAACCTTTGGATGATGGATTTAAATAGATTTGGAGTTTTAATGGTGTATATACTTGTTTGATTCAATTAATATACTAGGTTGTTTAGCTACTTGTGTTATATTTCATGGTCAATGTAACAAAAAGTGTGTTTGGAATCAAAAGTGGAAACTTGCTAACCAGAAATGATGGGAGGAACTCTCTATTTTTGAATTCAACAATTAATATCATAAGAAATGCAATTCAAAATCATGGACTCCACTGTTTATTAAATTGAATGAATTCATCTTATAAATGGTCTAAGGGCACTTTTTTCATCATGAATATAGTTATTAAGAAGGAAACAAAAGTTAATTTCAAGGTTATTGCATGAGAAATAGTTCTGGTAACAACAAGAGGAGCCTAATTAACATGAGGTGATTAGAAATTGTCATTATTTAGGAATTAAACCTGTTAACATTTGTACGAAATGCAAACCATGATGAATGACACCTTTGGCTAATGGATTTAAATAGATTTGGAGTTTTAATAGTGTATATACTTGTTTGATTCAATTAATATACTAGGTTGTTTAGCCACCTGTGTTATGTTTCATGATCAATGTATCAAAAAGTGTGTTTGGAATCAAAAGAGGAGGCTTGCTAGCCAAAAATGATGGGCGGAACTCTCTATTTTTCAATTGTATAATTAATATCAATAACAAAAGCAATTCAAATTCATGGACTCCATTGTTTGGTAAAATGAATGAATTCAACTTATAGATAGTCCAGGGGCTTTCTTTTCATAATGAATATAGTTATCAAGAAAGAAACAAAGTTAATTTCATAGTTATCGCATGAAAAGTAGTCCTGGTAACAACAAGACGAGCCTAATTAACATGAGGTGATTAGAAATTCTCATTATTTAGGAATTAAACTAGTTAACATTTGTACGGAATGTAACCCATGATGAATGGGACCTTTGGATGGTGGATTTAAATAGATTTGGAATTTCATTGGTGTATATACTTGTTTGATTCAATTAGGTGATTGCATGAAAAATACTCCTGGTAACAACAAGATAAGCCTAATTAACATTAGGTGATTAGAATCTCTCATTATTTAGGAATTAAAATAGTTCACATTTGTTCAAAATGCAAACCATGATGAATGACACATTTGGTTGATGGATTTAAATAGATTTGGAGTTTTATTGGTGTATATACTTGTTTTATTCAATTAATTTGCTAGGTTGTATTGCCAAATGTGTTATATTTCATGATAAATGTATCAAAAAGTGTGTTTTGGAATCAAAAGGGGAGGCTTGCTAGCCAAAAATGATCGGAGAAACTCTCTATTTTTGAATTCTATAATTAATATCAATAAGAAATGCAATTCAAAATCAAGAACTCCATTGTTTGTTAAATTGAATGAATTCATGTAATTGATGGTCCACAGGCATTTTTTTTCCTAATGAATATTGTTATTAAGAAAGAAACAAAAGTTAATTTCAAGGTTATTATGAAAAATAGCCCTGGAAACAACAAGAGGAGCCTAATTAACATCAAGTGATGAGAAATTATCATTATTTAGGAATTAAACCTGTTAACATTTGTATGAAATGCAAACCATGATGAATGGCACCTTTGGCTGATGGATTCAAATAGATTTGTAGTTTTATTGGTGTATATACTTATTTGATTCAATTAATATACTAGGTTGTTTAGCCATATGTGCTATATTTCGTGATCAATTTATCAAAAATTGTGTTTGGAAGCAAAAGAGCAAACTTGCTAACCAGAAATGATGGGAGGAACCCTCTATTTTTGAATTCAACAATTAATATCAATAAGAAATGCAATACAAAATCAAGGACTCCATTGTTTGTTAAATTGAATGAATTCATCTTATAAATGGTCTAGGGTCATTTTTTTCATAATGAATATAGTTATTTAGAAGGAAACAAAAGTTAATTTCAAGGTTATTGAATGAAAAATACTCCTGGTAACAACAAGAGGAGCCTAAATAACATGAGGTGATTAGGAATTCTCATTATTTAGGAATTAAACCAGTTAACATTTGTACAAAATGCAAACGATAATGAATGGCACCTTTGGATGATGGATTTAAATAGATTTGGAGTTTTAATGGTGTATATACTTGTTTGTTTCAATTAATAACTAGGTTGTTTAGCTACATGTGTTATATTTCATTATCAATGTATCAAAAAGTGTGTTTGGATTCAAAAGAGGAAAGTTACTAACCAAAAATGATGGGAGGAACTCTCTATTTTTGAATTCAACAATTAATATCAATAATAAATGCAATTCAAAATCAAGGACTCCATTGTTTGTTAAATTGAATGAATTCACCTTATAAATGGTCTAGGGGCATTTTTTTCATAATGAATATAGTTCTTTAGAAGGAAACAAAAGTTAATTTCAAGGTTATTGCATGAAAAATAGTCCTGGTAAAAACAAGAGGACCCTAAATAACATGAGGTGATTAGAAATTCTCATAATTTAGGAATTAAACCAGTTAACATTTATACGAAATGCAAATAATGATGAATGGCACCTTTGGATGATGGATTTAAATAGATTTGGAGTTTTAATCGTGTATATACTTGTTTGATTCAATGGATATACTAGGTTGTTTAGCCACATGTGTTATAGTTCATGATCAATGTATCAAAAAGTGTAGGAGGCTTGCTAGCCAAAAATGATGGGAGGAACACTCTATTTTTGAATTCTATAATCAATATCAATAAGAAATGGAATTCAAAATCAAGGACTCCATTGTTTGTTAAATTGAATGAATTCATCTTATAGATGGTACAGGGGCATTTTTTTCATAATGAATATAGCTATTAAGAAAGAATCGAAAGTTAATTTCAAGGTTATCGTATGAAAAATAGTCATGGTAAAAACAAGAGAAGCCTAATTAACATTAGGTGATTAGAATGTCTGATTATTTAGGAATTAAACCAGTTCACATTTGTTCGAAATGCAAACCATGATGAATGACACATTTGGCTGATGGATTTAAATAGATTTGGAGTTTTATTGGTGTATATACTTGTTTTATTCAATTAATATACTAGGTTGTATTGCCAAATGTGTTATATTTCATGATAAATGTATCAAAAAGTGTGTTTTGGAATCAAGAAAGGAGGCTTGCTAGCCAAAAATGATGGGAGCAACTCTCTATTTTTGAATTCTATCATTAATATCAATAAGAAATGCAATTCAAAATCAAGAACTCCATTGTTTGTTGAATTGAATGAATTCATGTAATTGATGGTCCACGGGCATTTTTGTTCCTAATGAATATAGTTTTTAAGAAAGAAAAAAAAGGTAATTTCAAGGTTATTGCATGAAAAATAGCCCTGATAACAACAAAAGGAGTCTAATTAACTTGAAGTGATGATAAATTATCGTTATTTAGGAATTAAACCAGTTAACATTTGTACGAAATGCAAACCATGATGAATGGCACCTGTGGCTGATGGATTTAAATAGATTTGGAGTTTTATTGGCGTATATACTTGTTTGATTCAATTAATATACTAGGTTGTTTAGCCACATGTGTTATATTTTGTGATCAATGTATCAAAAAGAGTGTTTGGAAGCAAAAGAGGAAACTTGCTATCCAGAAATGATGGGCGGAACTCTCTGTTTTTTGAATTCAACAATTAATATCAATAAGAAATGCAATTCAAAATCAAGGACTCCATTGTTTGTTAAATTGAATGAATTCATCTTATAAATGGTCTAGGGGCATTTTTTTTTCATAATGAATGTAGTTATTTAGAAGGAAACAAAAGTTAATTTCAAGGTTATTGCATGAAAAATACTCCTGGTAAAAACAAGAGGACCCTAAATAACATGAGGTGATTAGTAATTCTCATAATTTAGGAATTAAACCAGTTAACATTTGTACGAAATGCAAACCATGATGAATGACACCTTTGGATGATGGATTTAAATAGATTTGGAGTTTTAATTGTGTATATACTTGTTTGATTCAATTAATATAATAGGTTGTTTAGCCACATGTGTTATAGTTCATAATCAATGTATCAAAAAGTGTGTTTGGAATCAAAAGAGGAGGCTTGCTAGCCAAAAATGATGGGAGGAACTCTCTATTTTTGAATTCAAAAATTAATATCAATAAGAAATGCAATTGAAAATCAAGGACTCCATTGTTTGTTAAATTGAATGAATTTATCTTATAAATGGTCTAGGGGCATTTTTTTTCTTAATGAATATAGTTACTTAGAAGGAAACACAAGTTAATTTCAAGGTTATTGCATGAAAAATAGTCCTGGTAACAACAAGAGGAGCCTAAATAACATGAGGTGATTAGAAATTCTCATTATTTAGGAATTAAACCAATTAACATTTGTACGAAATACAAACGATAATGAATGGCACCTTTGGATGATGGATTTAAATAGATTTGGAGTTTTGATGGTGTATATACTTGTTTGATTCAATTAATGTACTAGGTTGTTCAGCCACATGTGTTATATTTGGTGATCAATGTAACAAAAAGTGTGTTTTGAATCAAAAGAGGAAACTTGCTAACCAGAAATGATGGAAGGAACTCTATTTTTGAATTCAACAATTAATAGCAATAAGAAATGCAATTCAAAATCATGGACTCCATTGTTTATTAAATTGAGTGAATTCATCTTATAAATGGTCTAGGGGCACTTTTTTCGTAATGAATATAGTTATTAAGAAGGAAACAAAAGTTAATTTCAAGGTTATTGCATGAAAAATTGTCCAGGTAATAACAAGAGGAGCCTAATTAACCTGAGGTGATTAGAAATTCTCATTATTTAGGAATTAAACTAGTTAACATTTGTACGAAATGCAAACCATGATGAATGACACCTGTGGCTGATGGATTTAAATAGATTTGGAGTTTTAATATTGTATATACTTGTTTGATTCAATTAACATTCTAGGTTGTTTGGCCACCTGTGTTATGTTTCATGATCAATGTATCAAAAAGTGTGTTTGGAATCAAAAGAGGAGGCTTGCTAGCCAAAATTGATGGGAGGAACTCTCTAATTTTGAATTCTATAATTAATATCAATAACAAAAGCAATTCAAAAACATGGACTCCATTGTTTGTTAAATTGAATGAATTCATCTTATAGATGGTCCAGGGGCCTTTTTTTCATAATGAATATAGTTATTAAGAAAGAAACAAAAGTTAATTTCAAGGTTATTGCATGAAAAATAGTCCTAGTAACAACAAGAGGAGCCTAATTAACATGAGGTGATTAGAATGTCTTATTATTTAGGAATTAAACCAACTAATATTTGTACTAAATGCAAACCATGATGAATGACACCTGTGGCTGATGGTGAAATAGATTTGGAATTTTTATGGTGTATATACTTGTTTGATTCAATTAATATACTAGGTTGTTTAGCCACATTTGTCATATTTTATGATAAATGTATCAAAATGTGTGTTTTGGAATCAAAAGAGGAGGCTTGCTAGCCAAAAATGATGGGAGGAACTCTCTATTTTTAAATTCTATAATTAATATCAGAAAGAAATGCAATTGAAAATCAAGAACTCCATTATTTGTTAAATTGAATGAATTCATGTAATTAATGGTCCACAGACATTTTTTTCATAATAAATATATTTATTAAGAAAGAAACAAAAGTTAATTTCAAAGTTATTGCATGAAAAATTGTCCTGGTAACAACAAGACGAGCCTAATTAATATGAGGTGATTAGAAATTTCCATTATTTAGAAATTAAACTAGTTAACATTTGTACGTAATGTAAACCATGATGAATGACACCTTTGGATGGTGGATTTAAATAGATTTGGAATTTAATTGGTGTATATACTTGTTTGATTCAATTAATATACTAGGTTGTTTAGCCACATGTGTTATAGTTCATGATCAATGTATCAAAAAATGTGTTTGGAATCAAAAAAGGAGACTTGCTAGCCAAAAATGATGGGAGGAACTCTCTATTTTTTAATTCTTTAATTAATATCAATAACAAATGCAATTCAAAATTGTGGACTCCATTGTTTGTTAAATTGAATGAATTCATCTTATAGATGGTCTAGGGGCTTTTTTTTTTCATAATGAATATAGTTATTAAGAAAGAAAAAAAAGTTAATTTCAAGGTTATTGCATGCAAAATAGTCCTGGTAACAACAAGATGAGCCTAATTAACATGAGGTGATTAGAAATTCTCATTATTTAGGAATTAAACCAGTTGACATTTGTATGAAATGCAAACAATGATGAATGGCACCTTTGGATGTTGGATTTAAATAGATTTGGAGTTTTAATCGTGTATATACCTGTTTGATTCAATTAATATACTAGGTTGTTTAGCCACATGTGTTATAGTTCTCCATCAATGTATCAAAAAGTGTGTTTGGAATCAAAAGAGGAGGCTTGCTAGCCAAAAATGATGGGAGGAACTCTCTATTTTTGAATTCTATAATTAATATGAATAAGAAATGGAATTCAAAATCAAGGACTCCATTGTTTGGTAAATTGAATGAATTCATCTTATGGATGGTCCGGGGGCATTTTTTTCATAATGAATATAGCTATTAAGAAAGAATCAAAAGTTAATTTCAAGGTTATTGTATGAAAAATAGTCATGGTAAAAACAAGAGAAGCCTAATTAACATTAGGTGATTAGAATGTGTCATTATTTAGGAATTAAACCAGTTCACATTTGTTCGAAATGCAAACCATGATGAATGACACATTTGGCTGAAGGAGTTAAATAGATTTGGAGTTTTATTGGTGTATATACTTGTTTTATTCAATTAATATACTAGGTTGTTTAGCCACATGTGTTATATTTCATGATCAATATAACAAAAACTGTGTTCGGAATCAAAAGAGGAAACTTGCTAACCAGAAATGATGGGTGGAACTATCTATTTTTGAATTCAATAATTAATATCAATAAGAAATGCAATTCAAAATCATGGACTCCATTGTTTATAAAATTGAATGAATTCATCTGATAAATGGTCTAGGGGCACTTTTTTCATAATGAATATAGTTATTAAGAAGGAAACAAAAGTTAATTTCAAGGTTATCGTATGAAAAATAGTCATAGTAAAAACAAGAGAAGCCTAATTAACATTAGGTGATTAGAATGTCTGATTATTTAGGAAATAAGCCAGTTCACATTTGTTCGAAATGCAAACAATGATGAATGACACATGTGGCTGATGGATTTAAATAGATTTGGACTTTTATTGGTGTATATACTTGTTTTATTCAATTAATATACTAGGTTGTTTAGCCACATGTGTTATATTTCATGATCAATGTATCAAAAAGTGTGTTTGGAATCAAAAGAGGAAACTTACTAACCAGAAATGATGGGAGGAACTCTCTATTTTTGAATTCAACAATTAATATCAATAAGAAATGCAAGTCAAAATCAAGGACTCCATTGTTCGTTAAATTGCATGAATTCATCTTATAAATGGTCTAGGGGCACTTTTTTCATAATGAATATAGTTATTAAGAAGGAAACAAAAGTTAATTTCAAGGTTATTGCATTAAAAATAGTGCTGGTAACAACAAGAGGAGCCTAATTTAACATGAAGTGATTAGAAATTCTCATTATTTAGGAATTAAACCAGTTGACATTTGTACGAAATGTAAACCATGATGAATGGCACCTTTGGATGATGGATTTAAATAGATTTGGAGTTTAAATCGTGTACATACTTGTTTGATTCAATTAATATACTAGGTTGTTTAGCCACATGTGTTATAGTTCTCGATGAATGTATCAAAAAGTGTGTTTGCAATCAAAAGAGGAGGCTTGCTAGCCAAAAATGATGGGAGGAACTCTCTACTTTTGAATTCTATAATTAATATCAAGAAGAAATGGAATTCAAAATCAAGGACTTCATTGTTTGCTAAATTGAATGAATTCATCTTATGGATGGTTCAGGGGCATTTTTTTCATAATGAATATAGCTATTAAGAAAGAATCAAAAGTTAATTTCAAGGTTATTGTGTGAAAAATAGTCATGGTAAAAACAAGAGAAGCCTAATTAACATTAGGTGATTAGAATGTGTCATTATTTAGGAATTAAACCAGTTCACATTTGTTCGAAATGCAAACATGATGAATGACACATTTGGCTGATGGATTTAAATAGATTTGTAGTTTTATTGGTGTATATACTTGTTTTATTCAATTAATATACTAGGTTGTTTAGCCACATGTGTTATATTTCATGATGAATGTAACAAAAACTGTGTTCGGAATCAAAAGAGGAAACTTGCTAACCAGATATGATGGGTGGAACTCTCTATTTTTGAATTCAATAATTAATATCAATAAGAAATGCAATTCAAAATCATGGACTCCATTGTTTATTAAATTGAATGAATTCATCTGATAAATGGTCTAGGGGCACTTTTTGCATAATGAATATAGTTATTAAGAAGGAAACAAAAGTTAATTTCAAGGTTATCGTATGAAAAATAGTCATGGTAAAAACAAGAGAAGCCTAATTAACATTAGGTGATTTGAATGTCTGATTATTTAAGAATTAAACCAGTTCACATTTGTTCGAAATTCAAACAATGATGAAGGACACATTTGACTGATGGACTTAAATAGATTTGGACTTTTATTGGTGTATGTACTTGTTTTATTCAATTAATATACTAGGTTGTTTAGCCACATGTGTTATATTTCATGATCAATGTATCAAAAAGTGTGTTTGGAATCACAAGAGGAAGCTTACGAACCGGAAATGATGGGAGGAACTCTCTATTTTTGAATTCAACAATTAATATCAATAAGAAATGCAAGTCAAAATCAAGGACTCCATTATTTGTTAAATTGAATGAATTCATCTTATAAATGGTCTAGGGGCAGTTTTTTCATAATGAATATAGTTATTAAGAAGGAAACAAAAGTTAATTTCAAGGTTATTGCATTAAAAATAGTCCTGGTAACGACAAGAGGAGCCTAATTAACATGAAGTGATTAGAAATTCTCATTATTTAGGAATTAAACCAGTTGACATTTGTACGAAATGCAAACCATGATGAACCCTGTGGCTGATGGATTTAAATAGATTTCAATTTTTATTGGTGTTTATACTTGTTTGATTCAATTAATATACTAGATTGTTTAGCCACATGTGTTATATTTCATGATCAATGTATCAAAAAGTGTGTTTGGAATCAAAAGAGGAAACTTACTAACCAGAAATGATGGGAGGAACTCTATATTTTTGAATTCAACAATTAATATCAATAGGAAATGCAATTCAAAAGCAAGGACTCCATTATTTGTTAAATTGAATGAATTCATCTTATAAATGGTCTAGGGGCATCTTTTTCATAATGAATATAGGTATTTAGAAGGAAACAAATGTTAATTTCAAGGTTATTGCATGAAAAATAGTCCTGGTAAAAAGAAGAGGACCCTAAATAACATGAGGTGATTAGAAATTCTCATAATTTAGGAATTAAACCAGTTAACATTTGTACGAAATGCAAACAATGATGCATGGCACCTTTGGATGATGGATTTAAATAGATTTACAGTTTTAATCGTGTATATACTTGTTTGATTTAATTAATATACTAGGTTGTTTAGCCACATGTGTTATAGTTCTCGATCAATGTATCAAAAAGTGTGTTTGCAATCAAAAGAGGAGGCTTGCTAGACAAAAATGATGGGAGGAACTCTCTACTTTTGAATTCTATAATTAATATCAAGAAGAAATGGAATTCAAAATCGAGGACTTCATTGTTTGCTAAATTGAATGAATTCATTTTATGGATGGTCCAGGGGCATTTTTTTCATAATGAATATAGCTATTAAGAAAGAATCAAAAGTTAATTTCAAGGTTATTGTATGAAAAATAGTCATGGTAAAAACAAGAGAAGCCTAATTAACATTACGTGATTAGAATGTGTCATTATTTAGGAATTAAACCAGTTCACATTTGTTCGAAATGCAAACCATGATGAATGACACATTTGGCTGATGGATTTAAATATATTTGGAGTTTTATTGGTGTATATACTTGTTTTATTCAATTAATATACTAGGTTGTTTAGCCACATGTGTTATATTTCATGATCAATGTAACAAAAATTGTGTTCGGAATCAAAAGAGGAAACTTGCTAACCAGAAATGGTGGGTGAAACTCTCTATTTTTGACTTCAATAATTAATATCATTAAGAAATGCAATTCAAAATCATGGACTCCATTGTTTATTAAATTGAATGAATTCATCTTATAAATGGTCTAGGGGTACTTTTTTCATAATGAATATAGTTATTAAGAAGGAAACAAAAGTTAATTTCAAGGTTATTGCATGAAAAATAGTCCTGGTAACAACAAGACGAGCCTAATTAACATGAGGTGATTAGTAATTCTCATTATTTAGGAATTAAACCAGTTGACATTTGTACGAAATGCAAACCATGATGAATGGCACATTTGGATGATGGATTTAAATTGATTTGTAGTTTTATTGGTGTATATACTTGTTTTATTCAATTAATATACTAGGTTGTTTAGCCACATGTGTTATATTTCATGATCAATGTAACAAAAACTGTCTTCGGAATCAAAAGAGGAAACTTGCTAACCAGAAATGATGGGTGGAACTCTCTATTTTTGAATTCAAAAATTAATATCAATAAGAAATGCAATTCAAAATCATGGACTCCATTGTTTATTAAATTGAATGAATTCATCTTATAAATGGTCTAGGGACACTTTTTTCATAATGATTATAGCTATTAAGAAAGAATCAAAAGTTAATTTCAAGGTTATTATATGAAAAATAGTCATGGTAAAAACAAGAGAAGCCTAATTAACATTACGTGATTAGAATGTGTCATTATTTAGGAATTAAACCAGTTCACATTTGTTCGAAATGCAAACCATGATGAATGACACATTTGGCTGATGGATTTAAATAGATTTGGAGTTTTATTGGTGTATATACTTGTTTTATTCAATTAATATACTAGGTTGTTTAGCCACGTGTGTTATATTTCATCATCAATGTAACAAAAAGTGTCTTTTCAATCAAAAGAGGAAACTTGCTAACTAGAAATGATGAGAGGGACTCTCTATTTTTGAATTCAACAATTAATATCAATAAGAAATGCAATTCAAAATCATGGACTCCATTGGTTATTAAATTGTATGAATTCATCTTATAAATGGTTTAGGGTCACTTTTTTCATAATGAATATAGTTATTAAGAAAGAAATAAAAGTCAATTTCAAGGTTATTGCATGAAAAATAGTCCTCGTAACAGCAAGATGAGCCTAATTAACATGAGGTGATTAGAAATTCTCATTATTTAGTAATTAAACCAGTTGACATTTGTACGAAATGCAAACCATGATGAATGGCACCTTTGGCTGATGGATTTAAATAGATTTCAATTTTTATTGGTGTTTATACTTGTTTGATTCAATTAATATACTACGTTATTTAGCCACATGTGTTATATTTCATGATCAATGTATCAAAAAGTGTGTTTTGAATCAAAAGAGGAAAATTACTAACCAGAAATGATGGGAGGAACTCTCTATTTTTGAATTAAACAATTAATATCAATAAGAAATGCAATTCAAAATCAAGGACTTGATTGTTTGTTAAATTGAATGAATTCATCTTATAAATGGTCTAGGGGCATCTTTTTCATAATGAATATAGGTATTTAGAAGGAAACAAATGTTAATTTCAAGGTTATTGCATGAAAAATAGTCTTGGTAAAAACAAGAGGACCCTAAATAACATGAGGTGATTAGAAATTCTCATAATTTAGGAATTAAGAGAGTTAACATTTGTACGAAATGCAAACAATGATGAATGACACCTTTGGATGATGGATTTAAATAGATTTGGAGTTTTAATCGTGTATATACTTGTTTGATTCAATTAATATACTAGGTTATTTAGCCACATATGTTATAGTTCTCGATCAATCTATCAAAAAGTGTGTTTGCAATCAAAAGAGGAGGCTTGCTAGCCAAAAATGATGGGAGGAACTCTCTACTTTTCATATCTATAATTAATATCAACAAGAAATGGAATTCAAAATCAAGGACTTCATTGTTTGTTAAATTGAATGAATTCATCTTATGGATGGTCCAGGGGCATTTTTTTCATAATGAATATAGCTATTAAGAAAGAATCAAAAGTTAATTTCAAGGTTATTATATGAAAAATAGTCATGGTAAAAACAAGAGAAGCCTAATTAACATTACGTGATTAGAATGTGTCATGATTTAGGAATTAAACCAGTTCACATTTGTTCGAAATGCAAACCATGATGAATGACACATTTGGCTGATGGATTTAAATAGATTTGGAGTTTTATTGGTGTACATACTTGTTTTATTCAATTAATATACTAGGTTGTTTAGCCAAATGTGTTATATTTCATGATCAATGTAACAAAAACTGTGTTCGGAATCAAAAGAGGAAACTTGCTAACCAGAAATGGTGGGTGAAATTCTCTATTTTTGAATTCAATAATTAATATCAATAAGAAATGCAATTCAAAATCATGGACTCCATTGTTTATAAAATTGAATGAATTCATCTTATAAATGGTCTAGGGGCACTTTTTTCATAATGAATATAGTTATTAAGAAGGAAACAAAAGTTATTTTCAAGGTTATTGCATGAAAAATAGTCCTGGTAACAACAAGAGGAGCCTAATTAACATGAGGTGATTAGAAATTCTCATTATTTAGGAATTAAACCAGTTGACATTTGTACGAAATGCAAACCATGATGAATGGCACCTTTGGATCATGGATTTAAATAGATTTGGAGTTTTAATCGTGTATATACGTGTTTGATTCAATTAATATACTACGTTGTTTAGCCACATGTGTTATAGTTCATGTTCAATGTATCAAAAAGTGTGTTTGGAATCAAAAGAGGAGGCTTGCTAGCCAAAAATGATGGGAGGAACTCTCTATTTTTGAATTCAACAAGTGATATCAATAAGAAATGCAATTCAAAATCAAGGACACCATTGTTTGTTAAATTGAATGAATTCATCTTATAAATGGTTTAGGGGCATTTTTTTTTAAAGAATATAGTTATTTAGAAGGAAACAAAAGTTAATTTCAACGTTATTGCATGAAAAATAGTCCTGATAACAACAAGAGGATCCTAAATAACATGAGGTGATTAGAAATTCTCATTATTTAGGAATTAAACCAATTAACATTTGTACTAAATGCATACGATAATGAATGGCACCCTTGGATGATGGATTTAAATAAATTTGGACTTTTAATGGTGTATATACTTGTTTGATTCAATTAATATACTAGGTTATTTAGCAATGTGTGTTATATTTCATGATCAATGTAACAAAAAGTGTGTTTGAAATCAAAAGAGGAAACTTGCTAACCAGAAATGATGAGAGGAACTCTCTATTTTTGAATTCAACAATTAATATCAATAAGAAATCCAATTCAAAATCATGGACTCCATTGTTTATTAAATTGAATGAATTCATCTTATAAATGGTCTAGGGGCACTTTTTTCATAATGAATATAGTTATTAAGAAGGAAATAAAAGTTAATTTCAAGGTTATTGCATGAAAAATAGTCCTAGTAACATCAAGACGAGCCTAATTAACATGAGGTGATTAGAAATTCTCATTATTTAGAAATTAAACAAGTTGACATTTGTACGAAATGCAAACCATGATGAATGACACCTTTGGCTGATGGATTTAAATAGATTTCGATTTTTATTGGTGTTTATACTTGTTTGATTCAATTAATATACTAGGTTGTTTAGCCACATGTGTTATATTTCATGATCAATGTATCAAAAAGTGTGTTTGGAATCAAAAGAGGAAACTTACTAACCAGAAATGATGGGAGGAACTCTCTATTTTTGAATTCAACAATTAATATCAATAAGAAATGGAATTCAAAATCAAGGACTTCATTGTTTGTTAAATTGAATGAATTCATCTTATGGATGGTCCAGGGGCATTTTTTTCATAATGAATATAGCTATTAAGAAAGAATCAAAAATATATTTCAAGGTTATTGTATGAAAAATAGTCATGGTAAAAACAAGAGAAGCCTAATTAACATTAGGTGATTGGAATGTGTCATTATTTAGGAATTAAACCAGTTGACATTTGTTCGAAATGCAAACCATGATAAATGACACATTTGGCTGATGGATTTAAATAGATTTGTAGTTTTATTAGTGTATATACTTTTTTTTTTTTCAATTAATATACTAGGTTGTTTAGCCACATGTGTTATATTTCATAATCAATGTAACAAAAACTGTGTTCGGAATCAAAAGAGGAAACTTGCTAACCAGAAATAGTGGGTGAAACTCTCTATTTTTGAATTCAATAATTAATATCAATAAGAAATGCAATTCAAAATCATGGACTCCATTGTTTATAAAATTGAATGAATTCATCTTATAAATGGTCTAGGGGCACTTTTTTCAAAATGAATATACTTATTAAGAAGGAAACAAAAGTTATTTTCAAGGTTATTGCATGAAAAATAGTCTTGGTAACAACAAGATGAGCCTAATTAACATGAGGTGATTAGAAATTCTCATTATTTAGGAATTAAACCAGTTGACATTTGTACAAAATGCAAACCATGATGAATGACACCTTTGGATGATGGATTTAAATAGATTTGGAGTTTTAATCGTGTATATACTTATTTGATTCAATTAATATACTAGGTTATTTAGCCACATGTATTATAGTTCTCGATCAATGTATCAAAAAGTGTGTTTGCAATCAAAAAAGGAGGCTTGCTAGCCAAACATGATGGGAGGAACTCTCTACTTTTCAATTCTATAATTAATATCAATAAGAAATGGAATTCGAAATCAAGGACTTCATTATTTGGTAAATTGAATGAATTCATCTTATGGATGGTCCAGGGGCATTTTTTTCATAATGAATATAGCTATTAAGAAAGAATCACAAGTTAATTTCAAGGTTATTGTATGAAAAATAGTCATGGTAAAAACAAGAGAAGCCTAATTAACATTACGTGATTAGAATGTGTCATTATTTAAGAATTTAACCAGTTCACATTTGTTTGAAATGCAAACCATGATGAATGACACATTTGGCTGATGGATTTAAATAGATTTGGAGTTTTATTGGTGTATATACTTTTTTTATTCAATTAATATAATAGGTTGTTTAGCCACATGTGTTATATTTCATGATCAATGTAACAAAAACTGTGTTCAGAATCAAAAGAGGAAACTTGCTAACCAGAAATGGTGGGTGAAACTCTCTATTTTTGAATTCAATAATTAATATCAATAAGAAATGCAATTCAAAATCATGGACTCCATTGTTTATAAAATTGAATGAATTCATCTTATAAATGGTCTAGGGGCACTTTTTTCATAATGAATATAGTTATTAAGAAGGAAACAAAAGTTATTTTCAAGGTTATTGCATGAAAAATAGTCCTGGTAACAACAAGAGGAGCCTAATTAACATGAGGTGATTCGAAATTCTCATTATTTAGGAATTAAACCAGTTGACATTTGTACGAAATGCAAACCATGATGAATGGCACCTTTGGATCATGGATTTAAATAGATTTGGAGTTTAAATTGTGTATATACGTGTTTGATTCAATTAATATACTACGTTGTTTAGCCACATGTGTTATAGTTCATGTTCAATGTATCAAAAAGTGTGTTTGGAATCAAAAGAGGAGGCTTGCTAGCCAAAAATGATGGGAGGAACTCTCTATTTTTGAATTCAACAATTAATATCAATAAGAAATGCAATTCAAAATCAAGGACTCCATTGTTTGTTAAATTGAATGAATTCATCTTATAAATGGTTTAGGGGCATTTTTTTTAAAGAATATAGTTATTTAGAAGGAAACAAAAGTTAATTTCAAGGTTATTGCATGAAAAATAGTCCTGATAACAACAAGAGGATCCTAAATAACATGAGGTGATTAGAAATTCTCATTATTTAGGAATTAAACCAGTTAACATTTGTACTAAATGCAGACGATAATCAATGGCACCCTTGGATGATGGATTTAAATAGATTTGGACTTTTAATGGTGTATATACTTGTTTGATTCAATTAATATACTAGGTTGTTTAGCCACGTGTGTTATAGTTCTCCATCAATGTATCAAAAACTGTGTTTGCAACCAAAAGAGGAGGCTTGCTAGCCAAAAATGATGGGAGGAACTCTCTACTTTTGAATTCTATAATTAATATCAATAAGAAATGGAATTCAAAATCAAGGACTTCATTGTTTGTTAAATTGAATGAATTCATCTTATGGATGGTCCAGGGACATTTTTTTCTTAATAAATATAGCTATTAAGAAAGAATCAAAAGTTAATTTCAAGGTTATTGTATGAAAAATAGTCATGGTAAAAACAAGAGAAGCCTAATTAACATTAGGTGATTAGAATGTGTCATTATTTAGGAATTAAACCAGTTGACATTTGTACGAAATGCAAACCATGATGAATGGCACCTGTGGCTGATGGATATCAATAGATTTCAATTTTTATTGGTGTTTATACTTGTTTGATTCAATTAATATACTAGGTTGTTTAGCCACATGTGTTATAGTTCTCGATCAATGTATCAAAAAGTGTGTTTGCAACCAAAAGAGGAGGCTTGCTAGCCAAAAATGATGGGAGGAACTCTCTACTTTTGAATTCTATAATTAATATCAGTAAGAAATGGAATTCAAAATCAAGGACTTCATTGTTTGTTAAATTGAATGAATTCATCTTATGGATGGTCCAGGGACATTTTTTTCATAATGAATATAGCTATTAAGAAAGAATCAAAAGTTAATTTCAAGGTTATTGTATGAAAAATAGTCATGGTAAAAACAAGAGAAGCCTAATTAACATTAGGTGATTAGAATGTGTCATTATTTAGGAATTAAACCAGTTCACATTTGTTCGAAATGCAAACCATGATGAATGACACATTTGGCTGATGAATTTAAATAGATTTGGAGTTTTATTGGTGTATATACTTGTTTTATTCAATTAATATACTAGGTTGTTTAGCCACATGTGTTATATTTCATGATCAATGTAACAAAAACTGTGTTCGAAATCAAAAGAGGAAACTTGCTAACCAGAAATTGTGGGTGGAACTCTCTATTTTTGAATTCAATAATTAATATCAATAAGAAATGCAATTCAAAATTGTGGACTCCATTGTTTATAAAATTGAATGAATTCATCTTATAAATGGTCTAGGCGCACTTTTTTCTTAATCAATATAGTTATTAAGAAGGAAACAAAAGTTATATTCAAGGTTATTCCATGAAAAATAGTCCTAGTAACAACAAGAGGAGCCTAATTAACATGAGCTGATTAGAAATTCTCATTATTTAAATAGATTTCGATTTTTATTGGTGTTTATACTTGTTTGATTCAATTAATATACTAGGTTGTTTAGCCACATGTGTTATATTTCATGACCAATGTAGCAAAAAGTGTGTTTGGAATCAAAAGAGGAAACTTGCTAACCAGAAATGATGAGAGGAACTCTCTATTTTTGAATACAACAATTAATATCAATAAGAAATGCAATTCAAAATCATGGACTCCATTGCTTATTAAATTGAATGAATTCATCTTATAAATGGTCCAGGGGCACTTTTTTCATAATGAATATAGTTATTAAGAAGGAAATAAAAGTTAATTTCAAGGTTATTGCATGAAAAATAGTCCTAGTAACAACAAGAGGACCCTAAATCACATGAGGTGATTAGAAATTCTCATAATTTAGGAATTAAACCAGTTAACATTTGTACGAAATGCAAACAATGATGAATGGCACCTTTGGATGATGGATTTAAAAAGATTTGGAGTTTTAATCGTGTATATACTTGTTTGATTCAATTAATATACTAGGTTATTTAGCCACATGTATTATAGTTCTCGATCAATGTATCAAAAAGTGTGTTTGCAATCAAAAGAGGAGGCTTGCTAGCCAAAAATGATGGGAGGAACTCTCTACTTTTCAATTCTATAATTAATATCAATAAGAAATGGAATTCAAAATCAAGGGCTTCATTGTTTGTTAAATTGAATGAATTCATCTTATGGATGGTCCAGGGGCATTTTTTTCATCATGAATATAGCTATTACGAAAGAATCAAAAATTAATTTCAAGGTTATTGTATGAAAAATAGTCATGGTAAAAACAAGAGAAGCCTAATTAACATTACGTGATTAGAATGTGTCATTATTTAGGAATTAAACCAGTTCACATTTGTTCGAAATGCAAACCCTGATGAATGACACATTTGGCTGATGGATTTAAGTAGATTTGGAGTTTTATTGGTGTATATACTTGTTTTATTCAATTAATATACTAGGTTGTTTAGCCACATGTGTTATATTTCATGATCAATGTATCAAAAACTGTGTTCGGAATCAAAAGAGGAAACTTGCTGACCAGAAATGGTGGGTGAAACTCTCTATTTTTGAATTCAATAATTAATATCAATAAGAAATGCAATTCAAAATCATGGACTCCATTGTTTATAAAATTGAATGAATTCATCTTATAAATGGTCTAGGGGCACTTTTTTCATAATGAATATAGTTATTAAGAAGGAAACAAAAGTTATTTTCAAGGTTATTACATGAAAAGTAGTCCTGGTAACAACAAGAGGAGCCTAATTAACATGAGGTGATTAGAAATTCTCATTATTTAGGAATTAAAGCAGTTGACATTTGTACGAAATGCAAACCATGATGAATGGCACCTTTGGATGATGGATTTAAATAGATTTGGAGTTTAAATCGTGTATATACGTGTTTGATTCAATTAATATACTACGTTGTTTAGCCAGATGTTTTATAGTTCATGTTCAATTTATCAAAAAGTTTGTTTGGAATCAAAAGAGGAGGCTTGCTAACCAAAAATGATGGGAGGAACTCTCTATTTTTGAATTCTATAATTAATATCAATAAGAAATGGAATTCAAAATGAAGGACTCCATTGTTTGTTAAATTGAATGAATTCATCTTATAGATGGTCCAGGGGCATTTTTTTCATAATGAATATAGCTATTGAGAAAAAATCGAAATTTAATTTCAAGGTTATCGTATGTAATATAGTCAAGGTAAAAACAAGAGAAGCCTAATTAACATTAGGTGATTAGAATGTCTCATTATTTAGGAATTAAACGAGTTCACATTTGTTCGATATGCAAACAATGATGAATGACACATTTGGCTAATGGATTTAAATAGATTTGGAGTTTTATTGGTGTATATACTTGTTTTATTCAATTAATATACAAGGTTGTATTGCCAAATGTGTTATATTTCATGATGAATGTATCAAAAAGTGTGTTTTGGAATAAAAAAAGGAGGCTTGCTAGCCAAAAATGATGGGAGGAACTCTCTATTTTTGAATTCTATAATTAATATCAATGAGAAATGCAATTCAAAATCAAGAACTCTATTGTTTGTTAAATTAAATGAATTCATGTAATTGATGGTCCACGGGCATTTTTTTCCTAATGAATATAGTTATTAAGAAAGAAAAAAAAGTTAATTTCAAGGTTATTGCATGAAAAATAGCGTTGGTAACAACAAGAGGAGCCTAATTAACATGAAGTGATGAAAAATTATCATTATTTAGAAATTAAACCAGTTAACATTTGTACGAAATGCAAACCATGATGAATGACACCTTTGGTTGATGGATTTGAATAGAATTGGAGTTTTATCGGCATATATACTTGTTTGATTCAATTAATATACTAGGTTGATTAGCCACATATGTTATATTTCGTGATCAATGTATTAAAAAGTGTGTTTGGAAGCGAAAGAGCAAACTTGCTAACCAGAAATGATGGGAGGAACTCTCTATTTTTGAATTCAACAATTAATATCAATAAGAAATGCAATTAAAAATCAAGGACTCCATTGTTTGTTAAATTGAATGAATTCATCTTATAAATGGTCTAGGGGCATTTTTTTAAAGAATATAGTTATTTAGAAGGAAACAAAAGTTAATTTCAAGGTTATTGCATGAAAAATAGTCCTGATAACAACAAGAGTATCCTAAATAACATGGGGTGATTAGAAATTCTCATTATTTAGGAATTAAACCAGTTAACATTTGTACTAAATGCAAACGATAATGAATGGCACCCTTGGATGATGGATTTAAATAGATTTGGACTTTTAATGGTGTATATACTTGTTTGATTCAATAAATATACTAGGTTGTTTAGCCACGTGTGTTATATTTCATGATCAATGTGACAAAAAGTGTGTTTGAAATCAAAAGAGGAAACTTGCTAACCAGAAATGATGAGAGGAACTCTCTATTTTTGAATTCAACAATTAATATCAATAAGAAATCCAATTCAAAATCATGGACTCCATTGTTTATTAAATTGAATGAATTCATCTTATAAATGGCCTAAGGGCACTTTTTTCATAATGAATATAGTTATTAAGAAGGAAAGAAATGTTAATTTCAAGGTGATTGCATGAAAAATAGTCCTAGTAACAACAAGACGAGCCTAATTAACATGAGGTGATTAGAAATTCTCATTATTTAGAAATTAAACCAGTTGACATTTGTACGAAATGCAAACCATGATGAATGGCACCTTTGGCTGATGGATTTAAATAGATTTCGATTTTTATGTATATTTATACTTGTTTGATTCAATTAATATACTAGGTTATTTAGCCACATGTGTTATATTTCATGATCAATGTATCAACAAGTGTGTTTGGAATCAAAAGAGGAAACTTACTAACCAGAAATGATGGGAGGAACTCTCTATTTTTGAATTCAACAATTAATATCAATAAGAAATGCAATTCAAAATCAAGGACTCCATCGTTTGTTAAATTGAATTAATTCATCTTATAAATGGTCTAGGGGCATCTTTTTCATAATGAATATAGGTATTTAGAAGGAAACAAATGCTAATTACAAGGTTATTGCATGAAAAATAGTCCTGGTAAAAACAAGAGGACCCTAAATAACATGAGGTGATTAGAAATTCTCATAATTTAGGAATTAAACCAGTTAATATTTGTACAAAATGCAAACAATGATGAATGACACCTTTGGATGATGGATTTAAATAGATTTGGAGTTTTAATCGTGTATATAGTTGTTTGATTCAATTAATATACTAGGTTGTTTAGCCACATGTGTTATAGTTCTCGATCAATGTATCAAAAAGTGTGTTTGGAACCAAAAGAGGAGGCTTGCTAGCCAAAAATGATGGGAGGAACTCTCTACTTTTGAATTCTATAAATAATATCAATAAGAAATGGAATTCAAAATCAAGGACTTCATTGCTTGTTAAATTGAATGAATTCATCTTATGGATGGTCCAGGGACATTTTTTTCATAATGAATATAGCTGTTAAGAAAGAATCAAAAGTTAATTTCAAGGTTATTGTATGAAAAATAGTCATGGTAAAAACAACAAAAGCCTAATTAACATTAGGTGATTAGAATGTGTCATTATTTAGGGATTAAACCAGTTCACATTTGTTCGAAATGCAAACCATGATGAATGACACATTTGGCTGATGGATTTAAATAGATTTGGAGTTTTATTGGTGTATATACTTGTTTTATTCAATTAATATACTAGGTTGTTTAGCCACATGTGTTATATTTCATGATCAATGTAGCAAAAACTGTGTTCGGAATCAAAAGAGGAAACTTGCTAACCAGAAATGGTGGGTGGAACTCTCTATTTTTGAATTCAATAATTAATATCAATAAGAAATGCAATTCAAAATCATGGACTCCATTGTTTATAAAATTGAATGAATTCATCTTATAAATGGTCTAGGGGCACTTTTTTCATAATGAATATAGTTATTAAGAAGGAAACAAAAGTTATTTTCAAGGTTATTGCATGAAAAATAGTCCTGGTAACAACAAGAGGAGCCTAATTAACATGAGGTGATTAGAAATTCTCATTATTTAGGAATTAAACCAGTTGACGTTTGTACGAAATGCAAACCATGATGAATGGCACCTTTGGATGATGGATTTAAATAGATTTGGAGTTTAAATCGTGTATATACGTGTTTGATTCAATTAATATACTACTTTGTTTAGCCACATGTGTTATAGTTCATGTTTAATGTATCAAAAAGTGTGTTTGGAATCAAAAGAGGAGGCTTGCTAGCCAAAAATGATGGGAGGAAATCTCTATTTTTGAATTCTATAATTAATATCAATAAGAAATGGAATTCAAAATGAAGGACTTCATTGTTTGTTAAATTGAATGAATTCATCTTATAGATGGTCCAGGGGCATTTTTTTCATAATGAATATAGCTATTTAGAAAGAATCGAAGTTTAATTTCAAGGTTATCGTATGAAAAATAGTCATGGTAAAAACAAGAGAAGCCTAATTAACATTAGGTGATTAGACTGTCTCATTATTTAGGAATTAAACCAGTTCACATTTGTTCGAAATGCAAACAATGATGAATGACTCATTTGGCTGATGGATTTAAATAGATTTGGAGTTTTATTGGTGTATATACTTGTTTTATTCAATTAATATACAAGGTTGTATTGCTAAATGTGTTATATTTCATGATAAATGTATCAAAAAGTGTGTTTTGGAAGCAAAAATGGAGGCTTGCTAGCCAAAAATGATGGGAGGAACTCTCTATTTTTGAATTCTATAATTAATATCAATAAGAAATGCAATTCAAAATCAAGAACTCTATTGTTTGTTAAATTGAATGAATTCATGTAATTGATGGTCCACGAGCATTTTTTTCCTAATGAATATAGTTATTAAGAAAGAAACAAAAGTTAATTTCAAGGTTATTGCATGAAAAATAGCGTTGGTAACAACAAGAGGAGCCTAATTAACATGAAGTGATGAAAAATTATCATTATTTAGCAATTAAACCAATTAACATTTGTACGAAATGCAAACCATGATGAATGGCACCTTTGGCTGATGGATTTAAATAGAATTGGAGTTTTATTGGCGTATATACTTGTTTGATTCAATTAATATACTAGGTTGATTAGCCACATGTGTTATATTTCGTGATCAATGTATCAAAAAGTGTGTTTGGAAGCAAAAGAGCAAACTTGCTAACCAGAAATGATGGGAGGAACTCTCTATTTTTGAATTCAACAATTAATATCAATAAGAAATGCAATTCAAAATCAAGGACTCCATTGTTTGTTAAATTGAATGAATTCATCTTATAAATGGTCTAGGGGCATTTGTTTTTAATAAATATAGTTATTTAGAAGGAAACAAAAGTTAATTTCAACGTTATTGCATGAAAAATAGTCCGGGTAACAATAAGAGGATCCTAAATAACATGAGGTGATTAGAAATTCTCATTATTTAGGAATTAAACCAGTTAACATTTGTACTAAATGCAAACGATAATGAATGGCACCTTTGGATGATGGATTTAAATAGATTTGGACCTTTAATGGTCTATATACTTGTTTGATTCAATTAATATACTAGGTTGTTTAGCCACGTGTGTTATATTTCATGATCAATGTAACAAAAAGTGTGTTTGGAATCAAAAGAGGAAACTTACTAACCAGAAATGATGGGAGGAACTCTCTATTTTTGAATTCAACAATTAATATCAATAAGAAATGCAATTCAAAATGAAGGACTCCATTATTTGTTAAATTGAATGAATTCATCTTATAAATGGTCTAGGGGCATCTTTTTCTTAATGAATATAGGTATTTAGAAGGAAACAAATGTTAATTTCAAGGTTCTTGCATGAAAAATAGTCCTGGTAAAAACAAGAGGACCCTAAATAACATGAGGTGATTAGAAATTCTCATAATTTAGGAATTAAACCAGTTAACATTTGTATGAAATCCAAACAATGATGAATGGCACCTTTGGATATGATGAATGGCACCTATGGATGATGGATTTAAATAGATTTACAGTTTTAATCGTGTATATACTTGTTTGATTCAATTAATATACTAGGTTGTTTAGCCACATGTGTTATAGTTCTCGATCAATGTATGAAAAAGATTGTTTGCAATCAAAAGAGGAGGCTTGCTAGGAAAAAATGATGGGAGGAACTCTCTACTTTTGAATTCTATAATTAATATCAATAAGAAATGCAATTCAAAGTCAAGGACTCAATTGTTTGTTAAATTGAATGAATTCATCTTATAAATGGTCTAGGGGCATCTTTTTCATAATGAATATAGGTATTTAGAAGGAAACAAAAGTTAATTTCAAGGTTATTGCACGAAAAATAGTCCTGGAAAAAACAAGAGGACCCTAAATAACATGAGGTGATTAGAAATTCTCATAATTTAGGAATTAAACAAGTTAACATTTGTACGAAATGCAAACAATGATTACTGGCACCTTTGGATGATGGATTTAAATAGATTTGGAGTTTTAATCGTGTATATACCTGTTTGATTCAATTAATATACTAGGTTGTTTAGCCACATGTGTTATAGTTCTCCATCAATGTATCAAAAAGTGTGTTTTGAATAAAAAAAGGAGGCTTGCTAGCCAAAAATGATGGGAGGAACTCTCTATTTTTGAATTCTATAATTAATATAAATAAGAAATGGAATTCAAAATCACAAACTCCATTGTTTGTTAAATTGAATGACTTCATCTTATAGATGGTCCAGGGGCATTTTTTTCATAATGAATATACCTATTATGAGAGAATCGAAAGTTAATTTCAAGGTTATCGTATGAAAAATAGTCATGGTAAAAACAAGGGAAGCCTAATTAACATTAGGTGATTAGAATGTGTCATTATTTAGGAATTAAACCAGTTCACATTTGTTCGAAATGCAAACCATGATGAATGACACATTTGGCTGATGGATTTAAATAGATTTGGAGTTTTATTGGTGTATATACTTGTTTTATTCAATTAATATACTAGGTTGTATTGCCAAATGTGTTATATTTCATGATAAATGTATCAAAAAGTGTGTTTTGGAATCAAAAAAGGAGGCTTGCTAGCCAAAAATGATGGGAGGAACTCCCTATTTTTGAATTCTATAATTAATATCAATAAGAAATGCAATTCAAAATCAAGAACTCTATTGTTTGTTAAAGTGAATGAATTCATGTAATTGATGGTCCACGGGCATTTTTTTCCTAATGAATATAGTTATTAAGAAAGAAACAAAAGTTAATTTCAAGGTTATTGCATGAAAAATAGCGCTGGTAACAACAAGAGGAGACTAATTAACATGAAGTGATGAGAAATTATCATTATTTAGGAATTAAACCAGTTAACATTTGTACGAAATGCAAACCATGATGAATGACACCTTTGGCTGATGGATTTATATAGAATTGGAGTTTTATTGGCGTATATACTTGTTTGATTCAATTAATATACTAGGTTGATTAGTCATATGTGTTATATTTCGTGATCAATGTATCAAAAATTGTGTTTGGAAGCAAAAGAGCAAACATGCTAACCAGAAATGATGGGAGGAACTCTCTATTTTTGAATTCAACAATTAATATCAATAAGAAATGCAATTCAAAATCAAAGACTCCATTGTTTGTTAAATTGAATGAATTCATCTTATAAATGGTATAGGGGCTTTTTTTTTAATGAATATAGTTATTTAGAAGGAAACAAAAGTTAATTTCAAGGTTATTGCATGAAAAATAGTCCTGGTAATAACAAGAGGATCTTAAATAACATGAGGTAATTAGAAATTCTCATTATTTAGCAATTAAACCAGTTGACATTTGTACGAAATGCAAACCATGATGAATGGCACCTTTGGCTGATGGATTTAAATAGATTTCGATTTTTATTGGTGTTTATACTTGTTTGATTCAATTAATATACTAGGTTGTTTAGCCACATGTGTTATATTTCATGATTAATGTATCAAAAAGTGTGTTTGGAATCAAAAGAGGAAACTTACTAACCAGAAATGATGGGAGGAACTCTCTATTTTTGAATTCAATAATTAATATCAATAAGAAATGCAATTCAAAATCAAGGACTCCATTGTTTGTTAAATTGAATGAATTCATCTTATAAATGGTCTATGGCCATCTTTTTCATAATGAATATAGGTCTTTAGAAGGAAACAAATGTTAATTTAAAGGTTATTGCATGAAAAATAGTCTTGGTAAAAACAAGAGGACCCTAAATAACATGAGGTGATTAGAAATTCTCATAATTTAGGAATTAAGAGAGTTAACATTTGTACGAAATGCAAACAATGATGAATGGATCCTTTGGATGATGGATTTAAATAGAATTGGAGTTTTAATCGTGTATATACTTGTTTGATTCAATTAATATACTAGGTTGTTTAGCCACATGTGTTATGGTTCTCGATAAATGCATCTAACAGTGTGTTTGCAATCAAAAGAGGACGCTTGCTAGCCAAAAATGATGGGAGGAACTCTCTACTTTTGAATTCTATAATTAATATCAATAAGAAATGGAATTCAAAATCAAGGACTTCATTGTTTGTTAAATTGAATGAATTCATCTTATGGATGGTCCAGGGGCATTTTTTTCATAATGAATATAGCTATTAAGAAAGAATCAAAAGTTAATTTCAAGGTTATTGTATGAAAAATAGTCATGGTAAAAACAAGGGAAGCCTAATTAACATTAGGTGATTAGAATGTGTCATTATTTAAGAAATAAAACCAGTTCACATTTGTTCGAAATGCAAACCATGATGAATGACACATTTGGCTGATGGATTTAAATAGATTTGGAGTTTTATTGGTGTATATACTTGTTTTATTCAATTAATATACTAGGTTGTTTAGCCACATGTGTTACATTTCATGATCAATGTAACAAAAACTGTGTTTGGAATCAAAAGAGGAAACTTGCTAACCAGAAATGATGGGAGGAACTCTCTATTTTTGAATTCAATAATTAATATTAATAAGAAATGCAATTCAAAATCATGGACTCCATTGTTTATTAAATTAAATGAATTCATCTTATAAATGGTCTAGGGGCACTTTTTTCATAATGAATATAGTTATTAAGAAGGAAACAAAAGTTAATTTCAAGGTTATTGCATGAAAAATAGTCCTGGTAAAAACAAGAGGAGCCTAATTAACATGAGGTTATTAGAAATTCTCATTATTTAGGAATTAAACCAGTTGACATTTGTACGACATGCAAACCATGATGAATAGCACCTTTGGATGATGGATTTAAATAGATTTGGAGTTTAAATCGTGTATATACTTGTTGTACTCAATTAATATACTAGGTTGTTTAGCCACGTGTGTTATATTTCATGATCAATGTAACAAAAAGTGTGTTTGGAATCAAAAGAGGAAACTTACTAACCAGAAATGATGGGAGGAACTCTCTACTTTTGAATTCAACAATTAATATCAATAAGAAATGAAATTCAAAATCAAGGACTCCATTGTTTGTTAAATTGAATGAATTCATCTTATAAATGGTCTAGGGGCATCTTTTTCATAATGAATATAGGTATTTAGAAGGAAACAAATGTTAATTTCAAGGTTCTTGCATGAAAAATAGTCCTGGTAAAAACAAGAGGACCCTAAATAACATGAGGTGATTAGAAATTCTCATAATTTAGGAGTTAAACCAGTTAACATTTGTATGAAATCCAAACAATGATGAATGGCACCTTTGGATATGATGAATGGCACCTATGGATGATGGATTTAAATAGATTTACAGTTTTAATCGTGTATATACTTGTTTGATTCAATTAATATACTAGGTTGTTTAGCCACATGTGTTATAGTTCTCGATCAATGTATCAAAAAGTGTGTTTGCAATCAAAAGAGGAGGCTTGCTAGCAAAAAATGATGGGAGGAACTCTCTACTTTTGAATTCTATAATTAATATCAATAAGAAATGGAATTCAAAGTCAAGGACTCAATTGTTTGTTAAATTGAATGAATTCATCTTATAAATGGTCTAGGGGCATCTTTTTCATAATGAATATAGGTATTTAGAAGGAAACAAAAGTTAATTTCAAGGTTATTGCATGAAAAATAGTCCCGGTAACAACAAGAGGAGCCTAATTAACATGAGGTGATTAGAAATTCTCATTATTTAGGAATTAAACCAGTTGACATTTGTACGAAATGCAAACCATGAGGAATGGCACCTTTCGCTGATGGATTTAAATAGAATTGGAGTTTTATTGGCGTATATACTTGTTTGATTCAATTAATATACTAGGTTGTTTAGCCACATGTGTTATATTTCGTGATCAATGTATCAAAACGTGTGTTTGGAAGCAAAAGTGCAAAGTTGCTAACCAGAAATGATGGGAGGAACCCTCTATTTTTGAATTCAACAATTAATATCAATAAGAAATGAAATTCAAAATCAAGGACTCCATTGTTTATTAAATTGAATGAATTCATCTTATAAATGGTCTAGGGGCACTTTTTTCATAATGAATATATTTATTAAGAAGGAAACAAAAGTTAATTTCAAGGCTATTGCATGAAAAATAGTCCTGGTGACAACAAGAGGAACCTAATTAACATGAGGTGATTAGAAATTCTCATTATTTAGGAATTAAACCAGTTGACATTTGTACGAAATGCAAACCATGATGAATGGCACCTTTGGATGATGGATTTAAATAGATTTGGAGTTTAAATCGTGTATATGCTTGTTTGTTTCAATTAATATACTAGGTTAATGTTTAGCCACGTGTGTTATCGTTCATGTTTAATATATCAACAAGTATGTTTGGAATCAAAAGAGGAGGCTTGCTAGCCAAAAATGATGGGAGGAACTCTCTATTTTTGAATTCTATAATTAATATCAATAAAAAATGGAATTCAAAATCAAGGACTCCATTGTTTGTTAAATTGAATGACTTCATCTTATAGATGGTCCAGGGGCATTTTTTTCATAATGAATATAGCTATTAAGAAAGAATCGAAAGTTAATTTCAAGGTTATCGTATGAAAAATAGTCATGGTAAAAACTAGAGAAGCCTAATTAACATTAGGTGATTAGAATGTCTCATTATTTAGGAATTAAACCAGTTCACATTTGTTTGAAATGCAAACCATGATGAATGACACATTTGGCTGATGGATTTAAATAGATTTGGAGTTTTATTGGTGTATATACTTGTTTTATTCAATTAATATACTAGGTTGTATTGCCAAATGTGTTATATTTCATGATAAATGTATCAAAAAGTGTGTTTTGGAATCAAAAAAGGAGGCTTGCTTGCCAAAAATGATGGGAGGAACTCTCTATTTTTGAATTCTATAATTAATATCAATAAGAAATGCAATTCAAAATCAAGAACTCCATTGTTTATTAAATTGAATGAATTCATGTAATTGATGGTCCACAGGCATTTTTTCCCTAATGAATATAGTTATTAAGAACGAAACAATAGTTAATTTCAACGTTATTGCATGAAAAATACCCTTGGTAACAGCAAGAGGAGCCTAATTAACATGAAGTGATGAAAAATTATCATTATTTAGCAATCAAACCAGTTAACATTTGTACAAAATGCAAACCATGATGAATGGCACCTTTGGCTGATGGATTTAAATAGACTTGGAGTTTTATAGGCGTATATACTTGTTTGATTCAATTAATATACTAGGTTGTTTAGCCACATGTGTTATATTTCGTGATCAATGTATCAAAAAGTGTGTTTGAAGCAAAAGAGCAAACTTGCTAGCCAAAAATGATGGGAGCAACTCTCTATTTTTGAATTCAACAATTAATATCAATAAGAAATGCAATTCAAAATCAAGGACTCCATTGTTTGTTAAATTGAATGAATTCATCTTATAAATGGTCTAGGGGCATTTTGTTAATGAATATAGTTATTTAGAAGGAAACAAAAGTTAATTTCAAGGTTATTGCATGAAAAATAGTCCCGGTAACAACAAGAGGATCCTGAATAACATGAGGTGATTAGAAATTCTCATTATTTAGGAATTAAACCAGTTAACATTTGTACGTAATGCGAACGATAATGAATGGCACCTTTGTATGATGGATTTAAATAGACCTGGACTTTTAATGGTGTATATACTTGTTTGATTCAATTAATATACTAGGTTGTTTAGCCATGTGTGTTATATTTGATGATCAATGTAAAAAGAAGTATGTTTGGAATCAAAAGAGCAAACTTGCTAACCAGAAATGATGGGAGGAACTCTCTATTTTTGAATTCAACAATTAATATCAATAAGTGATGCAATTCAAAATCAAGGACTCCATTGTTTGTTAAATTGAATGAATTCATCTTATAAATGGTCTAGGGGCATTTTTTTAATGAATATAGTTATTAAGAAAGAAACAAAAGTTAATTTCAAAGTTATTGCATGAAAAATAGCCCTCGTAACAACAAGAGGAGCCTAATTAACATGAAGTGATGAGAAATTATCATTATTTAGGAATTAAAACAGTTAACATTTGTACGAAATGCAAACCATGATGAATGGCACCTTTGGCTGATGGATTTAAATAGAATTAGAGTTTTATTTGCGTATATACTTGATTGATTCAATTAATATACTAGGTTGATTAGCCACATGTGTTATATTTCGTGATCAATGTATCAAAAAGTGTATTTGGAAGCAAAAGAGCAAACTTGCTAACCAGAAATGATGGGAGGAACTCTCTATTTTTGAATTCAACAATTAATATCAATAAGAAATGCAATTCAAAATCAAGGACTCCATTGTTTGTTAAATTGAATGAATTCATCTTATAAATGGTCTAGGGGCATTTTTTTCATGAATATAGTTATTTAGAAGGAAATAAAAGTTAATTTCAAGGTTATTGCATGAAAAATAGTCCTGGTAACAACAAGAGGATCCTAAATAACATGAGGTGATTAGAAATTATCATTATTTAGTAATTAAACCAGTTAACATTTGTACGAAATGCAAACGATAATGAATGGCACCTTTGGATGATGGATTTAAATAGATTTGGACTTTTAATGGTGTATATACTTGTTTGATTCAATTAATATACTAGGTTGTTTAGCCATATGTGTTATATTTTGTGATCAATGTATCAAAAAGTGTGTTTGGAAGCAAAAGAGCAAATTTACAAACCAGAAATGATGGGAGGAACTCTCTATTTTTGAATTCAACAATTAATATCAATAAGAAATACAATTCAAAATCAAGGACTCCATTATTTGTTAAATTGAATGAATTCATCTTATAAATGGTCTAGGGGCTTTTTTTTAATGAATATAGTTATTAAGAAAGAAACAAAAGTTAATTTCAAAGTTATTGCATGAAAAATAGCCCTCGTAACAACAAGAGGAGCCTAATTAACATGAAGTGATGAGAAATTATCATTATTTAGGAATTAAACCAGTTAACATTTGTACGAAATGCAAACCATGATGAATGGCACCTTTGGCTGATGGATTTAAATAGAATTGGAGTTTTATTGGCGTATATACTTGTTTGATTCAATTAATATACTAGGTTGATTAGCCACATGTGTTATATTTCGTGATTAATGTATCAAAAAGTGTCTTTGGAAGCAAAAGAGCAAACTTGTTAACCAGAAATAATGGGAGGAACTCTTTATTTTTGAATTCAACAATTAATATCAATAAGAAATGCAATTCAAAATCATGGACTCCATTGCTTATTATATTGAATGAATTCATCTTATAAATGGTCTAGGGGCACTTTTTTCATAATGAATATAGTTATTAAGAAGGAAATAAAAGTTAATTTCAAGGTTATTGCATGAAAAATAGTCCTGGTAACAACAACACGAGCCTAATTAACATGAGGTGATTAGAAATTCTCATTATTTAGGAATTAAACCAATTGACAATTGTACGAAATGCAAACCATGATGAATGGCACCTTTGTCTGATGGATTTAAATAGATTTCGATTTTTATTGGTGTTTATACTTGTTTGATTCAATTAATATACTAGGTTGTTTAGCCACCTGTGTTATATTTCATGATCAACGTATCAAAAAGTGTGTTTGCAATCGAAAGAGGAGGCTTGCTAGTCAAAAATGATGGGAGGAACTCTCTATTTTTGAATTCAACAATTAATATCAATAAGAAATGCAATTCAAAATCAAGGACTCCATTGTTTGTTAAATTGAATGAATTCATCTTATAAATGGTCTAGGGGCATTTTTTTCATGAATATAGTTAGTTAGAAGGAAATAAAAGTTAATTTCAAGGTTATTGCATGAAAAATAGTCCTGGTAACAACAAGAGGATCCTAAATAACATGAGGTGATTAGAAATTATCATTATTTAGTAATTAAACCAGTTAACATTTGTACGAAATGCAAACGATAATGAATGGCACCTTTGGATGATGGATTTAAATAGATTTGGACTTTTAATGGTGTATATACTTGTTTGATTCAATTAATATACTAGGTTGTTTAGCCATATGTGTTATATTTTGTGATCAATGTATCAAAAAGTGTGTTTGGAAGCAAAAGAGCAAATTTACAAACCAGAAATGATGGGAGGAACTCTCTATTTTTGAATTCAACAATTAATATCAATAAGAAATGCAATTCAAAATCAAGGACTCCATTATTTGTTAAATTGAATGAATTCATCTTATAAATGGTCTAGGGGCTTTTTTTTAATGAATATAGTTATTAAGAAAGAAACAAAAGTTAATTTCAAAGTTATTGCATGAAAAATAGCCCTCGTAACAACAAGATGAGCCTAATTAACATGAAGTGATGAGAAATTATCATTATTTAGGAATTAAACCAGTTAACATTTGTACGAAATGCAAACCATGATGAATGGCACCTTTGGCTGATGGATTTAAATAGAATTGGAGTTTTATTTGGCGTATATACTTGTTTGATTCAATTAATATACTAGGTTGATTAGCCACATGTGTTATATTTCGTGATTAATGTATCAAAAAGTGTCTTTGGAAGCAAAAGAGCAAACTTGTTAACCAGAAATAATGGGAGGAACTCTTTATTTTTGAATTCAACAATTAATATCAATAAGAAATGCAATTCAAAATCATGGACTCCATTGCTTATTATATTGAATGAATTCATCTTATAAATGGTCTAGGGGCACTTTTTTCATAATGAATATAGTTATTAAGAAGGAAATAAAAGTTAATTTCAAGGTTATTGCATGAAAAATAGTCCTGGTAACAACAACACGAGCCTAATTAACATGAGGTGATTAGAAATTCTCATTATTTAGGAATTAAACCAATTGACAATTGTACGAAATGCAAACCATGATGAATGGCACCTTTGTCTGATGGATTTAAATAGATTTCGATTTTTATTGGTGTTTATACTTGTTTGATTCAATTAATATACTAGGTTGTGTAGCCACCTGTGTTATATTTCATGATCAACGTATCAAAAAGTGTGTTTGCAATCGAAAGAGGAGGCTTGCTAGTCAAAAATGATGGGAGGAACTCTCTATTTTTGAATTCAACAATTAATATCAATAAGAAATGCAATTCAAAATCATGGACTCCATTGTTTATGAAATTGAATGAATTCATCTTATAAATGGTCTAGGGTCACTTTTTTCCTAATGAATATAGTTATTAAGAAGGAAACAAAAGTTAATTTCAAGGTTAGTGCATGAAAAATAGTCCTTAAACATGAGGTGATTAGAAACTCTCATTATTTAGGAATTAAACCATTTAACATTTGTACGAAATGTAAACCATGATGAATGACACCTTTGGCTGATGGATTTAAATAGATTTGGAGTTTTAATCGTGCATATACTTGTTTGATTCAATTAATATACTAGGTTGTCTAGCCATGTGTTATATTTCATGATCAATGTTTCAAAATGTGTGTTTGGAATCAAAAGAGGAGGCTTGCTAGCCAAAAATTAAGAGAGGAACTCACTATTTTTTAATTCAACAATTAATATCAATAAGAAATGCAATTCAAAATGAAGGACTCCATTGTTTGTTAAATTGAATGAATTCATCTTATAAATGGTCTAGGGGCATTTTTTTCTTAATGAATATAGTAATTTAGAAGGAAACAAAAGTTAATTTCAAGGTTATTGCATGAGAAATACTCCTCGTAACGACAAGAGGAGCCTAAATAACATGAGGTGATTAGAAATTCTCATAATTTAGGAATTAAACCAGTTAACATTTGTACGAAATGCAAACGATAATGAATGGCACCTTTGGATGATGGATTTAAATAGATTTGGAGTTTTGATGGTGTATATACTTGTTTCATTCAATTAATATAGTAGGTTGTTTAGCCTTATGTGTTATAGTTCATGATCAATGTATGCAAATGTGTGTTGGGAATCAAAAAAGGAGGCTTGCGAGCCAAAAATGATGAGAGGAAATCTCTATTTTTGAATTCAACAATTAATATCAATAATAAATGCAATTCAAAATCAAGGACTCCCTTGTTTGTTAAATTGAATGAATTCATCTTTTAAATGGTCTCGCGGCACTTTTTTCGTAATGAATATTGTTATTAAGAAGGAAACAAAAGTTAATTTCAATGTAATTGCATGATAAATAGTTCTAGTAACAACAAGAGGAGCCTAAATAACATGAGGTGAGTAGAAGTTCTCATTATTTAGGAAGTAAACCAGTTGACATTTGTACGAAATGTAAACCATGATGAATGACACCTTTGGCTGATGGATTTAAATAAATTTCGATTTTTATTGGTATTTATACTTGTTTGATTCAATTAATATACTAGATTGTTTCGCCACCTGTGTTATATTTCATGATCAATGTATCAAAAAGTGTGTTTGGAATCAAAACAGGAGGCTTGCTAGTCAAAAATGATGGGAGGAACTCTCTATTTTTGAATTCAATAATTAATATCAATAAAAAATGCAATTCAAAATCAAGGACTCCATTGCTTGTTAAATTGAATGAATTCATCTTATAAATGGTCTAGGGGCATTTTTTTCATAATGAATATAGTTATTTAGATGGAAACAAAAGTTAATTTCAAGGTTATTGCATGAAAAATACTCCTGGTAACAACAAGAGGAGCCTAAATAACATGAGGTGATTAGAAATTCTCATTATTTAGGAAGTAAACCAGTTAACATTTGTACGAAATGCAAACGATAATGAATGGCACCTTTGCATGACGGATTTAAATAGATTTGGAGTATTGATGGTGTATATACTTGTTTGATTCAATTAATATACTAGGTTGTTTAGCAACATGTGTTATATTTCATGATCAATGTATCAAAAAGGGTGTTTGGAATCAAAAGAGGAGGCTTGCTAGCGAAAAATGAAGAGAGGAACTCTATTTTTGAATTCAACAATTAATATCAATAAGAAATGCAATTCAAAATCAAGGACTCCATTGTTTGTTAAATTGAATGAATTCATCTTATAAATGGTCTAGGGGCATTTTTTCATAATGAATATAGTTATTTAGAAGGAAACAAAAGTTAATTTCAAGGTTATTGCATGAAAAATACTCCTGGTAACAACAAGAGGAGCCTAAATAACATGAGGTGATTAGAAATTCTAATTATTTAGGAATTAACCCAGTTAACATTTGTACGAAATGCAAACGATAACGAATGGCACCTTTGGATGATGGATTTAAATATATTTGGAGTTCTAATGGTGTATATACTTGTTTGATTCAATTAATATACTAGGTTGTTTAGCCACATGTGTTACATTTCATGATCAATGTAACAAAAAGTGTGTTTGGAATCAAAAGAGGAAACTTACTAACCAAAAATGATGGGAGGAACTCTCTATTTTTGAAATCAACAATTAATATCAATAAGAAATGCAATTCAAAATCATGGACTCCATTGTTTATGAAATTGAATGAATTCATCTTATAAATGGTCTAGCGGCACTTTTTTCATAATGAATATAGTTATTAATAATGAAAAATAGTCCTGGTAACAACAAGAGGAGCCTAATTAACATGAGGTGATTAGAAACTCTCATTATTTAGGAATTATACCATTTAACATTTGTACAAAATGCAAATCATGATGAATGACACCTTTGGCTGATGGATTTAAATAGATTTGGAGTTTTAATCGTGCTTATACTTGTTTGATTCCATTAATATACTAGATTGTTTAGCCACTTATATTTCATGATGAATGTATCAAAAAGTGTGTTTGGAATCAAAAGAGGAGGCTAGCTAGCCAAAAACGATGGGAGGAACTCTCTATTTTTGAATTCAACAATTAAAATCAATAAGAAATGCAATTCAAAATCAAGGACTCCATTGCTTGTTAAGTTGAATGAATTCATCTTATAAATGGTCTAGGGGCATTTTTTTCTTAAAGAATACAGTTATTTAGAAGGAAGCAAAAGTTAATTTCAACATTATTGCATGAAAACTACTCCTGGTAACAACAAGAGGAGCCTAAATAACATGAAGTGATTAGAAATTCTCATTATTTAGGAAGTAAACCAGTTAACATTTGTACGAAATGCAAACGATAATGAATGGCACCTTTGGACGATGGATTTAAATAGATTTGGAGTTTTGATGGTGTAGATACTTGTTTCATTCAATTAATATACTAGATTGTCTAGCCATGTGTTATATTTCATGATCAATGTTTCAAAATGTGTGTTTGGAATCAAAAGAGGAGGCTTGCTAGCCAAAAATGTAGAGAGGAACTGTCTATTTTTTAATTCAACAATTAATATCAATAAGAAATGCAATTCAAAATCATAGACTCCATTGTTTATTAAATTGAATGAATTCATCTTATAAATGGTGTAGGGGCACTTTTTTCATAATGAATATAGTTATTAAGATGGAAACAAAAGTTAATTTCAAGGTTATTGTATGAAAAATAGTCCTGGTAACAACAAGAGGAGCCCAATTAACATGAGGAGATTAGAAATTCTCATTATTTAGGATTTAAACCAATCAACATGTGTACGAAATGCAAATCATGATGAATGACACCTTTGGCTGATGGATTTACATAGATTTGGAGTATTAATTGTGCATATACTTGTTTGATTCAATTAATATACTAGGTTGTTTACCCACATGTGTGATATTTCATGATCAATGTAACAAAAAGTGTGTTCGAAATCAAAAGAAGAAACTTACTAACCAGAAATGATGGGAGGAACTCTCTATTTTTGAATTCAACAATTAATATCAATAAGAAATGCAATTCAAAATCATGGACTCCATTGTTTATTAAATTGAATGAATTCATCTTATAAGTGGTTTAGGGGCATTTTTTCATAATGAATATAGTTATTAAGAAGGAAACAAAGGTTAATTTCAAGGTTAGCGCATGCAAAAAAATCATGGTAACAACAAGAGGAGCCTAATTAACATGAGGTGATTAGAAATTCTCATTATTTATGAATTAAACCATTTAACATTTGTACTAAATACAAACCATGATGAATGACACCTTTGGCTGATGGATTTAAATAGATTTGGAGTTTTAATCGTGCATATACTTGTTTGATTGAGTTAATATACTAGATTGTTTAGCCACCTGTGTTATATTTCATGATCAATGTATCAGAAAGTGTGTTTGGAATCAAAAGAGGAGGCTTGCTAGACAAAAACGATGGGAGGAACTCTCTATTTTTGAATTCTATAATCAATATCAATAAGAAATGGAATTCAAAATCAAGGACTCCATTGTTTGTTAAATTGATTGAATTCATCTTATAGATGGTCTAGGGGAATTTTTTCACAATGAATATAGCTATTAAGAAAGAATCAAAAGTTAATTTCAAGGTTATTGTATGAAAAATAGTCATGGTAAAAACAAGAGAAGCCTAATTAACATTAGGTGATTAGAATGTCTCATTATTTAGGAATTAAACCAGTTCACTTTTGTTTGAAATGCAAACCATGATGATTGACACATTTGGCTGATGGATTTAAATAGATTTGGAGTTTTATTGGTGTATATACTTGTTTTATTCAATTAATATACTAGGTTGTATTGCCAAATGTGTTATATTTCATGATAAATGTATCAAAAAGAGAGTTTTGGAATCAAAAGAGGTGGCTTGCTAGCCAAAAATGATGGGAGGAACTCTCTATTTTTGAATTTTATAATTAATATCAATAAGAAATGTAATTCAAAATCAAGAACTCCATTGTTTGTTAAATTGAATGAATTCATGTAATTAATGGTCCACAGGCATTTTTTTTCCTAATGAATATAGTTATTAAGAAAGAAACAAAAGTTAATTTCAAGGTTATTGCATGAAAAATAGCCCTGGTAACCACAAGAGGAGCCTAATAAACATGAAGTGATGAGAAATTATCATTATTTAGGAATTAAACCAATTAACATTTGTACGAAATGCAAACCATGATGAATGGCACCTTTGGCTGATTGAATTTAAATAGATTTGGAGTTTTATTGGCGTATATACTTGTTTGATTCAATTAATATACTAGGTTGTTTAGCCATATGTGTTATAGTTCATGATCAATGTATCAAAAAGTGTGTTTGGAATCAAAAGAGGAGGCTTGCTAGCCAAAAATGATGGGACAAACTCTCTATTTTTGAATTCAACAATTAATATCAATAAGAAATGCAATTCAAAATCAAGGACTCCATTGTTTGTTAAATTGAATGAATTCATCTTATAAATGGTCTAGGGGCATTTTTTTCTTAATGAATATAGTTATTTAGAAGGAAACAAAAGTTAATTTCAAGGTTATTGCATGAAAAATACTCCTGGTAACAACAAGAGGAGCCTAAATAACATGAGGTGATTAGAAATTCTCATTATTTAGGAATTAGACCAATTAACATTTGTACGAAATGCAAACGATAATGAATGGCACCTTTGGATGATGGATTTAAATAGATTTGGTGTTTTAATGGTGTATATACATGTTTGATTCAATTAACATACTAGGTTGTTTAGCCACATGTGTTACATTTCATGATCAAAGTAAAAAAAAGTGTGTTTGGAATCAAAAGAGGAAACTTAATAACCAGAAATGATGGGACGAACTCTCTATTTTTGAATTCAACAATTAATATCAATAAGAAATGCAATTCAAAATCATGGACTCCATTGTTTATTAAATTGAATGAATTCATCTTATAAATGGTCTTGGGGCACTTTTTTCATAATGAATATAGTTATTAAGAAGGAAACAAAAGTTAATTTCAAGGTTGTTGCATGAAAAATAGTCCTGATAACAAGAAGAGGAGCCTCATTAACATGAGGCGATTAAAATTCTCATTATTTAGGAATTAAACCAGTTAACATTTGTACGAAATGCAATTCATGATGATTGACACCTTTGGCTGATGGATTTAAATAGATTTGGAGTTTTAATCGTGTATATACTTTTTTGATTCAATTAGTATACTAGGTTGGTTAGCCACCTATGTTATATTTTGTGATCAATGTATCAAAAAGTGTGTTTGGAATCAAAAGAGGAGGCTTGCTAGCCAAAAATGATGGGAGGAACTCTCTATTTTTGAATTCAACAATTAATATTAATAAGAAATGCAATTCAAAATCAAGGACTCCATTGTTTGTTAAATTGAATGAATTCATCTTACAAATAGTCTAGGGGCATTTTTTTCATAATGAATATAGGTATTTAGAAGGAAGCAAAAGTTAATTTCAAGGTTATTGCATGAAAAATAGTCCTGGTGAAAACAAGAGGACCTTAAAAAACAAGAGGTGATTAGAAATTCTCATAATTTAGGTATTAAACCAGTTAACATTTGTACGAAATGCAAACAATGATGAATGGCACCTTTAGATGATGGATTTAAATAGACTTGGAGTTTTAATCGTGTATATACTTGTTTGATTCAATTAATATACTAGGTTGTTTAGCCACACGTGATATAGTTCATGATCAATGTATCAAAAAGTGTGTTTGGAATCAAAAGTGGAGGCTTGCTAGCCAAAAATGATGGGAGGAACTCTCTATTTTTGAATTCTATAATTAATATCAATAAGAAATGGAATTCAAAATCAAGGACTCCATTGTTTGTTAAATTGATTGAATTCATCTTATAGATGGTCCTGGGGCATTTTTTTCACAATGAATATAGCTATTAAGAAAGAATCAAAAGTTAATTTCAAGGTTATTATATGAAAAATAGTTATGGTAAGAACAAGAGAAGCCTAATTAACATTAGGTTATTAGAATGTCTCATTATTTAGGAATTAAACCAGTTCACATTTGTTTGAAATACAAACCATGATGAATGACACATTTGGCTGATGGATTTAAATAGATTTGGAGTTTTATTGGTGTATATACTTGTTTTATTCAATTAATATACTAGGTTGTATTGCCAAATGTGTTATATTTCATGATAAATGTATCAAAAACTGAGTTTTGGAATCAAAAGAGGTGGCTTGCTAGCCAAAAATGATGGGAGGAACTCTCTATTTTTGAATTCTATAATTAATATCAATAAGAAATGTAATTCAAAATCAAGAACTCCATTGTTTGTTAAATAGAATGAATTCATGTAATTGATGGTCCACGGGCATTTTTTTCCTAATGAATATAGTTATTAAGAAAGAAACAAAAGTTAATTTCAAGGTTATTGCATGAAAAATAGCCCTGGTAACCACAAGAGGAGACTACTTAACATGAAGTGATGAGAAATTATCATTATTTAGGAATTAAACCAGTTAACATTTGTACGAAATGCAAACCATGATGAATGGCACCTTTGGCTGATGGATTTAAATAGATTTTGAGTTTTATTGGTGTATATACTTGTTTGATTCAATTAATATACTAGGTTGTTTAGCCATATGTGTTATAGTTCTTGATCAATGTATCAAAAAGTGTGTTTGGAATCAAAAGAGGAGGGTTGCTAGCCAAAAATGATGGAAGGAACTCTCTATTTTTGAATTCAACAATTAATATCGATAAGAAATGCAATTCAAAATCAAGGACTCCATTGTTTGTTAAATTGAATGAATTCATCTTATAAATGGTCTAGGGGCATTTTTTCTTAATGAATATAGTTATTTAGAAGGAAACAAAAGTTAATTTCAAGGTTATTGCATGAAAAATACTCCTGGTAACAACAAGAGGAGCCTAAATAACATGAGGTGATTAGAAATTCTCATTATTTAGGAATTAAACCAGTTAACATTTGTACGAAATGCAAACGATAATGAATGGCACCTTTGGATGATGGGTTTAAATAGATTTGGTGTTTTAATGGTGTATATACATGTTTGATTCAATTAATATACTAGGTTGTTTAGCCACATGTGTTACATTTCATGATCATGGTAACAAAAAGTGTGTTTTGAATCAAAAGAGGAAACTTACTAACCAGAAATGATGGGAGGAACTCTCTATTTTTGAATTCAACAATTGATATCAATAAGAAATGCAATTGAAAATCATGGACTCCATTGTTTATGAAATTGAATGAATTGATCTTATAAATGGTCTAGAGGCACTTTTTTCATAATGAATATAGTTATTAAGATGGAAACAAAAGTTAATTTCAAGGTTAGTGCATGAAAAATAGTCCTGGTAACAACAAGAGGAGCCTAAATAACATGAGGTGATTAGAAGTTCTCATTATTTAGGAAGTAAACCAGTTGACATTTGCACGAAATGCAAACGATAATGAATGGCACCTTTGGATGATGGGTTTAAATAGATTTGGTGTTTTAATGGTGTATATACATGTTTGATTCAATTAACATACTAGGTTGTTTAGCCACATGTGTTACATTTCATGATCAAAGTAAAAAAAAGTGTGTTTGGAATCAAAAGAGGAAACTTAATACCTTTGGCTGATGGATTTAATAAATTTCGATTTTTATTGGTATTTATACTAGTTTGATTCAATTAATATACTAGATTGTTTAGCCATATGTGTTATAGTTCTTGATCAATGTATCAAAAAGTGTGTTTGGAATCAAAAGAGGAGGGTTGCTAGCCAAAAATGATGGAAGGAACTCTCTATTTTTGAATTCAACAATTAATATCGATAAGAAATGCAATTCAAAATCAAGGACTCCATTGTTTGTTAAATTGAATGAATTCATCTTATAAATGGTCTAGGGGCATTTTTTCTTAATGAATATAGTTATTTAGAAGGAAACAAAAGTTAATTTCAAGGTTATTGCATGAAAAATACTCCTGGTAACAACAAGAGGAGCCTAAATAACATGAGGTGATTAGAAATTCTCATTATTTAGGAATTAAACCAGTTAACATTTGTACGAAATGCAAACGATAATGAATGGCACCTTTGGATGATGGGTTTAAATAGATTTGGTGTTTTAATGGTGTATATACATGTTTGATTCAATTAATATACTAGGTTGTTTAGCCACATGTGTTATATTTCATGATCATGGTAACAAAAAGTGTGTTTGGAATCAAAAGAGGAAACTTAATAACTAGAAATGATGGGAGGAACTCTCTATTTTTGAATTCAACAATTAATATCAATAAGAAATGCAATTCAAAATCATGGACTCCTTTGTTTATTAAATTGAATCAATTCATCTTATAAATGGTCTTGGGGCACTTTTTTCATAATGAATATAGTTATTAAGAAGGAAACAAAAGTTAATTTCAAGGTTATTGCATAAAAAATAGTCCTGGTAATAAGAAGAGGAGCCTAATTAACATGAGGTGATTAGAATGTCTCATTATTTAGGAATTAAACCAACTAACATTTGTACTAAATGCAAACCATGATGAATGACACCTTTTGCAGATGGTGAAATAGATTTGGAGTTTTAATGGTGTATATACTTGTTTGATTAAATTAATATACTAGGTTGTTTAGCCACATTTGTTATATTTTATGATAAATGTATCAAAAAGTGTGTTTTGGAACCAAAAAAGGAGGCTTGCTAGCCAAAAATGATGGGAGGAACTCTCTATTTTTAAATTCTATAATTAATATCAGTAGGAAATGCAATTCAAAATTAAGAACTCGATTTTTTGTTAAATTGAATGAATTCATGTAATTAATGGTCCACGGTCATTTTTTTCATAATGAATATATTTATTAAGAAAGAAACAAAAGTTAATTTCAAAGTTATTGCATGAAAAATAGTCCTGGTAACAACAAGACGAGCATAATTAACATGCGGTGATTAGAAATTCACATTATTTAGGAATTAAACCAGTTGACATTTGCACGAAATGCAAACCATGATGAATGGCACCTTTGGCTGATGGATTTAAATAGATTTTGATTTTTATTGGTGTTTATACTTGTTTGATTCAATTAATATACTAGGTTGTTTAACCACGTGTGTTATATTTCATGATCAATGTATCAAAAAGTGTGTTTGGAATCAACAAATAAATGGTCTAGGGGCATTTTTTTCATAATGTGTGTAGTTATTTAGAAGGAAACAACAGTTAATTTCAAGGTTATTGGATGAAAAATAGTCCTGGTAAAAACAAGAGTACCCTAAATAACATGAGGTGATTAGAAATTCTCATAATTAGGAATTAAACCAATTAACATTTGTACGAAATGCAAACAATGATGAATGGCACCATTAGATGATGGATTTAAATAGATTTGGAGTTTTAATCCTGTATATACTTGTTTGATTCAATTAATATACTAAGTTGTTTAGCCACATGTGTTATAGTTCATGATCAATGTATCAAAATGTGTGTTTGGAATCAAAAGAGGAGGCTTGCTAGCCAAAAATGATGAGAGAAACTCTCTATTTTTGAATTCAACAATTAATATCAATAAGAAATGCAATTCAAAATCAAGGACACCATTCTTTGTTAATTGAATGAATTCATCTTATAAATGGTCTTGGGGCTATTTTTTCATAATGAATATAGTTATTAAGAAGGAAACAAAAGGTAATTTCAAGGTTATTGAACGAAAAATAGTTCTAGTAACTACAGGAGGAGACTAAATAACATGAGATGATTAGAAGTTCTCATTATTTAGGAATTAAACCAGTTGACATTTGTACGAAATGCAAACCATGATGAATGACACCTTTGGCTGATGGATTTAAATAGATTTCGTTTTTTATTGGTGTTTATACTTGTTTGATTCAATTAATATACTAGATTGTTTAGCCACCTGTGTTATATTTCATGATCAACGTATCAAAAAGTGTGTTTGCAATCAAAAGAGGAGGCTTGCTAGTCAAAAATGATGGGAGGAACTCTCTATTTTTGAATTCAACAATTAATATCAATAAGAAATGCAATTCAAAATCAAGGACTCCATTGTTTGTTAAATTGAATTAATTCATCTTATAAATGGTCTAGGGGCATTTTTTTCTTAATGAATATAGTTATTTAGAAGGAAACAAAAGTTAATTTCAAGGTTATTGCATGAAATATACTCCTGGTAACAACAAGAGGAGCCTAAATAACATGAGGTCATTAGAAATTCTCATTATTTAGGAATTAAACCAGTTAATATTTGTACGAAATGCAAATGATAATGAATGGCAACTTTGTATGATGGATTTAAATAGATTTGGAGTTTTCATGGTGTATATACTTGTTTGATTCAATTAATATACTAGGTTGTTTAGCAACATGTGTTATATCTCATGATCAATGTAACAAAAAGTGTGTTTAGAATCAAAGAGGAAACTTACAACCCAGAAATGATGGGAAGAACTCTCTATTTTTTAATTCAACAATTAATATCAATAAGAAATGCAATTGAAAATCATGGACTCGATTGTTTATTAAATTGAATGAATTCATCTTATAAGTAGTCTAGGGGCATTTTTTTCATAATGAATATAGTTATTAAGAAGGAAACAAAAGTTGATTTCAAGGTTAGTGCATGAAAAATAGTACTGGTAACAATAAGGGGAGCCTAATTAACATAAGGTGATTAGAAATTCTCATTATTTAGGAATTAAACCATTTAACATTTGTACTAAATACAAACCATGATGAATGACACCTTTGGCTGATGGATTTAAATAGATTTGGAGTTTTAATCGTGCATATACTTGTTTGATTCAGTTAATATACAAGATTGTTTAGCCACCTGTGTTATATTTCATGATCAATGTATCAAAAAGTGTGTTTGTAATCAAAAGAGGAGGCTTGCTAGTCAAAAATGATGGGAGGAACTCTCTATTTTTTCAATTCAATAATTAATATGAACAAGAAATGCAATTCAAAATCAAGGACTCCATTGTTTGTTAAATTGAATGAATTCATCTTATAGATGGTCTAGGGGCAATTTTTTCATAATGAATATAGTTATTAAGAAAGAAACAAATGTGAATTTCAAGGTTATTGCAAGAAAAATAGTCCTGGTAACAACAACAGGAGTCTTATTAACATGAGGTGATTAGAAATTCTCATTATTTAGGAATTAAACCAGTTAACATTTGTACGAAATGCAAACCATGATGAATGACACCTTTGGATGACGGATTTAAATAGATTTGGAGTATTGATGGTGTATATACTTGTTTGATTCAATTAATATACTAGGTTGTTTAGCAACATGTGTTATATTTCATGATCAATGTATCAAAAAGGGTGTTTGGAATCAAAAGAGGAGGCTTGCTAGCCAAAAATGATGAGAGGAACTCTATTTTTGAATTCAACAATTAATATCAATAAGAAATGCAATTCAAAATCAAGGACTCCATTGTTTGTTAAATTGAATGAATTCATCTTATAAATGGTCTAGGGGCATTTTTTTCTTAATGAATATAGTTATTTAGAAAGAAACAAAAGTTAATTTCAAGGTTATTGCAAGAAAAATACTCCTGGTAACAACAAGAGGAGCCTAAATAACATGAGGTGATTAGAAATTCTAATTATTTAGGAATTAAACCAGTTAACATTTGTACAAAATGCAAACGACAACGAATGACACCTTTGGATGATGGATTTAAATAGATTTGGAGTTCTAATGGTGTATATACTTGTTTGATTCAATTAATATACTAGGTTGTTTAGCCACATGTGTTACATTTCATGATCAATGTAACAAAAAGTGTGTTTTGAATCAAAAGAGGAAACTTACTAACCAGAAATGATGGGAGGAACTCTCTATTTTTGAATTCAACAATTAATATCAATAAGAAATGCAATTGAAAATCATGGACTCCATTGTTTATGAAATTGAATGAATTCATCTTATAAATGGTCTAGGGGCACTTTTTTCATAATGAATATCGTTATTAAGAAGGAAACAAAAGTTAATTTCAAGGTTAGTGCATGAAAAATAGTCCTGGTAACAACAAGAGGAGCCTAATTAACATGAGGTGATTAGAAACTCTCATTATTTAGGAATTAAACCATTTAACATTTGTACGAAATGCAAACCATGATGAACGATGGACTTGTTTGATTCAATTAATATACTAGATTGTTTTGCCACCTATTTTATATTTCATGATCAATGTATCAAAAAGTGTGTTTGGAATGAAAAGAGGAGGCTAGCTAGCCAAAAACGATGGGTGGAACTCTCTATTTTGAGTTCAACAATTAATATCAATAAGAAATGCAATTCAAAATCAAGGACTCCATTGCTTGTTAAATTGAATGAATTCATCTTATAAATGGTCTAGGGGCATTTTTTTCTTAATGAATATAGTTATTTAGAAGGAAACAAAAGTTAATTTCAAGGTTATTGCATGAAAAATACTCCTGGTAACAACAATAGGAGCCCAAATAACATGAGGTGATTAGAGATTCTCATTATTTAGGAAGTAAACCAGTTAACATTTGTACAAAATGCAAACGATAATGAATGGCACCTTTGGATGATGGATTTAAATAGATTTGGAGTTTTGATGGTGTAGATACTTGTTTCATTCAATTAATATACTAGGTTGTCTAGCCACGTGTTATATTTCATGATCAATGTTTCCAAATGTGTGTTTGGAATCAAAAGAGGAGGCTTGCTAGCCAAAAATGAAGAGAGGAACTCTTTATTTTTGAATTCAACAATAAATATCAATAAGAAATGCAATTCAAAATCAAGGACTCCATTGTTTGTTAAATTGAAAGAATTCATCTTATAAATGGTCTAGGGGCATTTTTTTCTTAATGAATATAGTTATTTAGAAGGAAACAAAAGTTAATTTCAAGGTTATTGCATGAGAAATACTCCTCGTAACGACAAGAGGAGCCTAAATAACATGAGGTGATTAGAAATTCTCATAATTTAGGAATTAAACCAGTTAACATTTGTACGAAATGCAAACAATAATGAATGGCACCTTTGGATGATGGATTTAAATAGATTTGGAGTTTTGATGGTGTATATACTTGTTTCATTCAATTAATATAGTAGGTTGTTTAGCCTCATGTGTTATAGTTCATGATCAATGTATCAAAATGTGTGTTTGGAATCAAAAAAGGAGGCTTGCGAGCCAAAAATGATGAGAGGAACTCTCTATTTTTGAATTCAACAATTAATATCAATAATAAATGCAATTCAAAATCAAGGACTCCATTGTTTGTTAAATTGAATGAATTCATCTTATAAATGGTCTCGCGGCACTTTTTTTCATAATGAATATAGTTATTAAGAAGGAAACAAAAGGTAATTTCAAGGTTATTGCATGATAAATAGTTCTAGTAACAACAAGAGGAGCCTAAATAACATGAGGTGATTAGAAGTTCTCATTATTTAGGAAGTAAACCAGTTGACATTTGCACGAAATGCAAACGATAATGAATGGCACCTTTGGATGATGGGTTTAAATAGATTTGGTGTTTTAATGGTGTATATACATGTTTGATTCAATTAACATACTAGGTTGTTTAGCCACATGTGTTACATTTCATGATCAAAGTAAAAAAAAGTGTGTTTGGAATCAAAAGAGGAAACTTAATACCTTTGGCTGATGGATTTAATAAATTTCGATTTTTATTGGTATTTATACTAGTTTGATTCAATTAATATACTAGATTGTTTAGCCACCTGTGTTATATTTCATGATCAATGTATCAAAAAGTGTGTTTGGAATCAAAAGAGGAGGCTTGCTAGTCAAAAATGATGGGAGGAACTCTCTATTTTTTAATTCAATAATTAATATCAATAAGAAATGCAATTCAAAATCAAGGACTCCATTGCTTGTTAAATTGAATGAATTCATGTTATAAATGGTCTAGGCGCATTTTTTTCTTAATGAATATAGTTATTTAGAAGGAAACAAAAGTTAATTTCAAGGTTATTGCATGAAAAATACTCCTGGTAATAACAAGAGGAGCCTAAATAACATGAGGTGATTAGAAATTCTCATTATTTAGGAAGTGAACCAGTTAACATTTGTACGAAATGCAAACGATAATGAATGGCACCTTTGGATGACGGATTTAAATAGATTTGGAGTATTGATGGTGTATATACTTGTTTGATTCAATTAATATACTAGGTTGTTTAGCAACATGTGTTATATTTCATGATCAATGTATCAAAATGGGTGTTTGGAATCAAAAGAGGAGGCTTGCTAGCCAAAAATGATGAGAGGAACTCTATTTTTGAATTCAACAATTAATATCAATAAGAAATGCAATTCAAAATCAAGGACTCCATTGTTTGTTAAATTGAATGAATTCATCTTATAAAAGGTCTAGGGGCATTTTTTTCTTAATGAATATAGTTATTTAGAAAGAAACAAAAGTTAATTTCAAGGTTATTGCAAGAAAAATACTCCTGGTAACAACAAGAGGAGCCTAAATAACATGAAGTGATTAGAAATTCTAATTATTTAGGAATTAAACCAGTTAACATTTGTACGAAATGCAAACGATAACGAATGGCACCTTTGGATGATGGATTTAAATAGATTTGGAGTTCTAATGGTGTATATACTTGTTTCATTCAATTAATATACTAGGTTGTTTAGCCACATGTGTTACATTTCATGATCAATGTAACAAAAAGTGTGTTTTGAATCAAAAGAGGAAACTTACTAACCAGAAATGATGGGAGGAACTCTCTATTTTTGAATTCAACAATTGATATCAATAAGAAATGCAATTGAAAATCATGGACTCCATTGTTTATGAAATTGAATGAATTGATCTTATAAATGGTCTAGAGGCACTTTTTTCATAATGAATATAGTTATTAAGATGGAAACAAAAGTTAATTTCAAGGTTAGTGCATGAAAAATAGTCCTGGTAACAACAAGAGGAGCCTAATTAACATGAGGTGATTAGAAACTCTCATTATTTAGGAATTAAACCATTTAACATTTGTACGAAATGCAAACCATGATGAATGACACCTTTGGCTGATGGATTTAAATAGATTTGGAGTTTTAATCGTGCATATACTTGTTTGATTCAATTAATATACTAGATTGTTTTGCCACCTATTTTATATTTCATGATCAATGTATCAAAAAGTGTGTTTGGAATCAAAAGAGGAGGCTAGCTAGCCAAAAACGATGGGTAGAACTCTCTATTTTGAATTCAACAATTAATATCAATAAGAAATGCAATTCAAAATCAAGGACTCCATTGCTTGTTAAATTGAATGAATTCATCTTATAAATGGTCTAGGGGCATTTTTTTCTTAATGAATATAGTTATTTAGAAGGAAACAAAAGTTAATTTCAAGGTTATTGCATGAAAAATACTCCTGGTAACAACAATAGGAGCCTAAATAACATGAGGTGATTAGAGATTTTCATTATTTAGGAATTAAACCAGTTAACATTTGTACGAAATGCAAACGATAATGAATGGCACCTTTGGATGACGGATTTAAATAGATTTGGAGTATTGATGGTGTATATACTTGTTTGATTCAATTAATATACTAGGTTGTTTAGCAACATGTGTTATATTTCATGATCAATGTATCAAAAAGGGTGTTTGGAATCAAAAGAGGAGGCTTGCTAGCGAAAAATGAAGAGAGGAACTCTATTTTTGAATTCAACAATTAATATCAATAAGAAATGCAATTCAAAATCAAGGACTCCATTGTTTGTTAAATTGAATGAATTCATCTTATAAATGGTCTTCGGGCATTTTTTTCTTAATGAATATAGTTATTTAGAAGGAAACAAAAGTTAATTTCAAGGTTATTGCATGAAAAATACTCCTGGTAACAACAAGAGGAGCCTAAATAACATGAGGTGATTAGAAATTCTAATTATTTAGGAATTAAACCAGTTAACATTTGTACGAAATGCAAACGATAACGAATGGCACCTTTGGATGATGGATTTAAATAGATTTGGAGTTCTAATGGTGTATATACTTGTTTGATTCAATTAATATACTTGGTTGTTTAGCCACATGTGTTACATTTCATGATCAATGTAACAAAAAGTGTGTTTGGAATCAAAAGGGGAAACTTACTAACTAGAAATGATGGGAGGAACTGTCTATTTTTGAAATCAATAATTAATATCAATAAGAAATGCAATTGAAAATCATGGACTCCATTGTTTATGAAATTGAATGAATTCATCTTATAAATGGTCTAGCGGCACTTTTTTCATAATGAATATATTTTTTAATAAGGAAACAAAAGTTAATTTCAAGGTTATTGTATGAAAAATAGTCCTGGTAACAACAAGAGGAGCCTAATTAACAAGAGGTGATTAGAAACGCTCATTATTTAGGAATTATACCATTTAACATTTGTACGAAATGCAAATCATGATGAATGACACCTTTGGCTAATGGATTTAAATAGATTTGGAGTTTTAATCGTGCATATACTTGTTTGATTCCACTAATATACTAGATTGTTTAGCCACTTATATTTCATGATCAATGTATCAAAAAGTGTGTTTGGAATCAAAAGAGGAGGCTAGCTAGCCAAAAACGATGGGAGGAACTCTCTATTTTTGAATTCAACAATTAAAATCAATAAGAAATGCAATTCAAAATCAAGGACTCCATTGCTTGTTAAATTGAATGAATTCATCTTATAAATGGTCTAGGGGCATTTTTTTTCTTAAAGAATACAGTTATTTAGAAGGAAGCAAAAGTTAATTTCAAGGTTATTGCATGAAAAATACTCCTGGTAACAACAAGAGGAGCCTAAATAACATGAGGTGATTAGAAATTCTCATTATTTAGGAAGTGAACCAGTTAACATTTGTACGAAATGCAAACGATAATGAATGGCATCTTTGGATGACGGATTTAAATAGATTTGGAGTATTGATGGTGTATATACTTGTTTGATTCAATTAATATACTAGGTTGTTTAGCAACATGTGTTATATTTCATGATCAATGTATCAAAAAGGGTGTTTGGAATCAAAAGAGGAGGCTTGCTAGCGAAAAATGAAGAGAGGAACTCTATTTTTGAATTCAACAATTAATATCAATAAGAAATGCAATTCAAAATCAAGGACTCCATTGTTTGTTAAATTGAATGAATTCATCTTATAAATGGTCTAGGGGCATTTTTTTCTTAATGAATATAGTTATTTAGAAGGAAACAAAAGTTAATTTCAAGGTTATTGCATGAAAAATACTCCTGGTAACAACAAGAGGAGCCTAAATAACATGAGGTGATTAGAAATTCTAATTATTTAGGAATTAAACCAGTTAACATTTGTACGAAATGCAAACGATAACGAATGGCACCTTTGGATGATGGATTTAAATAGATTTGGAGTTCTAATGGTGTATATACTTGTTTGATTCAATTAATATACTTGGTTGTTTAGCCACATGTGTTACATTTCATGATCAATGTAACAAAAAGTGTGTTTGGAATCAAAAGAGGAAACTTACTAACTAGAAATGATGGGAGGAACTGTCTATTTTTGAAATCAACAATTAATATCAATAAGAAATGCAATTGAAAATCATGGACTCCATTGTTTATGAAATTGAATGAATTCATCTTATAAATGGTCTAGCGGCACTTTTTTCATAATGAATATAGTTTTTAATAAGGAAACAAAAGTTAATTTCAAGGTTATTGTATGAAAAATAGTCCTGGTAACAACAAGAGGAGCCTAATTAACAAGAGGTGATTAGAAACTCTCATTATTTAGGAATTATACCATTTAACATTTGTACGAAATGCAAATCATGATGAATGACACCTTTGGCTAATGGATTTAAATAGATTTGGAGTTTTAGTGCATATACTTGTTTGATTCCATTAATATACTAGATTGTTTAGCCACTTATATTTCATGATCAATGTATCAAAAAGTGTGTTTGGAATCAAAAGAGGAGGCTAGCTAGCCAAAAACGATGGGAGGAACTCTCTATTTTTGAATTCAACAATTAAAATCAATAAGAAATGCAATTCAAAATCAAGGACTCCATTGCTTGTTAAATTGAATGAATTCATCTTATAAATGGTCTAGGGGCATTTTTAAAGAATACAGTTATTTAGAAGGAAGCAAATGTTAATTTCAAGGTTATTGCATGAAAAATACTCCTGGTAACAACAAGAGGAGCCTAAATAACATGAGGTGATTAGAAATTCTCATTATTTAGGAAGTAAACCAGTTAACATTTGTACGAAATGCAAACGATAATGAATGGCACCTTTGGATGATGGATTTAAATAGATTTGGAGTTTTGATGGTGTAGATACTTGTTTCATTCAATTAATATACTAGGTTGTCTAGCCACGTGTTATATTTCATGGTCAATGTTTCAAAATGTGTGTTTGGAATCAAAAGAGGAGGCTTGCTAGCCAAAAATGTAGAGAGGAACTCTCTATTTTTGAATTCAACAATTAATATCAATAAGAAATGCAATTCAAAATCAAGGACTCCATTGTTTGTTAAATTGAATGAATTCATCTTATAAATGGTCTAGGGGTATTTTTTTCTTAATGAATATAGTTATTTAGAAGGAAACAAAAGTTAATTTCAAGGTTATTGCATGAAAAATACTCCTGGTAACAACAAGAGGAGCCTAAATAACATGAGGTGATTAGAAATTCTCATTATTTAGGAAGTAAACCAGTTAACATTTGAACAAAATGCAATCGATAACGAATGGCACCTTCGGATGATGGATTTAAATAGATTTGGAGTTTTGATGGTGTATATACTTGTTTGATTCAATTAATATACTAGGTTGTTTAGCAACATGTGTTATATTTCATGGTCAATGTATCAAAAAGTGTGTTTGGAATCAAAAGAGGAGGCTTGCTAGACAAAAATGATGGGAGGAACTCTCTATTTTTGAATTCAACAATTAAAATCAATAAGAAATGCAATTCAAAATCAAGGACTCCATTGCTTGTTAAATTGAATGAATTCATTTTATAAATGGTCTTGGGGCATTTTTTTTCTTAATGAATATAGTTATTTAGAAGGAAACAAAAGTTAATTTCAAGGTTATTGCATGAAAAATACTCCTGGTAACAACAAGAAGAGCCTAAATAACATGAGGTGATTAGAAATTCTCATTATTTAGGAAGTAAACCAGTTAACATTTGAACGAAATGCAATCGATAGCGAATGGCACCTTTGGATGATGGATTTAAATAGATTTTGAGTTTTAATGGTGTATATACTTCTTTGATTCAATTAATATTCTAGGTTGTTTAGCCACAAGTGTTACAATTCATGATCAATGTAACAAAAAGTGTGTTTGGAATCAAAAGAGGAGGCTTGCTAGACTTGCTAACAATAAATTATGGGAGGAACTCTCTATTTTTGAATTCAACAATTAATATCAATAAGAAATGCAATTCAAAATCATGGACTCCATTGTTTATTAAATTGAATGAATTCATCTTATAAATGGTTTAGGGGCACTTTTTTCATAATGAATATAGTTATTAAGAAGGAAACAAAAGTTAATTTCAAGGTTATTGTATGAAAAATAGTCCTGGTAACAACAAAAGGAGCCCAATTAACATGAGGAGATTAGAAATTCTCATTATTTAGGAATTAAACCAATTAACATGTGTACGAAATGCAAACCACGATGAATGACACCTTTGGCTGAAGGATTTAAATAGATTTGGAGTATTAATTGTGCATATACTTGTTTGGTTCAATTGATATACTAGGTTGTTTACCCACATGTGTTATATTTCATGATCAATGTAACAAAAAGTATGTTCGAAATCAAAAGGGGAAACTTACTAACCAGAAATGATGGGAGGAACTCTCTATTTTTGAATTCAACATTTAATATCAATAAGAAACGCAATTCAAAATCATGGACTCCATTGTTTATTAAATTGAATGAATTCATCTTATAAGTGGTCTAGGGGCACTTTTTTCATAATGAATATAGTTATTAAGAAGGAAACAAAGGTTAATTTCAAGGTTAGCGCATGAAAAAAGTCATGGTAACAACAAGAGGAGCCTAATTAACATGAGGTGATTAGAAATTCTCATTATTTATGAATTAAACCATTTAACATTTGTACTAAATGCAAACCATGATGAATGACACCTTTGGCTGATGGATTTAAATAGATTTGGAGTTTTAATCCTGCATATACTTGTTTGATTCAGTTAATATACTAGATTGTTTAGCCACCTATGTTATATTTCTTGATCAATGTATCAAAAATTGTGTTTGGAATCAAAAGCAGAGGCTTGCTAGACAAAAACGATGGGAGGAACTCTCTATTTTTGAAATCAACAATTAATATCAATAAGAAATGCAATTCAAAATCAAGCACTCCATTGCTTGTTAAATTGAATGAATTCATCTTATAAATGGTCTAGGGGCATTTTTTTCTTAATGAATATAGTTATTTAGATGGAAACAAAAGTTAATTTCAAGGTTATTGTAAGAAAAATACTCCTCGTAACAACAAGAGGAGCCTAAATAACATGAGGTGATTAGAAATTCTCATTATTTAGGAAGTAAACCAGTTAACATTTGTACGAAATGCAAATGATCATGAATGGCACCTTTGGATGATGGATTTAAATAGATTTGGAGTTTTGATGGTGTATATACTTGTTTGATTCATTTAATATACTAGATAGTTTAGCAACATTTGTTATATTTCATGGTCAATGTATCAAAAAGGGTGTTTAGAATCAGAAGAGGAGGCTTGCTAGCGAAAAATGAAGAGAAGAACTCTATTTTTGAATTCAACAATTAATATCAATAAGAAATGCAATTCAAAATCAAGGACTCCATTGTGTGTTAAATTGAATGAATTCATCGTATAAATGGTCTAGGGTCATTTTTTTCTTAATGAATATAGTTATTTAGAAGGAAACAAAAGTTAATTTCAAGGTTACTGCATGAACAATACTCCTGGTAACAACAAGAGGAGCCTAAATAACATGAGGTGATTAGAAATTCTAATTTTTTAGGAATTAAACCAGTTAACATTTGTACGAAATGCAAATGATAACGAATGACACCTTTGGATGATGGTTTTAAATAGATTTGGAGTTCTAATGGTGTATATACTTGTTTGATTCAATTAATATACTAGGTTGTTTAGCCACATGTGTTACATTTCATGATCAATGTAACAAAAAGTGTGTTTGGAATCAAAAGAGGAAACTTACTAACCAGAAATGATGGGAGGAACTCTCTATTTTTGAAATCGACAATTAATATCAATAAGAAATGCAATTCAAAATCATGGACTCCATTGTTTTTGAAATTGAATGAATTCATCTTATAAATGGTCTAGGGGCACTTTTTTCATAATGAATATAGTTATTAAGAAGGAAACAAAAGGTAATTTCAAGGTTATTGCTTGAAAAATACTCCTGGAAACAACAAGAGGAGCCTAAATAACATGAGGTTATTAGAAGTTCTCATTATTTAGGAATTAAACCAGTTGACATTTGTACGAAATGCAAACCATGATGAATGACACCTTTGGCTGATGGATTTAAATAGATTTCGATTTTTATTGGTGTTTATACTTGTTTGATTCAATTAATATACTAGATTGTTTAGCCACCTGAGTTATATTTCATGATTAATGTAGCAGAAAGTGTGTTTAGAATCAAGAGAGGAGGCTTGCTAGTCAAAAATGATGGAAGGAACTCTCTATTTTTGAATTCAATAATTAATATCAATAGGAAATGCAATTCAAAATTAAGGACTCCATTGTTTGTTAAATTGAATTAATTTATCTTATAAATGGTCTAGGGGCATTTTTTTCTTAACGAATATAGTTATTTAGAAGGAAACAAAAGTTAATTTCAAGGTTATTGCATGAAAAATACTCCTGGTAACAACAAGAGGAGCCTAAATAACATGAGGTGATTAGAAATTCTCATTATTTAGGAATTAAACCAGTTAACATTTGTACGAAATGCAATCGATAACGAATGGCACCTTTGGATGATGGATTTAAATAGATTTGGAGTTTTAATGGTGTATATACTTGTTTGATTCAATTAATATTCTAGGTTATTTAGCCATAAGTGTTACATTTCATGATCAATGTAACAAAAAGTGTGTTTGGAATCAAAAGAGGGAACTTACGAACCAGAAATGATGGGAGGAACTCTCTATTTTTTAATTCAACAATTAATATCAATAAGAAATGCAATTCAAAATCATGGACTCCATTGTTTATTAAATTGAATTAATTCATCTTATAAATGGTCTAGGGGCACTGTTTTCATAATGAATATAGTTATTAAGAAGGAAAGAAAAGTTAATTTCAAGGTTATTGTATGAAAAATAGTCCTGGTAACAACAAGAGGAGCCCAATTAACATGAGGTGATTAGAAATTCTCATTATTTAGGAATTAAACCAGTTGACATTTGTACGAAATGCAAACCATGATGAATGACACCTTTGGCTGATGGATTTAAATAGATTTGGAGTATTAATTGTGCATATACTTGTTTGATTCAATTAATATACTAGGTTGTTTAGCCACATGTGTTATATTTCATGATCAATGTAACAAAAAGTGTGTTCGGAATCAAAAGAGGAAACTTACCAACCAGAAATGATGGGAGGAACTCTCTATTTTTCAATTCAACAATTAATATCAATAAGAAATACAATTCAAAATCATGGACTCCATTGTTTATTAAATTGAATGAATTCATCTTATAAGTGGTCTAAGGGCACTTTTTTCATAATGAATATAGTTATTAAGAAGGAAACAAAGGTTAATTTCAAGATTAGTGCATAAAAAATAGTCCTGGTAACAACAAGAGGAGCCTAATTAACATGAGGTGATTAGAAATTCTCATTATTTATGAATTAAACCATTTAACATTGGTACTAAATGCAAACCATGACGAATGACACCTTTGGCTGATGGATATAATTGATTTGGAGTTTTAATCGTGCATATACTTGTTTGATTCAGTTAATATAATAGATTGTCTAGCCACCAGTGTTATATTTCATGATCAATGTTTCTAAAAGTGTGTTTGGAATCAAAAGAGGATGCTTGCTAGACACAAACGATGGGAGGAACTCTCTATTTTTGAATTCAACAATTAAAATCAATAAGAAATGCAATTCAAAATCAAGGACTCCATTGTTTGTTAAATTGAATGAATTCATCTTATAAATGGTCTAGGGGCATTTTTTTCTTAATGAATATATTTATTTAGAAGGAAACAAAAGTTAATTTCCAGGTTATTGCATGAAAAATACTCCTGGTAACAACAAGAGGAGCCTAAATAACATGTGGTGATTAGAAATTCTCATTATTTAGGAATTAAACTAGTTAACATTTGTACGTAATGCAATCGATAACGAATGGCACCTTTGGATGATGGATTTAAATAGATTTGGAGTTTTAATGGTGTATATACTTGTTTGATTCTATTAATATTCTAGGTTGTTTAGCCACAAGTGTTACATTTCATGATCAATGTAACAAAAAGTGTGTTTGGAATCAAAAGAGGAAACTTACTAACCAGAAATGATGGGAGGAACTCTCTATTTTTCAATTCAATAATTAATATCAATAAGAAATGCAATCCAAAATCATGGACTCCATTGTTTATTAAATTGAGTGAATTCATCTTATAAATGGTGTAGGGGCACTTTTTTCATAATGAATATAGTTATTTAGAAGGAAACAAAAGTTAATTTCATGGTTATTGCATGAAAAATACTCTTGGTAACAACGATAGGTGACTAAATAACATGAGGTGATTAGAAGTTCTCATTATGTAGGAATTAAACCAGTTGAAATTTGTACAAAATGCAAACCATGATGAATGACACCTTTGGCTGATGGATTTAAATAGATTTTGATTTTTATTGGTATTTATACTTGTTTGATTCAATTAATATACTAGATTGTTTAGGCACCTGTGTTATATTTCATGATCAATGTAGGAAAAAGTGTGTTTGGAATCAAGAGAGGAGCCTTGCTAGTCAAAAATGATGGGAGGAACTCTCTATTTTTGAATTCAATAATTAATATCAATAGGAAATGCAATTCAAAATCAAGGGCTCCATTGTTTGTTAAATTGAATTAATTTATTTTATAAATGGTCTAGGGGCATTTTTTTCTTAACGAATATAGTTATTTAGAAGGAAACAAAAGTTAATTTCAAGGTTATTGCATGAAAAATACTCCTGGTAACAACAAGAGGAGCCTAAATAACATGAGGTGATTAGAAGTTCTCATTATTTAGGAATTAAACCAGTTGACATTTGTACGAAATGAAAACCATGATGAATGACACCTTTGGCTGATGGATTTAAATAGATTTTTGTTTTTATTGGTGTTTATAATTGTGTGATTCAATTAATATACTAGATTGTTTAGGCACCTGTGTTATATTTCATGATCAATGTATCAAAAAGTGTGTTTGGAATCAAAAGAGGAGGCTTGCTAGTCAAAAATGATGGGAGGAACTCTCTATTTTTTAATTCAACAATTAATATCAATAAGAAAAGCAATTCAAAATCAAGGACTCCATTGCTTGTTAAATTGAATGAATTCATCTAATAAATGGTCTAGGGGCATTTTTTTTCTTAATGAATATATTTATTGAGAAGGAAATAAAAGTTGATTTCAAGGTTATTGCATGAAAAATACTCCTGATAACAACAAGAGGAGCCTAAATAACATGAGGTGATTAGAAATTCTCATTATTTAGGAATTACACCAGTTAACATTTGTACGAAATGCAATCGATAACGAATGGCACCTTTGGATGATGGATTTAAATAGATTTGGAGTGTTAATGGTGTATATACTTGTTTGATTCAATTAATATTCTAGGTTGTTTAGCCACAAGTGTTACATTTCATTATCAATGTAACAAAAAGTGTGTTTGGAATCAAAAGAAGAAACTTACTAACCAGAAATGATGAGAGGAACTCTCTATTTTTGAATTCAACAATTAATATCAATAAGAAATGCAATTCAAAATCATGGACTCCATTGTTTATTAAATTGAATGAATTCATCTTATGAAGGGTATAGGGGCACTTTTTTCATAATGAATATAGTTATTAAGAAGGAAAGAAAAGTTAATTTCAAGGTTATTGTATGAAAAATAGTCCTGGTAACAACAAGAGGAGCCCAATTAACATGAGGTGATTAGAAATTCTCATTATTTAGGAATTAAACCAGTTAACATTTGTACGAAATGCAAACCATGATGAATGACACCTTTGGCTGATGGATTTAAATAGATTTGGAGTATTAATTGTGCATATACTTGTTTGAATCAATTAATATACTAGGTTGTTTAGCCACATGTGTTACATTTCATGATCAATGTAACAAAAAGTGTGTTCGGAATCAAAAGAGGAAACTTACTAACCAAAAATGATGGGAGGAACTCTCTATTTTTCAATTCAACAATTAATATCAATAAGAAATTCAATTCAAAATCATGGACTCCATTTTTTATTAAATTGAATGAATTCATCTTATAAGTGGTCTAGGGGCACAATTTTCATGATGAATATAGTTATTAAGAAGGAAACAAAGGTTAATTTCAAGGTTAGTGCATAAAAAATAGTCCTGGTAACAACAAGAGGAGCATAATTAACATGAGGTGATTAGAAATTCTCATTATTTATGAATTAAACCATTTAACATTTGTACCAAATGCAAACCATGACGAATGACACCTTTGGCTGATGGATTTAAATAGATTTGGAGTTTTAATCTTGCATATACTTGTTTGATTCAGTTAATATACTAGATTGTTTAGCCACCTGTGTTATATTTCATGATCAATATATCAAAAAGTGTGTTTGGAATCAAAAGAGGACACTTGCTAGACAAAAACGATGGGAGGAACACTCTATTTTTGAATTCAACAATTAATATCAATAACAAATGCAATTCAAAATCAAAGACTCCATTGTTTGTTAAATTGAATGAATTCATCTTATAAATGGTCTAGGGGCATTTTTTTCTTAATGAATATATTTATTTAGAAGGAAAGAAAAGTTAGTTTCAAGGTTATTGCATTAAAATTACTCCTGGTAACAACAAGAGGAGCCTAAATAACATGTGGTGATTAGAAATTCTCATTATTTAGGAATTAAACCAGTTAACATTTGTACGAAATGCAATCGATAACGAATGGCACCTTTGGATGATGGATTTAAATAGATTTGGAGTTTTAATGGTGTATATACTTGTTTGATTCTATTAATATTCTAGGTTGTTTGGCCACAAGAGTTACATTTCATGATCAATGTGACAAAAGATGTGTTTGGAATCAAAAGAGGAAACTTACTAACCAGAAATGAGGGGAGGAACTCTCTATTTTTGAATTTAACGATTAATATCAATAAGAAATGCAATCCAAAATCATGGACTCCATTGTTTATTAAATTGAATGAATTCATCTTATAAATGGTCTAGGGGCACTTTTTTCATAATGAATATAGTTATTTAGAAGGAAACAAAAGTTAATTTCAAGGTTATTGCATGAAAAATACTCCTGGTAACAACAAGAGTAGCCTAAATAACATGAGGTGATTGGAAGTTCTCATTATTTAGGAATTAAACCAGTTGACATTTGTACGAAATGCAAACCATGATGAATGACGCCTTTGGCTTATGGACTAAATAGATTTCGATTTTTATTGGTGTTTATATTTGTTTGATTCAATTAATATACTAGATTGTTTAGCCACGTGTGTTATATTTCATGATCAATGTAGCAAAAAGTGTGTTTGGAATCAAAAGAGGAGGCTTGCTAGTCAAAAATGATGGGAGGAACTCTCTATTTTTGAATTCAATAATTAATATCAATAGGAAATGCAATTCAAAACCAAGGACTCCATTGTTTGTTAAATTGAATTAATTTATCTTATAAATGGTCTAGGGGCATTTTTTTCTTAACGAATATAGTTATTTAGAAGGAAACAAAAGTTAATTTCAAGGTTATTGCATGAAAAATACTCCTAGTAACAACAAGAGGAGCCTAAATAACATGAGGTGATTAGAAGTTCTCATTATTTAGGAATTAAACCAGTTGACATGTGTACGAAATGCAAACCATGATGAATGACACCTTTGGCTGATGGATTTAAATAGATTTCTGTTTTTATTGGTGTTTATAATTGTGTGATTCAATTAATATACTAGATTGTTTAAGCACCTGTGTTATATTTCATGATCAATGTATCAAAAAGTGTGTTTGGAATCAAAAGAGGAGGCTTGCTAGTCAAAAATGATGGGAGGAACTCTCTATTTTTTAATTCAACAATTAATATCAATAAGAAAAGCAATTCAAAATCAAGGACTCCATTGCTTGTTAAATTGAATGAATTCACCTAATAAATGGTCTAGGGGCATTTTTTTTCTTAATGAATATATTTATTTAGAAGGAAATAAAAGTTGATTTCAAGGTTATTGCATGAAAAATACTCCTGATAACAACAAGAGGAGCCTAAATAACATGAGGTGATTAGAAATTCTCATTATTTAGGAATTACACCAGTTAACATTTGTACGAAATGCAATCGATAACGAATGGCACCTTTGGATGATGGATTTAAATAGATTTGGAGTTTTAATGGTGTATATACTTGTTTGATTCAATTAATATTCTAGGTTGTTTAGCCACAAGTGTTACATTTCATGATCAATGTAACAAAAAGTGTGTTTGGAATCAAAAGAAGAAACTTACTAACCAGAAATGATGAGAGGAACTCTCTATTTTTGAATTCAACAATTAATATCAATAAGAAATGCAATTCAAAATCATGGACTCCATTGTTTATTAAATTGAATGAATTCATCTTATGAAGGGTCTAGGGGCACTTTTTTCATAATGAATATAGTTATTAAGAAGGAAAGAAAAGTTAATTTCAAGGTTATTGTATGAAAAAATAGTCCTGGTAACAACAAAGAGGAGCCCAATTAACATGAGGTGATTAGAAATTCTCATTATTTAGGAATTAAACCAGTTAACATTTGTACGAAATGCAAACCATGATGAATGACACCTTTGGCTGATGGATTTAAATAGATTTGGAGTATTAATTGTGCATATACTTGTTTGAATCAATTAATATACTAGGTTGTTTAGCCACATGTGTTACATTTCATGATCAATGTAACAAAAAGTGTGTTCGGAATCAAAAGAGGAAACTTACTAACCAAAAATGATGGGAGGAACTCTCTATTTTTCAATTCAACAATTAATATCAATAAGAAATTCAATTCAAAATCATGGACTCCATTTTTTATTAAATTGAATGAATTCATCTTATAAGTGGTCTAGGGGCACAATTTTCATGATGAATATAGTTATTAAGAAGGAAACAAAGGTTAATTTCAAGGTTAGTGCATGAAAAATAGTCCTGGTAACAACAAGAGGAGCATAATTAACATGAGGTGATTAGAAATTCTCATTATTTATGAATTAAACCATTTAACATTTGTACCAAATGCAAACCATGACGAATGACACCTTTGGCTGATGGATTTAAATAGATTTGGAGTTTTAATCTTGCATATACTTGTTTGATTCAGTTAATATACTAGATTGTTTAGCCACCTGTGTTATATTTCATGATCAATATATCAAAAAGTGTGTTTGGAATCAAAAGAGGACACTTGCTAGACAAAAACGATGGGAGGAACACTCTATTTTTGAATTCAACAATTAATATCAATAACAAATGCAATTCAAAATCAAAGACTCCATTGTTTGTTAAATTGAATGAATTCATCTTATAAATGGTCTAGGGGCATTTTTTTCTTAATGAATATATTTATTTAGAAGGAAAGAAAAGTTAGTTTCAAGGTTATTGCATTAAAATTACTCCTGGTAACAACAAGAGGAGCCTAAATAACATGTGGTGATTAGAAATTCTCATTATTTAGGAATTAAACCAGTTAACATTTGTACGAAATGCAATCGATAACGAATGGCACCTTTGGATGATGGATTTAAATAGATTTGGAGTTTTTAATGGTGTATATACTTGTTTGATTCTATTAATATTCTAGGTTGTTTGGCCACAAGAGTTACATTTCATGATCAATGTGACAAAAGGTGTGTTTGGAATCAAAAGAGGAAACTTACTAACCAGAAATGAGGGGAGGAACTCTCTATTTTTGAATTTAACGATTAATATCAATAAGAAATGCAATCCAAAATCATGGACTCCATTGTTTATTAAATTGAATGAATTCATCTTATAAATGGTCTAGGGGCACTTTTTTTCATAATGAATATAGTTATTTAGAAGGAAACAAAAGTTAATTTCAAGGTTATTGCATGAAAAAAACTACTCCTGGTAACAACAAGAGTAGCCTAAATAACATGAGGTGATTGGAAGTTCTCATTATTTAGGAATTAAACCAGTTGACATTTGTACGAAAATGCAAACCATGATGAATGACGCCTTTGGCTTATGGACTAAATAGATTTCGATTTTTATTGGTGTTTATATTTGTTTGATTCAATTAATATACTAGATTGTTTAGCCACGTGTGTTATATTTCATGATCAATGTAGCAAAAAGTGTGTTTGGAATCAAAAGAGGAGGCTTGCTAGTCAAAAATGATGGGAGGAACTCTCTATTTTTGAATTCAATAATTAATATCAATAGGAAATGCAATTCAAAACCAAGGACTCCATTGTTTGTTAAATTGAATTAATTTATCTTATAAATGGTCTAGGGGCATTTTTTTCTTAACGAATATAGTTATTTAGAAGGAAACAAAAGTTAATTTCAAGGTTATTGCATGAAAAATACTCCTAGTAACAACAAGAGGAGCCTAAATAACATGAGGTGATTAGAAGTTCTCATTATTTAGGAATTAAACCAGTTGACATGTGTACGAAATGCAAACCATGATGAATGACACCTTTGGCTGATGGATTTAAATAGATTTCTGTTTTTATTGGTGTTTATAATTGTGTGATTCAATTAATATACTAGATTGTTTAAGCACCTGTGTTATATTTCATGATCAATGTATCAAAAAGTGTGTTTGGAATCAAAAGAGGAGGCTTGCTAGTCAAAAATGATGGGAGGAACTCTCTATTTTTTAATTCAACAATTAATATCAATAAGAAAAGCAATTCAAAATCAAGGACTCCATTGCTTGTTAAATTGAATGAATTCACCTAATAAATGGTCTAGGGGCATTTTTTTTCTTAATGAATATATTTATTTAGAAGGAAATAAAAGTTGATTTCAAGGTTATTGCATGAAAAATACTCCTGATAACAACAAGAGGAGCCTAAATAACATGAGGTGATTAGAAATTCTCATTATTTAGGAATTACACCAGTTAACATTTGTACGAAATGCAATCGATAACGAATGGCACCTTTGGATGATGGATTTAAATAGATTTGGAGTTTTAATGGTGTATATACTTGTTTGATTCAATTAATATTCTAGGTTGTTTAGCCACAAGTGTTACATTTCATGATCAATGTAACAAAAAGTGTGTTTGGAATCAAAAGAAGAAACTTACTAACCAGAAATGATGAGAGGAACTCTCTATTTTTGAATTCAACAATTAATATCAATAAGAAATGCAATTCAAAATCATGGACTCCATTGTTTATTAAATTGAATGAATTCATCTTATGAAGGGTCTAGGGGCACTTTTTTCATAATGAATATAGTTATTAAGAAGGAAAGAAAAGTTAATTTCAAGGTTATTGTATGAAAAATAGTCCTGGTAACAACAAGAGGAGCCCAATTAACATGAGGTGATTAGAAATTCTCATTATTTAGGAATTAAACCAGTTAACATTTGTACGAAATGCAAACCATGATGAATGACACCTTTGGCTGATGGATTTAAATAGATTTGGAGTATTAATTGTTCATATACTTGTTTGAATCAATTAATATACTAGGTTGTTTAGCCACATGTGTTACATTTCATGATCAATGTAACAAAAAGTGTGTTCGGAATCAAAAGAGGAAACTTACTAACCAAAAATGATGGGAGGAACTCTCTATTTTTCAATTCAACAATTAATATCAATAAGAAATTCAATTCAAAATCATGGACTCCATTTTTTATTAAATTGAATGAATTCATCTTATAAGTGGTCTAGGGGCACAATTTTCATGATGAATATAGTTATTAAGAAGGAAACAAAGGTTAATTTCAAGGTTAGTGCATGAAAAATAGTCCTGGTAACAACAAGAGGAGCATAATTAACATGAGGTGATTAGAAATTCTCATTATTTATGAATTAAACCATTTAACATTTGTACCAAATGCAAACCATGACGAATGACACCTTTGGCTGATGGATTTAAATAGATTTGGAGTTTTAATCTTGCATATACTTGTTTGATTCAGTTAATATACTAGATTGTTTAGCCACCTGTGTTATATTTCATGATCAATATATCAAAAAGTGTGTTTGGAATCAAAAGAGGACACTTGCTAGACAAAAACGATGGGAGGAACACTCTATTTTTTTGAATTCAACAATTAATATCAATAACAAATGCAATTCAAAATCAAAGACTCCATTGTTTGTTAAATTGAATGAATTCATCTTATAAATGGTCTAGGGGCATTTTTTTCTTAATGAATATATTTATTTAGAAGGAAAGAAAAGTTAGTTTCAAGGTTATTGCATTAAAATTACTCCTGGTAACAACAAGAGGAGCCTAAATAACATGTGGTGATTAGAAATTCTCATTATTTAGGAATTAAACCAGTTAACATTTGTACGAAATGCAATCGATAACGAATGGCACCTTTGGATGATGGATTTAAATAGATTTGGAGTTTTAATGGTGTATATACTTGTTTGATTCTATTAATATTCTAGGTTGTTTGGCCACAAGAGTTACATTTCATGATCAATGTGACAAAAGGTGTGTTTGGAATCAAAAGAGGAAACTTACTAACCAGAAATGAGGGGAGGAACTCTCTATTTTTGAATTTAACGATTAATATCAATAAGAAATGCAATCCAAAATCATGGACTCCATTGTTTATTAAATTGAATGAATTCATCTTATAAATGGTCTAGGGGCACTTTTTTCATAATGAATATAGTTATTTAGAAGGAAACAAAAGTTAATTTCAAGGTTATTGCATGAAAAATACTCCTGGTAACAACAAGAGTAGCCTAAATAACATGAGGTGATTGGAAGTTCTCATTATTTAGGAATTAAACCAGTTGACATTTGTACGAAATGCAAACCATGATGAATGACGCCTTTGGCTTATGGACTAAATAGATTTCGATTTTTATTGGTGTTTATATTTGTTTGATTCAATTAATATACTAGATTGTTTAGCCACGTGTGTTATATTTCATGATCAATGTAACAAAAAGTGTGTTTGGAATCAAAAGAGGAGGCTTGCTAGTCAAAAATGATGGGAGGAACTCTCTATTTTTTAATTCAACAATTAATATCAATAAGAAAAGCAATTCAAAATCAAGGACTCCATTGCTTGTTAAATTGAATGAATTCATCTAATAAATGGTCTAGGGGCATTTTTTTTCTTAATGAATATATTTGTTTAGAAGGAAATAAAAGTTGATTTCAAGGTTATTGCATGAAAAATACTCCTGATAATAACAAGAGGAGCCTAAATAACATGAGGTGATTAGAAATTCTCATTATTTAGGAATTACACCAGTTAACATTTGTACGAAATGCAATCGATAACGAATGGCACCTTTGGATGATGGATTTAAATAGATTTGGAGTTTTAATGGTGTATATACTTGTTTGATTCAATTAATATTCTAGGTTGTTTAGCCACAAGTGTTACATTTCATGATCAATGTAACAAAAAGTGTGTTTGGAATCAAAAGAAGAAACTTACTAACCAGAAATGATGAGAGGAACTCTCTATTTTTGAATTCAACAATTAATATCAATAAGAAATGCAATTCAAAATCAAGGACTCCATTGTTTGTTAAATTGAATTAATTTATCTTATAAATGGTCTAGGGGCATTTTTTTCTTAACGAATATAGTTATTTAGAAGGAAACAAAAGTTAATTTCAAGGTTATTGCATGAAAAATACTCCTAGTAACAACAAGAGGAGCCTAAATAACATGAGGTGATTAGAAGTTCTCATTATTTAGGAATTAAACCAGTTGACATGTGTACGAAATGCAAACCATGATGAATGACACCTTTGGCTGATGGATTTAAATAGATTTCTGTTTTTATTGGTGTTTATAATTGTGTGATTCAATTAATATACTAGATTGTTTAAGCACCTGTGTTATATTTCATGATCAATGTATCAAAAAGTGTGTTTGGAATCAAAAGAGGAGGCTTGCTAGTCAAAAATGATGGGAGGAACTTTCTATTTTTTAATTCAACAATTAATATCAATAAGAAAAGCAATTCAAAATCAAGGACTCCATTGCTTGTTAAATTGAATGAATTCATCTAATAAATGGTCTAGGGGCATTTTTTTTTCTTAATGAATATATATTTATTTAGAAGGAAATAAAAGTTGATTTCAAGGTTATTGCATGAAAAATACTCCTGATAATAACAAGAGGAGCCTAAATAACATGAGGTGATTAGAAATTCTCATTATTTAGGAATTACACCAGTTAACATTTGCACGAAATGCAATCGATAACGAATGGCACCTTTGGATGATGGATTTAAATAGATTTGGAGTTTTAATGGTGTATATACTTGTTTGATTCAATTAATATTCTAGGTTGTTTAGCCACAAGTGTTACATTTCATGATCAATGTAACAAAAAGTGTGTTTGGAATCAAAAGAAGAAACTTACTAACCAGAAATGATGAGAGGAACTCTCTATTTTTGAATTCAACAATTAATATCAATAAGAAATGCAATTCAAAATCATGGACTAAATTGTTTATTAAATGGAATGAATTCATCTTATAAAGGGTCTAGGGGCACTTTTTTCATAATGAATATAGTTATTAAGAAGGAAAGAAAAGTTAATTTCAAGGTTATTGTATGAAAAATAGTCCTAGTAACAACAAGAGGAGCCCAATTAACATGAGGTGATTAGAAATTCTCATTATTTAGGAATTAAACCAGTTAACATTTGTACGAAATGCAATCGATAACGAATGGCACCTTTGGATGATGGATTTAAATAGATTTGAAGTTTTAATGGTGTATATACTTGTTTGATTCTATTAATATTCTAGGTTGTTTGGCCACAAGAGTTACATTTCATGATCAATGTGACAAAAGGTGTGTTTGGAATCAAAAGAGGAAACTTACTAACCAGAAATGAGGGGAGGAACTCTCTATTTTTGAATTTAACGATTAATATCAATAAGAAATGCAATCCAAAATCATGGACTCCATTGTTTATTAAATTGAATGAATTCATCTTATAAATGGTCTAGGGGCACTTTTTTCATAATGAATATAGTAATTTAGAAGGAAACAAAAGTTAATTTCAAGGTTATTGCATGAAAAATACTCCTGGTAACAACAAGAGAAGCCTAAATAACATGAGGTGATTAGAAGTTCTCATTATTTAGGAATTAAACCAGTTGACATTTGTACGAAATGCAATCCATGATGAATGACGCCTTTGGCTTATGGACTAAATAGATTTTGATTTTTATTGGTGTTTATATTTGTTTGATTCAATTAATATACTAGATTGTTTAGCCACGTGTGTTATATTTCATGATCAATGTAGCAAAAAGTGTGTTTGGAATCAAAAGAGGACGCTTGCTAGTCAAAAATGATGGGAGGAACTCTCTATTTTTGAATTCAATAATTAATATCAATAGGAAATGCAATTCAAAATCAAGGACTCCATTGTTTGTTAAATTGAATTAATTTATCTTATAAATGGTCTAGGGGCATTTTTTTCTTAACGAATATAGTTATTTAGAAGGAAACAAAAGTTAATTTCAAGGTTATTGCATGAAAAATACTCCTGGTAACAACAAGAGGAGCCTAAATAACATGAGGTGATTAGAAGTTCTCATTATTTAGGAATTAAACCAGTTAACATGTGTACGAAATGCAAACCATGATGAATGACACCTTTGGCTGATGGATTTAAATAGATTTCTATTTTTATTGGTGTTTATACTTGTTTGATTCAATTAATATAATAGATTGTTTAGGCACCGGTGTTATATTTCATGATCAATGTATCAAAAAGTGTGTTTGGAATCAAAAGAGGAGGCTTGCTAGTCAAAAATGATGGGAGAAACTCTCTATTTTTTAATTCAACAATTAATATCAATAAGAAATGCAATTCAAAATGAAGGACTGCATTGCTTGTTAAATTCAATGAATTCATCTTATAAATGGTCTAGGGGCATTTTTTTCTTAATAAATATATTTATTTAGAAGGAAACAAAAGTTAATTTCAAGGTTATTGCATGAAAAATACTCCTGGTAACAACAAGAGGAGCCTAAATAACATGAGGTGATTAGAAATTCTCATTATTTAGGAATTAAACCAGTTAACATTTGTACGAAATGCAATCGATAACGAATGGCACCTTTGGATGATGGATTTAAATAGATTTGGAGTTTTCATGGTGTATATACTTGTTTGATTCAATTAATATTCTAGGTTGTTTAGCTACAAGTGTTACATTTCATGATCAATGTAACAAAAAAGTGTGTTGGGAATCAAAAGAGGAAACTGACTAACCAGAAATGATGGGAGGAACTCTCTATTTTTGAATTCAACAATTAATAATATCAATAAGAAATGCAATTCAAAATCATGGACTCCATTGTTTATTAAATTGAATGAATTCATCATATAAATGATCTAGGGGAACATTTTTCATAATGAATATAGTTATTAAGAAGGAAAGAAAAGTTAATTTCAAGGTTATTGTATGAAAAATAGTCCTGGTAAAAACAAGAGGAGCCCAATTAACATGAGGTGATTAGAAATTCTCATTATTTAGGAATTAAACCAGTTAACATTTGTACGAAATGCAAACCATGATGAATGACACCTTTGGCTGATGGATTTAAATAGATTTTGAGTTTTAATGGTGTATATACTTCTTTGATTCAATTAATATTCTAGGTTGTTTAGCCACAAGTGTTACATTTCATGATGAATGTAACAAAAAGTGTGTTTGGAATCAAAAGAGGAGGCTTGCTAGACTTGCTAACAAGAAATTATGGGAGGAACTCTCTATTTTTGAATTCAACAATTAATATCAATAAGAAATGCAATTCAAAATCATGGACTCCATTGTTTATTAAATTGAATGAATTCATCTTATAAATGGTCTAGGGGCACTTTTTTCATAATGAATATAGTTATTAAGAAGGAAAGAAAAGTTAATTTCAAGGTTATTGTATGAAAAATAGTCCTAGTAACAACAAGAGGAGCCCAATTAACATGAGGTGATTAGAAATTCTCATTATTTAGGAATTAAACCAGTTAACATTTGTACGAAATGCAATCGATAGCGAATGGCACCTTTGGATGATGGATTTAAATAGATTTGGAGTTTTAATGGTGTATATACTTGTTTGATTCTATTAATATTCTAGGTTGTTTGGCCACAAGAGTTACATTTCATGATCAATGTGACAAAAGGTGTGTTTGGAATCAAAAGAGGAAACTTACTAACCAGAAATGAGGGGAGGAACTCTCTATTTTTGAATTTAATGATTAATATCAATAAGAAATGCAATCCAAAATCATGGACTCCATTGTTTATTAAATTGAATGAATTCATCTTATAAATGGTCTAGGGGCACTTTTTTCATAATGAATATAGTAATTTAGAAGGAAACAAAAGTTAATTTCAAGGTTATTGCATGAAAAATACTCCTGGTAACAACAAGAGGAGCCTAAATAACATGAGGTGATTAGAAGTTCTCATTATTTAGGAATTAAACCAGTTGACATTTGTACGAAATGCAAACCATGATGAATGACGCCTTTGGCTTATGGACTAAATAGATTTTGATTTTTATTGGTGTTTATATTTGTTTGATTCAATTAATATACTAGATTGTTTAGCCACGTGTGTTATATTTCATGATCAATGTAGTAAAAAGTGTGTTTGGAATCAAAAGAGGACGCTTGCTAGTCAAAAATGATGGGAGGAACTCTCTATTTTTGAATTCAATAATTAATATCAATAGGAAATGCAATTCAAAATCAAGGACTCCATTGTTTGTTAAATTGAATTAATTTATCTTATAAATGGTCTAGGGGCATTTTTTTCTTAACGAATATAGTTATTTAGAAGGAAACAAAAGTTAATTTCAAGGTTATTGCATGAAAAATACTCCTGGTAACAACAAGAGGAGCCTAAATAACATGAGGTGATTAGAAGTTCTCATTATTTAGGAATTAAACCAGTTAACATGTGTACGAAATGCAAACCATGATGAATGACACCTTTGGCTGATGGATTTAAATAGATTTCTATTTTTATTGGTGTTTATACTTGTTTGATTCAATTAATATAATAGATTGTTTAGGCACCGGTGTTATATTTCATGATCAATGTATCAAAAAGTGTGTTTGGAATCAAAAGAGGAGGCTTGCTAGTCAAAAATGATGGGAGAAACTCTCTATTTTTTAATTCAACAATTAATATCAATAAGAAATGCAATTCAAAATGAAGGACTGCATTGCTTGTTAAATTCAATGAATTCATCTTATAAATGGTCTAGGGGCATTTTTTTCTTAATAAATATATTTATTTAGAAGGAAACAAAAGTTAATTTCAAGGTTATTGCATGAAAAATACTCCTGGTAACAACAAGAGGAGCCTAAATAACATGAGGTGATTAGAAATTCTCATTATTTAGGAATTAAACCAGTTAACATTTGTACGAAATGCAATCGATAACGAATGGCACCTTTGGATGATGGATTTAAATAGATTTGGAGTTTTCATGGTGTATATACTTGTTTGATTCAATTAATATTCTAGGTTGTTTAGCTACAAGTGTTACATTTCATGATCAATGTATCAAAAAGTGTGTTGGGAATCAAAAGAGGAAACTGACTAACCAGAAATGATGGGAGGAACTCTCTATTTTTGAATTCAACAATTAATATCAATAAGAAATGCAATTCAAAATCATGGACTCCATTGTTTATTAAATTGAATGAATTCATCATATAAATGATCTAGGGGAACTTTTTTCATAATGAATATAGTTATTAAGAAGGAAAGAAAAGTTAATTTCAAGGTTATTGTATGAAAAATAGTCCTGGTAAAAACAAGAGGAGCCCAACTAACATGAGGTGATTAGAAATTCTCATTATTTAGGAATTAAACCAGTTAACATTTGTACGAAATGCAAACCATGATGAATGACACCTTTGGCTGATGGATTTAAATAGATTTTGAGTTTTAATGGTGTATATACTTCTTTGATTCAATTAATATTCTAGGTTGTTTAGCCACAAGTGTTACATTTCATGATGAATGTAACAAAAAGTGTGTTTGGAATCAAAAGAGGAGGCTTGCTAGACTTGCTAACAAGAAATTATGGGAGGAACTCTCTATTTTCGAATTCAACAATTAATATCAATAAGAAATGCAATTCAAAATCATGGACTCCATTGTTTATTAAATTGAATGAATTCATCTTATAAATGGTCTAGGGGCACTTTTTTCATAATGAATATAGTTATTAAGAAGGAAAGAAAAGTAAATTTCAAGGTTATTGTATGAAAAATAGACCTGGTAACAACAAGAGGAGCCCAATTAACATGAGGTGATTATAATTCTCATTATTTAGGAATTAAACCAGTTAACATTTGTACGAAATGCAAACCATGATGAATGAGACCTTTGGCTGATGGATTTAAATAGATTTGGAGTATTAATTGTGCATATACTTGTTTGATTCAATTAATATACTAGGTTGTTTAGCCACATGTGTTATATTTCATGATCAATGTAACAAAAAGTGTGTTCGGAATCAAAAGAGGAAACTTACTAACCAGAAATGATGGGAGGAACTCTCTATTTTTGAATTCAACAATTAATATCAATAAGAAATGCAATTCAAAATCATGGACTCCATTGTTTATGAAATTGAATAAATTCATCTTATAAGTGGTCTAGGGCACTTTTTTCATAATGAATATAGTTATTAAGCAGGAAACAAAGGTTAATTTTAAGATTAGTGCATGAAAAATAGTCATGGTAACAACAAGAGGAGCCTAATTAACATGAGGTGATTAGAAATTCTCATTATTTATGAATTAAACCATTTAACATTTGTACTAAATGCAAACCATGACGAATGACACCTTTGGCTGATGGATTTAAATAGATTTGGAGTTTTAATTGTGCATATACTTGATTGATTCAGTTAATATACTAGATTCTTTAGCCACCTGTGTTATATTTCATGATCAATGTTTCAAAAAGTGTGTTTGGAATCAAAAGAGGATGCTTGCTAGACAAAAACGATGGGAGGAACTCTCTATTTTTGCATTCAACAATTAATATCAATAAGAAATGCAATTCAAAATCAAGGACTCCATTGTTTGTTAAATTGAATGAATTCATCTTATAAATGGTCTAGGGGCATTTTTTTCTTAATGAATATATTTATTTAGAAGGAAACAAAAGTTAATTTCAAGGATATTGCATGAAAAATACTCCTGGTAACAACAAGAGGAGCCTAAATAACATGAGGTGATTAGAAATTCTCATTATTTAGGAAGTAAACCAGTTAACATTTGTACGAAATGCAAATGATAATGAATGGCACCTTTGGATGATGGATTTAAATAGATTTGGCCTTTTGATTGTGTATATACTTGTTTGATTCAATTAATATACTAGGTTGTTTAGCAAGATGTGTTATATTTCATGATCAATGTATCAAAAAGTGTGTTTGGAATCAAAAGCGGAGGCTTGCTAGCCAAAAATGATGAGAGGAACTCTCTACTTTTGAATTCAACAATTAATATCATTAGGAAATGCAATTCAAAATCAAGGACTCCATTGTTTGTTAAATTGAATGAATTCATCTAATAAATGGTCTAGGGGCACTTTTTTCATAATGAATATAGTTATTAAGAAGGAAACAAAAGTTACTTTCAAGGTTATTGCATGAAAAATACTCTTGGTAACAACAAGAGGAGCCTAAATAACATGAGGTGATTAGAAATTCTCATTATTTAGGAATTAAACCAGTTGACATTTGTACGAAATGCAAACCATGATGAATGACACCTTTGGCTGATGGATTTAAATAGATTTCTGTTTTTATTGGTGTTTATACTTGTTTAATTCAAATAATATACTAGATTGTTTAGGCACCTGTGTTATATTTCATGATCAATGTATCAAAAAGTGTGTTTGGAATCAAAAGAGGAGGCTTGCTAGTTAAAAATGATGGGAGGAACTCTCTATTTTTTCATTCAACAATTAATATCAATAAGAAAAGCAATTCAAAATCAAGGACTCCATTGCTTGTTAAATTGAATGAATTCATCTTATAAATGGTCTAGGGGCATTTTTTCTTAATGAATATAGTTATTTAGAAGGAAACAAAAGTTAATTTCAAGGTTATTGCATGAAAAATAGTCCTGGTAACAAAAAGAGGTGCCTAAATAACATGAGGTGATTAGAAGTTCTCATTATTTAGGAATTAAACCAATTGACATTTGTACGAAATGCAAACCATGATGAATGACACCTTTGGCTGATGGATTTAAATAGATTTCTGTTTTTTTTGGTGTTTATACTTGTTTGATTCAATTAATATATTAGATTATTTAGCCACCTGTGTTATATTTCATGATCAATGTAGCAAAAAGTGTGTTTGGAATCAAGAGAGGAGGTTTGCTAGTCAAAAATGATGGGAGGAACTCTCTATTTTTGAATTCAATAATTAATATCAATAGGAAATGCAATTCAAAATCAAGGACTCCATTGTTTGTTAAATTGAATGAATTCATCTTATAAATGGTCTAGGGGCATTTTTTTCTTAATGAATATATTTATTTAGAAGGAAACAAAACTTAATTTCAAGGTTATTGCATGAAAAATACTCCTGGTAACAACAAGAGGAGCCTAAATAACATGAGGTGATCAGAAATTCTCATTATTTAGGAGTTAAACCAGTTAGCATTTGTACGAAATGCAATCGATAACGAATGGCACCTTTGGATGATGGATTTAAATAGATTTGGAGTTTTAATGGTGTATATACATGTTTGATTCAATTAATATTCTAGTTTGTTTAGCCACAAGTGTTACATTTCATGATCAATGAAACAAAAAGTGTGTTTGGAATCAAAAGAGGAAACTTACTAACCAGAAATGATGGGAGGAACTCTCTATTTTTGAATTCAACAATTAATATCAATAAGAAATGCAATTCAAAATCATGGACTCCATTGTTTATTAAATTGAATGAATTCATCTTATAAATGGTCTAGGGGCACTTTTTTCATAATGAATATAGTTATTAAGAAGGAAACAAAAGTTAATTTCAAGGTTATTGTATGAAAAATAGTCCTGGTAACAACAAGAGGAGCCCAATTAACATGAGGTGATTAGAAATTCTCATTATTTAGGAATTAAACCAGTTAACATTTGTACGAAATGCAAACCATGATGAATAACACCTTTGGCTGATGGATTTAAAGAGATTTGGAGTATTAATTGTGCACATACTTGTTTGATTCAATTAATATAGTAGGTTGTTTAGCCACATGTGTTATATTTCATTATCAATGTAACAAAAAGTGTGTTCGGAATCAAAAGAGGAAACTTACTAACCAGAAATGATGGGAGGAACTCTCTATTTTTGAATTCAACAATTAACATCAATAAGAAATGCAATTCAAAATCATGGACTCCATTGTTTATTAAATTGAATGAATTCATCTTATAAATGGTCTAGGGGCACTTTTTTCATAATGAATATAGTTATTAAGCAGGAAGAAAAGGTTAATTTCAAGGTTAGTGCATGAAAAATAGTCCTGGTAACAAGAAGAGGAGCCTAATTAACATGAGGTGATTAGAAATTCTCATTATTTATGAATTAAACCATTTAACATTTCTACTAAATGGAAACCATGATGAATGACACCTTTGGTGGATGGATTTAAATAGATTTGGAGTTTTAATCGTGCATATACTTGTTTGATTCAGCTAATATACTAGACTGTTTAGCCGCCTGTGTTATATTTCATGATCAATGTATCAAAAAGTGTGTTTGGAATCATGAGTGGAGGCTTGCTAGTCAAAAATGATGGGAGGAACTCTCTATTTTTGAATTCAACAATTAATATAAATAAGAAATGCAATTCAAAATCAAGAACTCCATTGCTTGTTAAATTGAATGAATTCATCTTATAAATGGTCTAGGGGCATTTGTTTCTTAATGAATATAGTTATTTAGAAGGAAACAAAAGTTAATTTCAAGGTTATTGCATGAAAAATACTCTTGGTAACAACAAGAGGAGCCTAAATAACATAAAGTGATTAGAAATTCTCATTATTTAGGAAGTAAACCAGTTAACATTTGTACGAAATGCAAATGATAATGAATGACACCTTTGCATGATGGATTTAAATAGATTTGGAGTTTTCATGGTGTATATACTTGTTTGATTCAATTAATATACTAGGTTGTTTAGCAAGAGGTGTTATATTTCATGATCAATGTATCAAAAAGTGTGTTTGGAATCAAAAGCGGAGGCTTGCTAGCCAAAAATGATGAGAGGAACTCTCTACTTTTGAATTCAACAATTAATATCAATAAGAAATGCAATTCAAAATCAAGGACTCCATTGTTTGTTAAATTGAATGAATTCATCTAATAAATGGTCTAGGGGCACTTTTTTCATAATGAATATAGTTATTAAGAAGGAAACAGAAGTTAATTTCAAGGTTATTGCATGAAAAATACTCGTGGTAACAACAAGAGGAGCCTAAATAACATGAGGTGATTAGAAATTCTCATTATTTAAGAATTAAACCAGTTGACATTTGTACGAAATGCAAACCATGATGAATGACACCTTTGGCTGATGGATTTAAATAGATTTCTGTTTTTATTGGTGTTTATACTTGTTTGATTCAATTAATATACTAGATTGTTTAGGCACCTGTGTTATATTTCATGATCAATGTATAAAAAGGTGTGTTTGGAATCAAAAGAGGAGGCTTGCTAGTTAAAAATGATGGGAGGAAGTCTCTATTTTTTAATTCAACAATTAATATCAATAAGAAAAGCAATTCAAAATCAAGTACTCCATTGCTTGTTAAATTGAATGAATTCATCTTATAAATGTTATAGGGGCATTTTTCTTAATGAATATAGTTATTTAGAAGGAAACAAAAGTTAATTTCAAGGTTATTGCATGAAAAATACTCGTGGTAACAACAAGAGGTGCCTAAATAACATGAGGTGATTAGAAGTTCTCATTATTTAGGAATTAAACCAGTTGACATTTGTACGAAATGCAAACCATGATGAATGACACCTTTGGCTGATGGATTTAAATAGATTTCGATTTTTATTGGTGTTTATACTTGTTTGATTCAATTAATATACTAGATTGTTTAGCCACCTGTGTTATATTTCATGATCAATGTAGCAAAAAGTGTGTTTGGAAACAAGAGAGGAGGCTTGCTAGTCAAAAATGATGGGAGGAACTCTCTATTTGTTAATTCAATAATTAATATCAATAGGAAATGCAATTCAAAATCAATGACTCCATTGTTTGTTAAATTGAATGAATTCATCTTATAAATGGTCTAGGGGCATTTTTTTCTTAATGAATATATTTATTTAGAAGGAAACAAAACGTAATTTCAAGGTTATTGCATGAAAAATACTCCTGGTAACAACAAGAGGAGCCTAAATAACATGAGGTGATTAGAAATTCTCATTATTTAGGAATTAAACCAGTTAGCATTTTTACGAAATGCAATCGATAACGAATGGCACCTTTGGATGATGGATTTAAATAGATTTGGAGTTTTAATGGTGTATATACTTATTTGATTCAATTAATATACTAGTTTGTTTAGCCACAAGTGTTACATTTCATGATCAATGTAATAAAAAGTGTGTTTGGAATCAAAAGAGGAAACTTACTAACCAGAAGTGATGGGAGGAACTCTCTATTTTTGAATTCAACAATTAATATGAATAAGAAATGCAATTCAAAATCATGGACTCCATTGTTTATTAAATTGAATGAATTCATCATATAAATGATCTAGGGGCACTTTTTTCATAATGAATATAGTTATTAAGAAGGAAAGAAAAGTTAATTTCAAGGTTATTGTATGAAAAATAGTCCTGGTAACAACAAGAGGAGCCCAATTAATATGAGGTGATTAGAAATTATCATTATTTAGGAATTAAACCAGTTAACATTTGCACGAAATGCAAACCATGATGAATGACACCTTTGGCTGATGGATTTAAATAGATTTTGAGTTTTAATGGTGTATATACTTCATTGATTCAATTAATATTCTAGGTTCTTTAGCCACAAGTGTTACATTTCATGATCAATGTAACAAAAAGTGTGTTTGGAATCAAAAGAGGAGGCTTGCTAGACTTGCTAACAAGAAATTATGGGAGGAACTCTCTATTTTTAAATTCAACAATTAATATCAATAAGAAATGCAATTCAAAATCATGGACTCCATTGTTTATTAAATTGAATGAATTCATCTTATAAATGGTCTAGGGGCACTTTTTTCATAATGAATATAGTTATTAAGAAGGAAACAAAAGTTAATTTCAAGGTTATTGTATGAAAAATAGTCCTGGTAACAACAAGAGGAGCCCAATTAACATGAGGTGATTAGAAATTCTCATTATTTAGGAATTAAACCAGTTAACATTTGTACGAAATGCAAACCATGATGAATAACACCTTTGGCTGATGGATTTAAAGAGATTTGGAGTATTAATTGTGCACATGCTTGTTTGATTCAATTAATATAGTAGGTTTTTTAGCCACATGTGTTATATTTCATGATCAATGTAACAAAAAGTGTGTTCGGAATCAAAAGAGGAAACTTACTAACCAGAAATGATGGGAGGAACTCTCTATTTTTCAATTCAACAATTAATATCAATAAGAAATGCAATTCAAAATCATGGACTCCATTGTTTATTAAATTGAATGAATTCATCTTATAAGTGGCCTAGGGGCACTTTTTTCATAATGAATATTGTTATTAAGAAGGAAGAAAAGGTTAATTTCAAGGTTAGTGCATGAAAAATAGTCCTGGTAACAACAAGAGGAGCCTAATTAACATGAGGTGATTAGAAATTCTCATTATTTATGAATTAAACCATTTAACATTTCTACTAAATGGAAACCATGATGAATGACACCTTTGGTTGATGGATTTAAATACATTTGGAGTTTTAATCATGCATATACTTGTTTGATTCAGCTAATATACTAGATTGTTTAGCCGCCTGTGTTATATTTCATGATCAATGTATCAAAAAGTGTGTTTGGAATCAAAAGAGGAGGCTTGTTAGACAAAAACGATGGGAGGAACTCTCTATTTTTGAATTCAACAATTAATATCAATAAGAAATGCAATTCAAAATCAAGGACTCCATTGCTTGTTAAATTGAATGAATTCATCTTATAAATGGTCTAGGGGCATTTGTTTCTTAATGAATATAGTTATTTAGAAGGAAACAAAAGTTAATTTCAAGGTTATTGCATGAAAAATACTCTTGGTAACAACAAGAGGAGCCTAAATAACATGAGGTGATTAGAAATTCTCATTATTTAGGAAGTAAACCAGGTAACATTTGTACGTAATGCAAATGATAATGAATGGCACCTTTGGATGATGGATTTAAATAGATTTGGAGTTTTCATGGTGTATATACTTGTTTGATTCAATTAATATACTAGGTTGTTTAGCAACATGTGTTATATTTCATGATCAATGTATCAAAAAGTGTGTTTGGATTCAAAAGAGGAGGCTTGCTAGCCAAAAATGATGAGAGGAACTCTTTACTTTTGAATTCAATAATTAATATCAATAAGAAATGCAATTCAAAATCAAGGACTCCATTGTTTGTTAAATTGAATGAATTCATCTTATAAATGGTCTAAGGCACTTTTTTCATAAAGAATATAGTTATTAAGAAGGAAACAAAAGTTAATTTCAAGGTTATTGCATGAAAAATAGTCCTGGTAACAACAAGAGGAGCCTAATTAACATGAGGTGATTAGAAATTCTCATTATTTATGAATTAAACCATTTAACATTTGTACTAAGTGCAAACCATGACGAATGACACCTTTGGCTGATGGATTTCAATAGATTTCGAGTTTTAATCGTGCATATACTTGATTGATTCAGTTAATATACTAGATTGTTTAGCCACCTGTGTTATATTTCATGATCAATGTTTCAAAAAGTGTGTTGCGAATCAAAAGAGGATGCTTGCTAGACAAAAACGATGGGAGGAACTCTCTATTTTTTAATTCAACAATTAATATCAATAAGAAATGCAATTCAAAATCAAGGACTCCATTGTTTGTTAAATTGAATGAATTCATCTTATAAATGGTCTAGGGGCATTTTTTTCTTAATGAATATATTTATTTAGAAGGAAAGAAAAGTTAATTTCAAGGATATTGCATGAAAAATACTAATGGTAACAACAAGAGGAGCCTAAATAACATGAGGTGATTAGAAATTCTCATTATTTAGGAAGTAAACCAGTTAACATTTGTACGAAATGCAAATGATAATGAATGGCACCTTTGGATGATGGATTTAAATAGATTTGGACTTTTGATGGTGTATATACTTGTTTGATTCAATTAATATACTAGGTTGTTTAGCAAGATGTGTTATATTTCATGATCAATGTATCAAAAAGTGTGTTTGGAATCAAAAGCGAAGGCTTGCTAGCCAAAAATGATGAGAGGAACTCTCTACTTTTGAATTCAACAATTAATATCAAAAAGAAATGTAATTCAAAATCAAGGACTCCATTGTTTGTTAAATTGAATGAATTCATCTAATAAATGGTCTAAGGGCACTTGTTTCATAATGAATATAGTTATTAAGAAGGAAACAAAAGTTAATTTCAAGGTTATTGCATGAAAAATACTCGTGGTAAAAACAAGAGGAGCCTAAATAACATGAGGTGATTAGAAATTCTCATTATTTAGGAATTAAACCAGTTGACATTTGTACGAAATGCAAACCATGATGAATGACACCTTTGGCTGATGGATTTAAATAGATTTCTGTTTTTATTGGTGTTTATACTTGTTTAATTCAATTAATATACTAGATTGTTTAGGCACCTGTGTTATATTTCATGATCAATGTATAAAAAAGTGTGTTTGGAATCAAAAGAGGAGGCTTGCTAGTTAAAAATGATGGGAGGAACTCTCTATTTTTTAATTCAACAATTAATATCAATAAGAAAAGCAATTCAAAATCAAGTACTCCATTGCTTGTTAAATTGAATGAATTCATCTTATAAATGCTATAGGGGCATTTTTTTCTTAATGAATATAGTTATTTAGAAGGAAACAAAAGTTAATTTCAAGGTTATTGCATGAAAAATACTCCTGGTAACAACAAGAGGTGCCTAAATAACATGAGGTGATTAGAAGTTCTCATTATTTAGGAATTAAACCAGTTGACATTTGTACGAAATGCAAACCATGATGAATGACACCTTTGGCTGATGGATTTAAATAGATTTTGATTTTTATTGGTGTTTATACTTGTTTGATTCAATTAATATACTAGATTGTTTAGCCACCTGTGTTATATTTCATGATCAATGTAGCAAAAAGTGTGTTTGGAAACAAGAGAGGAGGCCTGCTAGTCAAAAATGATAGGAGGAACTCTCTATTTTTGAATTCAACAATTAATATCAATAGGAAATGCAATTCAAAATCAAGGACTCCATTGTTTGTTAAATTGAATGAATTCATCTTATAAATGGTCTAGGGGCATTTTTTTCTTAATGAATATATTTATTTAGAAGGAAACAAAACTTAATTTCAAGGTTATTGCATGAAAAATACTCCTGGTAACAACAAGAGGAGCCTAAATAACATGAGGTGATTAGAAATTCTCATTATTTAGGAATTAAACCAGTTAGCATTTGTACGAAATGCAATCGATAACGAATGGCACCTTTGGATGATGGATTTAAATAGATTTGGAGTTTTAATGGTGTATATACTTGTTTGATTCAATTAATATACTAGTTTGTTTAGCCACAAGTGTTACATTTCATGATCAATGTAACAAAAAGTGTGTTTGGAATCAAAAGAGGAAACTTACTAACCAGAAATGATGGGAGGAACTCTCTATTTTTGAATTCAAAAATTAATATCAATAAGAAATGCAATTCAAAATCATGGACTCCATTGTTTATTAAATTGAATGAATTCATCATATAAATGATCTAGGGGCACTTTTTTCATAATGAATATAGCTATTAAGAAGGAAAGAAAAGTTAATTTCAAGGTTATTGTATGAAAAATAGTCCTGGTAACAACAAGAGGAGCCCAATTAATATGAGGTGATTAGAAATTCTCATTATTTAGGAATTAAACCAGTTAACATTTGTACGAAATGCAAACCATGATGAATGACACCTTTGGCTGATGGATTTAAATAGATTTTGAGTTTTAATGGTGTATATACTTCATTGATTCAATTAATATTCTAGGTTCTTTAGCCACAAGTGTTACATTTCATGATCAATGTAACAAATAGTGTGTTTGGAATCAAAAGAGGAGGCTTGCTAGACTTGCTAACAAGAAATTATGGGAGGAACTCTCTATTTTTGAATTCAACAATTAATATCAATAAGAAATGCAATTCAAAATCATGGACTCCATTGTTTATTAAATTGAATGAATTCATCTTATAAATGGTCTAGGGGCACTTTTTTCATAATGAATATAGTTATTAAGAAGGAAACAAAAGTTAATTTCAAGGTTATTGTATGAAAAATAGTCCTGGTAACAATAAGAGGAGCCCAATTAACATGAGGTGATTAGAAATTCTCATTATTTAGGAATTAAACCAGTTAACATTTGTACGAAATGCAAACCATGATGAATAACACCTTTGGCTGATGGATTTAAAGAGATTTGGAGTATTAATTGTGCACATACTTGTTTGATTCAATTAATATAGTAGGTTGTTTAGCCACATGTGTTATATTTCATGATCAATGTAACAAAAAGTGTGTTCGGAATCAAAAGAGGAAACTTACTAACCAGAAATGATGGGAGGAACTCTCTATTTTTCAATTCAACAATTAATATCAATAAGAAATGCAATTCAAAATCATGGACTCCATTGTTTATTAAATTGAATGAATTCATCTTATAAGTGGCCTAGGGGCACTTTTTTCATAATGAATATTGTTATTAAGAAGGAAGAAAAGGTTAATTTCAAGGTTAGTGCATGAAAAATAGTCCTGGTAACAACAAGAGGAGCCTAATTAACATGAGGTGATTTGAAATTCTCATTATTTATAAATTAAACCATTTAACATTTCTACTAAATGGAAACCATGATGAATGACACCTTTGGTTGATGGATTTAAATAGATTTGGAGTTTTAATCGTGCATATACTTGTTTGATTCAGCTAATATACTAGATTGTTGAGCCACCTGTGTTATATTTCATGTTCAATGTATCAAAAAGTGTGTTTGGAATCAAAAGAGGAGGCTTGCTAGACTTGCTAACATGAAATTATGGGAGGAACTCTCTATTTTTGAATTCAACAATTAATATCAATAAGAAGTGCAATTCAAAATCAAGGACTCCATTGCTTGTTAAATTGAATGAATTCATCTTATAAATGGTCTAGGGGCATTTGTTTCTTAATGAATATAGTTATTTAGAAGGAAACAAAAGTTAATTCCAAGGTTATTGCATGAAAAATACTCTTGGTAACAACAAGAGGAGCCTAAATAACATGAGGTGATTAGAAATTCTCACTATTTAGGAAGTAAACCAGTTAACATTTGTACGTAATGCAAATGATAATGAATGGCACCTTTGGATGATGGATTTAAATAGATTTGGAGTTTTCATGGTGTATATACTTGTTTGATTCAATTAATATACTAGGTTGTTTAGCAACATGTGTTATATTTCATGATCAATGTATCAAAAAGTGTGTTTGGAATCAAAAGAGGAGGCTTGCTAGCCAAAAATGATGAGAGCAACTCTTTACTTTTGAATTCAATAATTAATATCAATAAGAAATGCAATTCAAAATCAAGGACTCCATTGTTTGTTAAATTGAATGAATTCATCTTATAAATGGTCTAGGGCACTTTTTTCATAAAGAATATAGTTATTAAGAAGGAAACAAAAGTTAATTTCAAGGTTATTGCATGAAAAATAGTCCTGGTAACAACAAGAGGAGCCTAATTAACATGAGGTGATTAGAAATTCTCATTATTTATGAATTAAACCATTTAACATTTGTACTAAATGCAAACCATGACGAATGACACCTTTGGCTGATGGATTTCAATAGATTTGGAGTTTTAATCGTGCATATACATGATTGATTCAGTTAATATACTAGATTGTTTAGCCACCTGTGTTATATTTCATGATCAATGTTTCAAAATGTGTGTTTGGAATCAAAAGAGGATGCTTGCTAGACAAAAACGATGGGAGGAACTCTCTATTTTTTAATTCAACAATTAATATCAATAAGAAATGCAATTCAAAATCAAGGACTCCATTGTTTGTTAAATTGAATGAATTCATCTTATAAATGTCTAGGGGCATTTTTTTCTTAATGAATATATATATTTAGAAGGAAACAAAAGTTAATTTCAAGGATATTGCATGAAAAATACTCCTGGTAACAACAAGAGGAGCCTAAATAACATGAGGTGATTAGAAATTCTTATTATTTAGGAAGTAAACCAGTTAACATTTGTACGAAATGCAAATGATAATGAATGGCACCTTTGGATGATGGATTTAAATAGATTTGGACTTTTGATGGTGTATATACTTGTTTGATTCAATTAATATACTAGGTTGTTTAGCAAGATGTGTTATATTTCATGATCAATGTATCAACAAGTGTGTTTGGAATCAAAGGAGGAGGCTTGCTAGCCAAAAATGATGAGAGGAACTCTCTACTTTTGAATTCAACAATTAATATCAATAAGAAATGCAATTCAAAATCAAGGACTCCATTGTTTGTGAAATTGAATGAATTCAGCTAATAAATGGTCTAGGGGCACTTTTTTCATAATGAATATAGTTATTAAGAAGGAAACAAAAGTTAATTTCAAGGTTATTGCATGAAAAATACTCCTGGTAACAACAAGAGGAGCCTAAATAATATGAGGTGATTAGAAATTCTCATTATTTAGGAATTAAACCAGTTGACATTTGTACGAAATGCAAATCATGATGAATGACACCTTTGGCTGATGGATTTAAATAGATTTCTATTTTTATTGGTGTTTATAGTTGTTTGATTCAATTAATATACTAGAGTGCTTAGGCACCTGTGTTATATTTCATGATCAATGTATCAAAAAGTGTGTTTGGAATCAAAAGAGGAGGCTTGCGAGTCAAAAATGATGGGAGAAACTCTCTATTTTTTAATTCAACAATTAATATCAATAAGAAAAGCAATTCAAAATCAAGGACTCCATTGATTGTTAAATTGAATGAATTCATCTTATAAATGGTCTAGGGGAATTTTTTCTTAATGAATATAGTTATTTAGAAGGAAACAAAAGTTAATTTCAAGGTTATTGCATGAAAAATACTCCTGGTAACAACAAGAGGTGCCTAAATAACATGAGGTGATTAGAAGTTCTCATTATTTAGGAATTAAACCAGTTGACATTTGTACGAAATGCAAACCATGATGAATGACACCTTTGGTCGATGGATTTAGATAGATTTCGATTTTTATTGGTGTTTATACTTGTTTGATTCAATTAATATACTAGATTGTTTAGTCACCTGTGTTATATTTCATGATCAATGTAGCAAAAAGTGTGTTTGGAATCATGAGAGGAGGCTTGCTAGTCAAAAATGATGGGAGGAACTCTCTATTTTTGAATTCAATAATTAATATCAATAGGAAATGCAATTCAAAATCAAGGACTCCATTGTTTGTCAAATTGAATTAATTTATCTTATAAATGGTCTAGGGGCATTTTTTTCTTAACGAATATAGTTATTTAGAAGGAAACAAAAGTTAATTTCAAGGTTATTGCATGAAAAATACTCCTGGTAACAACAAGAGGAGCCTAAATAACATGAGGTGATTAGAAGTTCTCATTATTTAGGAATTTAACCAATTGACATTTGTACGAAATGCAAACCATGATGAATGACACCTTTGGCTGATGGATTTAAATAGATTTCTGTTTTTATTGGTATTTATACTTGTTTAATTCAATTAATATACTAGATTGTTTAGGCACCTGTGTTATATGTCATGATCAATGTATCAAAAAGTGTGTTTAGAATCAAAAGAGGAGGCTTGCTAGTCAAAAATGATGGGAGGAACTCTCTACTTTTTACTTCAACAATTAATATCAATAAGAAATGCAATTCAAAATCAAGGACTCCATTGCTTGTTAAATTGAATGAATTCATCTTATAAATGGTCTAGGGGCATTTTTTTCCTAATGAATATATTTATTTAGAAGGAAACAAAACTTAATTTTAAGGTTATTGCATGAAAAATACTGCTGGTAACAAGAAGAGGAGCCTAAATAACATGAGGTGAATAGAAATTCTCATTATTTAGGAATTAAACTAGTTAGCATTTGTACGAAATGCAATCGATAACGAATGGCACCTTTGGATGATGGATTTAAATAGATTTGGAGTTTTAATGGTGTATATACTTGTTTGATTCAATTAATATTCTAGTTTGTTTAGCCACAAGTGTTAAATTTCAAGATCAATGTAACAAAAAGTGTGTTTGGAATCAAAAGAGGAAACTTACTAACCAGAAATGATGGGAGGAACTCTCTATCTTTCAATTCAACAATTAATATCAATAAGAAATGCAATTCAAAATCATGGACTCCATTGTTTATTAAATTGAATGAATTCATCTTATAAGTGGTCTAGGGGCACTTTTTTCATAATGAATATAGTTATTAAGAAGGAAAGAAAAGTTAATTTCAAGGTTATTGCATGAAAAAAAGTCCTGGTAACAACAAGAGGAGCCTAATTAACATGAGGTGATTAGAAATTCTCATTATTTATGAATTAAACCATTTAACATTTCTACTAAATGGAAGCCATGATGAATGACACCTTTGGTTGATGGATTTAAATAGATTTGGAGTTTTAATCGTGCATATACTTGTTTGATTCAGCTAATATACTAGATTGTTTAGCCGCCTGTGTTATATTTCATGATCAATGTATCAAAAAGTGTGTTTGGAATCAAAAGAGGAGGCTTGCTAGACTTGCTAACAAGAAATTATGGGAGGAACTCTCTATTTTTGAATTCAACAATTAATATCAATAAGAAATGCAATTCAAAATCAAGGACTCCATTGCTTGTTAAATTGAATGAATTCATCTTATAAATGGTCTAGGGGCATTTGTTTCTTAATGAATATAGTTATTTAGAAGGAAACAAAAGTTAATTTCAAGGTTATTGCATGAAAAATACTCTTGGTAACAACAAGAGGAGCCTAAATTACATGAGGTGATTAGAAATTCTCATTATTTGGGAAGTAAACCAGTTAACATTTGTACGAAATGCAAATGATAATGAATTGCACCTTTGGATGATGGATTTAAATAGATTTGGAGTTTTCATGGTGTATATACTTGTTTGATTCAATTAATATTCTAGTTTGTTTAGCCACAAGTGTTACATTTCATGATCAATGTAACAAAAAGTGTGTTTGGAATCAAAAGAGGAAACTTACTAACCAGAAATGATGGGAGGAACTCTTTATTTTTGAATTCAACAATTAATATCAATAAGAAATGCAATTCAAAATCAAGGACTCCATTGCGTGTTAAATTGAATGAATTCATCTTATAAATGGTCTAGGGGCAGTTGTTTCTTAATGAATATAGTTATTTAGATGGAAACAAAAGTTAATTTCAAGGTTATTGCACGAGAAATACTCCTGGTAACAACAAGAGGAGCCTAAATAACATGAGGTGATTAGAAATTCTCATTATTTAGGAATTAAACCAGTTAACATTTGTACGAAATGCAAATGATAATGAATTGCACCTTTGGATGATGGATTTAAATAGATTTGGAGTTTTCATGGTGTATATACTTGTTTGATTCAATTAATATTCTAGTTTGTTTAGCCACAAGTGTTACATTTCATGATCAATGTAACAAAAAGTGTGTTTGGAATCAAAAGAGGAAACTTACTAACCAGAAATGATGGGAGGAACTCTCTATTTTTGAATTCAACAATTAATATCAATAAGAAATGCAATTCAAAATCATGGACTCCATTATTTATTAAATTGAATGAATTCATCTTATAAATGGTCTAGGGGCACTTTTTTCATAATGAATATAGTTATTAAGAAGGAAACAAAAGTTAATTTCAAGGTTATTGTATGAAAAATAGTCCTGGTAACAACAAGAGGAGCCCAATTAACATGAGGTGATTAGAAATTCTCATTATTTAGGAATTAAACTAGTTAACATTTGTACGAAATGCAAACCAAGATGAATAACACCTTTGGCTGATGGATTTAAAGAGATTTGGAGTATTAATTGTGCACATACTTGTTTGATTCAATTAATATAGTAGGTTGTTTAGCCACATGTGTTATATTTCATGATCAATGTAGCAAAAAGTGTGTTTGGAAACAAGAGAGGAGGCTTGCTAGTCAAAAATGATGGGAGGAACTCTCTATTTTTGAATTCAATAATTAATATCAATAGGAAATGAAATTCAAAATCAAGGACTCCATTGTTTGTTAAATTGAATGAATTCATCTTATAAATGGTCTAGGGGCATTTTTTTCTTAATGAATATATTTATTTAGAAGGAAACAAAATTTAATTTCAAGGTTATTGCATGAAAAATACTCCTGGTAATAACAAGAGGAGCCTAAATAACATGAGGTGATTAGAAATTCTCATTATTTAGGAATTAAACCAGTTAGCATTTGTACGAAATGCAATCGATAACGAATGGCACCTTTGGATGATGGATTTAAATAGATTTGGAGTTTTAATGGTGTATATACTTGTTTGATTCAATTAATATACTAGTTTGTTTAGCCACAAGTGTTACATTTCATGATCAATGTAACAAAAAGTGTGTTTGGAATCAAAAGAGGAAACTTACTAACCAGAAATGATGGGAGGAACTCTCTATTTTTGAAATCAACAATTAATATCGATAAGAAATGCAATTCAAAATCATGGACTCCATTGTTTATTAAATTGAATGAATTCATTTTATAAATGGTCTTGGCGCACTTTTTTCATAATGAATATAGTTATTAAGAAGGAAACAAAAGTTAATTTCAAGGTTATTGTATGAAAAATAGTCCTGGTAACAACAAGAGGAGCCCAATTAACATGCGGTGATTAGAAATTCTCATTATTTAGGAATTAAACCAGTTGACATTTGTACGAAATGCAAACCATGATGAATGACACCTATGGCTGATGGATTTAAATAGATTTCTGTTTTTATTGGTGTTTATACTTGTTTGATTCAATTAACATACTAGATTGTTTAGGCACCTGTGTTATATTTCATGATCAATGTATCAAAAAGTGTGTTTGGAATCAAGAGAGGAGGCTTGCTAGTCAAAAATGATGGGAGGAACTCTCTATTTTTGAATTCAATAATTAATATCAATAGGAAATGCAATTCAAAATCAAGGACTCCATTGTTTGTTAAATTAAATTAATTTATCTTATAAATGGTCTAGGGGCATTTTTTTCTTAACGAATATAGTTATTTAGAAGGAAACAAAAGTTAATTTCAAGGTTATTGCATGAAAAATACTCCTGGTAACAACAAGAGGAGCCTAAATAACATGAGGTGATTAGAAGTTCTCATTATTTAGGAATTAAACCAGTTGACATTTGTACGAAATGCAAACCATGATGAATTACACCTTTGGCTGATGGATTTAAATAGATTTCTGTTTTTATTGGTGTTTATACTTGTTTGATTCAATTAATATACTAGATTGTTTAGGCACCTGTGTTATATTTCATGATCAATGTATCAAAAAGTGTGTTTGGAATCAACAGAAGAGGCTTGCTAGTCAAAAATGATGTGAGGAACTCTCTATTTTTTAATTTAACAATTAATATCAATAAGAAATGCAATTCAAAATCAAGGACACCATTGCTTGTTAAATTGAATGAATTCATCTTATAAATGGTCTAGGGGCATTTTTTTCTTAATGAATATATTTATTTAGAA